>BLSH010022066.1:2433942-2449437 GCA_018402905.1 Glandirana rugosa
AGTACGACGAAACCTGGAGGGGGGATATAACAGTTTTTACAGACGAAAAAAAGTTAACAATAGTCTGCCCACGATACCGAGGCTAGAACCAGCCCCCGTCTGATAACAATTGAAAAAAAGCAGACATTTTTGACAATATAGGGGGGAGGTCCAAAGCAGCATGACATATGTAGCAGAGTCCTTCCTCCAAATGTTGTGCCCGCTGCATCTCAGCCTGTGCACAATCACAAGTTAAATTAGTGCATAGAGCGGTAGCATGCTCTCGCAGCGACTGGGCCGCCATTGCAGTTGCTAGTGCCGGCCACATGGCTGACCCAGCCATCAAGAACAGTTCCTTAGACACTGTCTCTGTGCGGCGATCGGCCGCCTCCTTAAAGGAGGGCGACCCCTCCAAGGGAATGGTGGTTGCTTTCCTCACCCGAGCCATCGCAGGGTCCACCACAGGGGAGGCCCGTCTCTTAGTAAGGCTCTCTTCAAAAGGGGTAGCGCAACGCAAAGCTTTTAGGCAAAACAAAGGAACTTGGTGACCTCCGCCACTCTTTAAACACCGCCTGCTCAAACACTTGGTCATAAGGGTAAGCCCTAGAGGCCCTAGGCGGTCCAAGTGGGCCACAAACATAGGCGGACTCATGCAACTCCCCAGCTGGATCAAGACGCATGGAATTGCGGATCTCAGTGATCAGTGCCTCCACTATCGCCTTATCACGCGAAGACAGAGTTTCTTGACTCCCCTCACCCTCTGAGGGTGGTTCGCCCTCTGAAAGATCCATAGGTGTGATCATAGAGGCGTTTTCCAGATCCGAATCCTCCCCTGAGGAAAGAGGGGGGGTGGGCGTTTCTGAGGACCCCTCGGAATGGGTACCTCCGCCCGGGGAAGAACTCCCCAAACACCGCCCTCAACTGCTCCAGAGACACCAGTGTTCCTGGGGTGGATTGTAGATCCGCAGGTACTCCTGCCATAGTATTGCCGGCCTCTGACATTACAGGCTTCCATCACCCCCACTGTGTAACCACCACCTCTACTCCACCAATCAACCAGGGAGACCCAGGAGGATTGCCCACACCGCTACCAGCACCCAGGAAGGGCTAGCTATACTTGCTGTTTAGAAGCCTTAGCACTTCGACCGGAAGGGCAATGCCCACGAACTACTGCACGCCAGGAGCCTGCTGCTGTGTGTCAGCCACGCTGTACAAGGGAAAAACCAGAAGCCCACTTCCGTTTTTAAAACACTTCCTGTACCTGGGCTGCACTTCCTTGAGCTACCACTGGGGGCCACCAGACCGCAGGCTGAGAACCGCATGGTTTCCCAAACAATGGATGCTGCCATTACACCCGCGTGGTCGGCCACGAACGAGCAGTGCTCCATCCTTCAATGGCGGTGGCCCGCCGAACACAGCGCTCCAGTCGGTCGGTGCGGAGTCGAACGGTCAGTGCAACAGTGCCGTACTGCGGAATAGGGGAGTGGGAGGGGGGAGGGGGGGAAACGGAGGATTAACCTCCCAAGGGTATTACCCAAAATGTCCCTCTACTGAGCCCCCACCGGCCGGCTTACCACCAGAGCTGCCCAGACGCCCACTCTCCACGCCCTAAGGCGGTAGAGGGGTCCACTCACCAATCCTTGACGGGCGCAGCGGCAGCCACCGGAGCAGACCTACCGTCCCCTAGGGGAGGCATGCTGCTGGCCGGGCCCTTGGACAGGCGTACCTAGTCACTGGGCTCTAGTGGGTTTTAGCCACTGGCCGCCCGCACGGAACGGGCTCTATGCGGTGGGCACCCCGAAGGGCGTTCGCATAGTGTTGGCTGGACTGGGGAAAATTTTGGATTCGAGATATCCTCTATACCACCAGCCAGCTTCTTGATAGCAGTCTTCATCAGATGAATCTTCAGGAGACCGCAGATCCCAAAGGGAACCAGGTCTACTCCTTGCACTAGGCAAATAAAAACTGATGTGCTGTACAGGGCAGGGGGATTATATGCTGAGGTGAGGACGGCCCCCTGGGAGGGGCCAACCTACACTTTTGTTGTTTTTGCCTAGTCTACTCCTAGTAGGCTGAGCATAACCCCATGTGTCATAAGAAGGCTGCGTCTGTCAGTGAACGGAAGAGAAAATATGGTCCAGGTGCTTTATTCACCTTTATTCTGTCTAAATATTTCTGGACCATATCAATTTTGAATGATTATGAATCATTTGGGGCTGTGTCATCTCCATTATGGACATGAGTACCCTCATGCTCCTTTGTATATACAGAGCTGAGGAAAGTATTTAATAAACCTGACCTTTTTACTATTAATATATTTGAAGGACTTCTTTGGGTTTGTCTTAGTCTCTTTCTGTCATTTGTTTTGAATTTTTTCAGCCTTGATTTACTTCACATATACTGTTATATTCTGTTATAGTCTTTGCATCAATTAAATGATGATAGTGTTCCTTTATTTTTATATTTTTTAAAAGCTCTTTTCTTATCATGTATAGCTTTTTTAACTTTGGCCGTGAGACACACAGATTTTATTTTTGGCCTTTTTAACTTGGTGCCCATGGGAATATATTTTGCAGTGAGTTCATACACAGTGTTTTTTAGGAATTCCAATTTCTGTTCTTGTTTATCAATGCCAATGTTCCCTCCCGGTCTAAGTATTGGGGGGCAGCCCTCATCTTTGGAAAATTTGTTCCAGTATGCTTGTTGTTTACAGCTAACATTAAATGAAATCATGTTATGGTCACTGCTACCCAGATGTTCTTTTATATGAAACAATGTTAAAACTAATGTGTAAGGTACACAGGTCAGGAAAAAATGTGTTTGTAAATTGATAGAAAAATGGCTAAAAGACCATATTCAGAGAGTAGTGGTTAATGATTCATACTCTGAATGGTCTAAGGTTATCAGTGGTGTACCCCAAGATTCACTACTGGGACCCTTACTTTTTAATATATTTATAAATGATTTAGGGTATGGAATTAAAAATACAATTTCGTGTTTACAGATGACACCAAGCTATGCAGTGGAATAACGTCCTTACAGGATGTCTCCAGCTTACAAGCTGACCTCAATGCATTGTTTAATTAGGCAACTATGTGGCAAATGAGGTTTAATGTTGATAAATGTAAAGTTATGCACTTGGGGGCTAAGGATATGCATGCATCATACATATTAGGGGGAGTACAACTGGGGGAATCAATAGTGGAGAAGGATCTGGGTGGTTTTGTAAATTATAAGCTTAAAGCCTCGTACACATGATGCGATAGTTGTACGACCGCACATCCAACTTTTCTCAAAATTGGCTGTCTGTAATTTTGTCTAACGTACTGACGTGAGTCAAGTTATCCTCCGACAAATGCGAACCTAGTGACATGTTAGGAGCATATAAAGAGGAAGTTCAGGTGAATGTGAATTACGGCCGCAGGTTTACACGACTGAACACTGCCTGGATTCTGAGAATGCGTGTGTGTACTTCCAACTTTTGTTTGGCCAACTTCTGTACACACGAGCTGAAAATTGGCCAACGCCTTGTCGGCATACAAACGTTTTCTAGTCTTCACATACAACTTCTGTTGGACGATAATGGAAAATTGGCGAATGGTGTGTACTAACGGTCAGATTATCAGACAACTGGCTGTCGTACGACCGTTGTTGGCCGATAATTGTACAGTGTGAATGGGCCTTAAGGAGTAACTACACTTTTGTTCAGAAAAAAACTTTTCCCTCTGGGCAATCTATGTACATTGCACGGATTATAACAACTTTTGTTGCAGATTCCTACCTTTTGTTATTCTGAAGAAACCCCTCTGTGTTTCTCTGTGCTGAGTGGGACTAATGAGAGTGGTTTCATAATTATCTGTCAGCTGTTCAGCTGAAGGGCTCTAATGAGGAAATATGCTGGGCCTGCATCCCTTTAGACGTGTTCCTGTTGAAAGTATCTCTCCAAAAATGGCATTTTTGTTGCAGGGGATGCTTGAAATCTGACTTGTATCTTAGGCAGACTTCTGGGAAAATTGGTGAGTCAATCACACAAGCAGGAAATGATGTTTCTGGGGTGTGCCCAGTACACATTCTGTGTACAGAACAACTCCAGGTAGCCATATTTCACAGCATTTTCAGAAAATTACTGCAGGTGCAGATTGAAAAGGAAAGATCATTTTTTAATAACATTGAATTACAATGACTTGTGTCACAATTATATGCAAAGTATTATTTTTTCTTTGTGTTCTAGTTTTTCCCCACTAAAGTGGAGTCACCCTTTAACCACTTCAGCCCCGGAAGGTTTTCCCCCTTTAGGACCAGAGCACTTTTTGCGATTCGACACTGCGTTGTTTTAACTGACAATTGCACGGTCGTGCGATGCTGTACCCAAACAAAATTTGCGTCCTTTTTTTCCCACAAACAGAGATTGCTTTTGGTGGTATTTGATCACCTCGGCATCATTTCTGATCATTGCTATAAACAAAAGAAGAGCGACAATTTTGCAAAAAAAAAAAAAAAAAAACAAATTTATTACTTTTTGCTAAAATACAAATCCAAAAAAAATATATAAAAAAACATTTTTTCCCATCGGTTTTGGGCGATTTATATTCTTCCTCATATTTTTGGTTAAAAAAATCGCATTCGGCGTTTATTGATTGGTTTGCACAAAAGTTGCCACATTTACGGATGATGAGAATTAATTTCTGGGGTTTTTATTATTATTTTTTTTTTTAGTAATGGCGGTGATCTGCAATTTTTAGTGGTACTGCAATATTGCAGCGGACATGTCGGACCAGTTTGACACTTTTTTGGGACCATTGGCATTTATACAGCGATCAGTGCTATAAAAATGCACTGATTACTGTGTAAATGCCATTGGCAGTGAAGGGGTTAACCTGCAGGGGGCGCTCTAAGGGTTAACTGTGTTCCCTGGGCGTGTTCTAACTGTGTGTGGGCTGGCCTGGCTGGGGGAAGGGAGTGATCACGGCTTCCATATAAAGGAAGCCTGTGATCACAGTCCTTCCCCCTCTAACAGAACGGAGATCCGTGTTTACTTATACGGACCTCCGTTCTTTCACTGCGGTGGGGGGCATCGCGGGTAGCCGGCGGCGATCGAGTCCGCCGTATCCGCTCCCTGCCCCCCCGGACACAGTGAGCGCGCCTCCGGCGGCGCGCGCTCACATTGAGGGATATCGCAGCCGCCGTCATATGACGGCGGTTTGCGATATCGAGCCACTTTGTCGCCGTCAGACTGCGGTCGGCAAGTGGTTAATAATGGCATGCAATGCCAAGCTGCGGTTTCCAAAGTTTCTTTTGTAATAAGAGAGGTATAGATTCCAGAAAGAGTGATATCATTTTGCCCCTGTACAAATCATTAGTAAGACCTTATCTGGAGCACCAGTTCTCAAAAAGGGTGAGAAGAGATTGAGAAGGCGGTTCTCCGTTCTGTGAATGGGACAAGACAGATCTACTGATCCCTGTCACTGGGATCAGTTAGATCTGTTATGTCCCGACCAGCCCATCCCCCCCACAGTTAGAACACACCCAGGGAACACTGTTAACCCCTTCACTGCCCCCTGCAGGTTAACCCCTTCCCTGCCAATGACATTTATATAGTAATCAGTGGACATTTAAATTTCTGATCGCTGTATAAATGTCATTGGTCCCAAAAATTTGTCAAAAACGTCCGACATGTCCACTGCAATATCGCAGTCCCGATAAAAATTGCGGATCGCCGCCATTACTAGTAAAAAAAAATAGTAAAAACGCCATAAATCTATTCCCATAGTTTGTAGACGCAATTGTTTTTGCGCAAACCAATCAAAATATGCCGATTGCGATTTTTTTTACCAAAAATATGTAGAAGTATATATATTGGCCAAAACTGATGAATAATTTTCTTTTTTATATTTTTTTGGATATTTATTATAGCAAAAAAGTAAAAAATATTGTTCTTTTTTCAAAATCATTGCTCTTTATTTGTTTATAGCGCAAAAAATAAAAACGCAGAGGTGATCAAATATCACCAAAAGAAAGCTCTATTTGTGGAAAAAAAATTATAAAAATTTTGTTTGGGTACAACATTGCACGACCGCGCAATTGTCATTCAAAATGCGACAGCGCTGAAAGCCTAAAATTGGTCTGGGCAGGAGGGGGTTTAAGTGCCCAGTAAGGAAGTGGTTAAGGGAGGATATGATCAACATGTAAAAATACATAAGGGTCTATATAGTGAACTTGGTGTTGAGATATTCACTTTAAAGGCATCACAGAGGACAAGGGGGCACATTTTACATCTGGAGGAAAAGAGATTTCATCTCCAAATACGGAAATGTTTCTTCACAGTAAGAGCTGTGAAAATGTGGAATAGACTCCCTCAAGAGTTGGTTCTGGCCAGCTCAATAGATTGCTTTAACCACTTCAGCCCCAGAAGGATTTCCCAGTTTAGGACCAGAGCACTTTTTGCGATTCGGCACTGCGTCGCTTTAACTGATAATTGCGCGGTCATGCAACGTTTTTCCTTTAACCACTTGCTTACTGGGCACTTAAACCTCCCTCCTGCCTGGACCAATTTTCAGTTTTCAGCGCTGTCACTCTTTGAATGACAATTGCACGGTCGTGTGACGTTGTACCCAAACAAAATTTCCGTCCTTTTTACCCACAAATAGAGCTTTCTTTTGGTGGAATTTGATCACCTCTGCGTCATTTCTGATCACCGCTATAAACAAAAAAAGAGCAACAATTTTGCAAAAAAAAAATATATATATTTCTTACTTTTTGCTAAAATACAAATCCAAAAAAAAAAAAAAATATATATATATATATAAAAAAATTTTCATCAGTTTTGGCAGATTTATATTCTTCCTCATATTTTTGGTAAAAAAAAAAATCGCAATCGGCGTTTATTGATTGGTTTGCGCAAAAGTTGCCGCACTTAGGAATGAGGAGACTTAATTTATGGGGTTTTCATTTATTTTTTTATATTTTACTAGCAATGGCGGCGATTTGCATTGCATTTTTTAGCGGTACTGTGATATTGCGACGGGACACGTTGGACAATTTTGACACTTTTTTGGGACCATTGGCATTTATACAGCGATCAGTGCTATGAAAATGCACTGATTACTGTGTAAATGCCATTGGCAGTGAAGGGGTTAACCTGGAGGGGGAGCTATAAGGGTTAACTGTGTTCCCTCAGTGTGTTCTAACTGTATGGGGGCTTGGCTGGCAGGGGGAGGGGAATGATCACGGCTTCCATATACAGGAAGCCTGTGATCACAGCCTTTCCCCCTCTGTCAGAATGGAGATCTGTGTTTACATGCACGGACCTCCGTTCTCTCACTGCAGGGAAGCAATCGTGGGTAGCCGGCGGAGATCGAGTCCACCCTAACCGCTCCCTGGCCCCCCGCCGGAACACAATGAGCACGCCTCCGGTGGCGCACGTGCGCACTCACAATACTCGTTATGGCGGCCGCTGTCGGGTGACGCCGTTTTGCGAATACGAAGCACTTTGCCGCTGTCAAGCCACGGCAGGCGGTTGGCAAGTGGTTAAAAAAGGACTGGATTCTTTTCTAAATGTACATAATATAACTGGGTACTAACATTTATAGGTAATTAGGCAATATCTGATCGCCTCTCGGGGGATCAGGAAGGATTTTTTTCCCCTGCTGGAGCACATTGGAATATGCTTTGCTGGGGTTTTTTTTTGTTTTTTTTGCCTTCCTCTGGATCAACTGTGGGTATAGGATTGTGTATATGGGATTGTTTATATATATTTTTTTCTTTTTCCCATTTATAGGTTGAACTAGATGGACTTGTGTCTTTTTTTTCAACCTGACTAACTATGTAACTTTGTAGTATGCACACCCATATGCAGCTCTACGAATAATGCTTCAGCCTCGTCACACTCTCCATCAACTAAGTCCTTTTTCATACTCGATTTGAGGTCACTTCTCACATAGAGACAGATACCCTGTTTACATATTCCAGTACTAAAAAAAAAATATGGATGTAGCCTCAGTTTTGTATGTTGTACAATATTGGTTGAAGTAATATACATCAAATATATTTAACATCAAAAACACATGCACTTGCGGAAATGAGACCTAAATCATAAATAGGTGGCATATTAAAAATGTTTACAGCTGGTCAGTTTAGACTTAAACCAAAATAGTGGCCCTAAAATCATTCTGCTATCTCTGGCATGTCTAGGGATCACTAATATGTGTAAGGCAATAACAGGTAATAATAGTTGTTTAAAGCGGAGTTCCACCCATTTGGCACCTTTCAGGGGGGAGGGGGGAACAGGTACCTGTTTTTGACATGTACCCTTCCTCACTTCTGGGTGACAGCGCCACGGCTTCGTCCCTCGAAGTTCAGCCTTCTTCCTCCGCCGCCGGGCCAATTAGAAAGCACAGCGCGCTTCATGCATGAGCAGCCGGGAACCGGCTGCAGCACTGACCCCGGCTGGGGTGACAACATTGGACAGGTAAGTGTACATATATTAAAAATACTGTAGCTACTGACTTTTAATTTTTTCCCCCAGAGTACTTTCACACTAGTTGCAGCGGGGATATACCGCTGCTATTGCGGCGCCAGAGCGCCTCTATGCAGGCGGAAGCGCTGCGCTTTTAACCGCCCACAAGGGGTTAAAACGGGGTTAAAAGTGCCGGCACGTTGCGCTACCGAGGCGGTGTGCTGCTGCTTCTGAAGCGCTGCCCATTGATATCAATGGGCAGGGGTAGTGAAGGAGTGGCGTCTCACCGCTCACCACACCGCCCCAAAGATACTTCTTGCAGGACTTTTTGTAACGTCCTGCAAGCGCACCGCTCCAGTGTGAAAGCAATCACATTGGGGTGGATTGGGGGATTTTTGAGGCGCTTTATAGGTGCTATTTTTAGCTTAATAGCACCTGTAAAGCGCCTCAGTGTGAAGGTAGCCTAAGTACATCCTTCTGTACTAAGTATGTACTGAATATTATTATGTATGTGCCTTTGTATCTGAGGGGAAACTATTACATTTTTAAACCGCGCATATATTTTCTCCCCCACGTGCCCCTTCCCCTGACCTCTCTGTCAAGATTGATGCCGCAACTATCAACCCGTCTCCGCATGCCAAGGTGTTAGGTGTAACCCTGGATTTGAAACTATTCTTTTGGCCCCACATCCAATCCCCGTCCAAAGCTTGTTGCCTCAACCTATGCAGCATCTCAAAAATACGCTCCTGTCTAACCAATGACACCATAAAGCTTCTAATTCACTCCCTGGTCATCTCGCGCCTCGACTACTGCAACTTTCTCCTTATTGGTTTACCTTTACATAGGATATCCCTCCTTCAATCCATCATGAATGCTGCTGTTCATCCACCTTACCAACCGTTCAGTGTCTGCCACCCCTATCTGCCAATCCCTCCACTGGCTTCTGCTCACCCAAGGAAACAAATTCACTATACCAACAATAACTTACAAAGCCATCCACAACTCTACCCCCAGCACATCACTAAAATAGTGATGTGCTGGGGGTAGACTTGTTAAAATACCAACCCAGCCACTCTGTTCGTTCCTTTCAAGACCTCCTGCTCTGTAGCTCCTTTGTCACCTCCTCCCATGCTTGCCTCCAGGACTTCTCCCGAGCCTTTCCCATCCTATGGAACTCCCTATTCCAATATATCCGACTATTTCCTACCACATCCACTTTTAGGCTATCCATGAAAACTCTTCTCTTCAGAGAAGCCTATCCTGCCTCCACCTAACAACTGTATCTTCACTTTCTCCATCAACTCATTCCCCACAGTTATTACTTTTTGTATCACTTGACCCTACCCTTTAGATTGTAAGCTCTAACGAGCAGGGCCCTCTGACTCCTCCTGTATTGAATTGTAACTGCCCTCATGTTGTAAAGCTCTGCGCAAACGGTTGGTGCTATATAAATCCTGTATAATAATAATAATAATCATACTACTTTATTGTTATTTTATGTATTGTTTATTACATTTTTACATATCTTTTTAATAAATTAAGTTTTACAACGGTCACAAAAACACACTGACATGGAACTTACAGTATAAGACAGTTTAAACATAGATAGGTATGCTTATTAATGACATTAGGGGTCTGTTAAACACTTGACGCCTCCTCTACCTCCACTGCATCTAGGACATTCCTGATGGCGGGTGGTGGAGGGGATCCTGACAACACTGACTTGAAAGAGATCAAAGTTGAGCACAGCCAATCTCAGTGTGAACAGAGGATGGTAGAGGCCTGTACCTTCCTGATCTTCTCCCGCTCTCCACCCTGAAGTGATCCACAACACTCCATGTCTTACAGAGCAGCTGGGTGCGTGCCAGGCCAGTAGTGCCACAACATCCACATGTAGAAGTGATTGACCAGCTGTACAGGCACCAGCATCACTTCTACAGAGTATAGCAGAGCAGGCCAAAACTGGCAGAGCCTTGCATGGGCAAAGCACGGATTTGCTGTAAAGCAGTATTAAAAACAAAACCAACAATGTAATATATTGCACCTTACCAATTATTAGATGTGGTGGCTGCATTCATTTTCTTTTTAGGCCTTTTTCCCTCTGTTTTCCCCAGGTTATGTGGCCAGTAACTCACCTTCTGTATTATTATATGGACACCACTCCACTCTGGATGAATGAGAACAGGAGGCACATTTGGACAGCAGCATTGTCAGCCAAGGGGAAGGGAGTTTAGGAAGTACTAGTAGATTTAAATACAGTGATAAATAGAAGCTAAACTCCAATTAGTACTTTATAAACAGTTACAGGATTTTTTTCTTTTGGGATAAAGGTTTTACATAATAAATAAAAGCGGATTATTTTATGCATCCCTGTCAGTGTTAAATGGTTTTTCCCATCCCTGTAACTGCAACAGAGCTTTTCTGACAGACTTACTGACTGGGTCACCAGTTGAAAATAGAAGAAAGCAAGCCTAAAAAGGAAACTAATACAACCACCACATTTAAGAATTGGTAAGTTGCAATATAATAAATGTTTGCATTTGTCTTATTACTGCTTTAAGCTCCTTGCCATTAGTGTCTGCACATTACCCTGACAGCTCTGGAAAGTTAGGTTGTAAAGAGCTAAGTTATCACTTACAACATTGTTTTGAGATGCTGAAAGGAAGAAATCAGTACATGTGAAGTATCATCACTAATATAAGACAAATTCATATCACTGAAAATCTGACATCACTTTTTCTCTGCCAAATCATCTCTTGTTTTGGAATAGCAACTGCATTGTCAAATCCGACTTGTACAACCTAACTGTAATAGGAAAGAAGGATTGGATGGTGGACATGAGCAGCAAGGCTTTATACTCAAATTTGCAAAATCAAGCCTTCAAGATAGCAAGTATATGATATTTTTTCCCCCAAAACTGCACATATATTTTGTATTTTATTTTGATGAAGTCACGTGAACACTCAGCCTCTCCTTTTCCCTTTTCCTTTGTCACTAATGGTGTACAGGTTTTATGAAAGGTGGCACCCTCCTCCCGTGATGAACAACAGTCTTGGCTGCCTAAAGCCAAAGCGAGGCTAAGAGGAGGGAAGGAGCTATAGAAGCTCTGGGCTGCAATTGGCACTGCCAGAGCTTCCTCCAGGGTAACAACACTTAGAAGAAGCAAGAACCTGCTATGCACAACTGATGGGCAGATGTAATGTGAGGTGACAACACTGCAATAACTTCAGCAGTGGGCAGCAAATATTGTCGGCCCTCCAGAAATCAGGTGAACCACAATGAAGTGGCAGGATCAACAGGTAAATTCCTGAGCAAAAAATAAGGGGATAGTATGACAGAATATGTCTTTCACGTAAAGATTGTTATAAACAAAAAGCTTTATAACCAAAAGAAGCAAGCAGAACATTCATGTTCCACTCCCTATTCTATTACTGTGTGTTCACACAGGGGCGACTTGTGAGATGACCTAGTCGCTTGACAAGTCGCACTCAATGCAGTGCAATGGAACCGTTCAAATAGGAGCGACTCAAGTCGCTCCGACTTAGAAAAAGGTTCCTGTACTACTTTGGGGGGAGACTTCAGAGAGACTTTCATTGACTTCTATACAGAAGTCGTTTACAAGTGCTGTATGGGGTGGCTTCAAAGTCAGACGAGAATCGAGCGTCTTTGAAGCCGCCCCTGTGTGAACCGACACTACTTGATCACAAGTGCACTTTAAAGCCATACTAAACGTTCCCTTTTTTTTTCCTTAAAGTAACAAACATGTTATACTTACCTCCTCTGTGCAAGGGCTTTGCACAGAGTGGCCCCTATCCTCCTTTTCTGGGGTCCCTCGGCGGTGCTCCTGGCTCCTCCCATTCTCGAGTGACCCGTCAGGGAAGCGCTCTTCCTGGGGTCACTCGTGTGGGCACGCTCCCATGTCCTGTTGCAGCGTGCATTGACACAGACAACAGGACTCCCCAGCTATCAATCTATCCACTCAGGACCCGAGACACCGGCTGGAGCTGCTAGGCTTGTCCCACGGCACGAAAAAGATCGGGCTCAGGTAAGTAAACACGGGGGTCTGGGGGGCAGCTTCAACAAAAAGGGTTTTTCACCTTAATGCAAACCCGGGAGGGTTTACAACCCCTTTAAAGTCGATGTATACCAGAACTCAATGACATTTAGTTTGCTAAAGCACCATGTATCATAATCTACTGTATTTAAGGGCTGGTTCACACTGCAGCAATGCGGGAACCCTGCAAATCCACTGCGGGTTTCCGCGTCGCTTGTCTACGGCTATGGTTCACACTGCCATATGCGAACTGCGAGGAGTGTCAATAGGAAGCTAATGACACCCCCAAGTCAGTTTTCATATCGCAGTGTGAACTGCAAACTCGCACAGGAATTGGATGGCATGGTGTGAACCACCATGCCATCCAATTCTGACCCTGCAAACAAAAAGGGTCTTGTGCGAGTTTGCTCCGAATGCGATGCAAATTCAGCCATACTATCTCTTTGGCTGAATTTGCATCCCACAGAGATCGCATGTGATTCACACTGCAGTGCGGTGCGAATCACATCCGATCTCTGAGATCAGAGCAGTGTGAACCGGCCCTTAATGTATTTACCTTTGTTTTATCCATCTCTGCATCATAGCACTGCTGATCTCCTGCAGCCACTTTGCAGACACGTATTGCCTATGTACATGCAATGATGGCTGCATTGCATTTCTAAGAGCAGCTTTTATAATGGTGATGTAGCGCCCTTCTAGTTTGGGTAGTAGAGAGTGTATATAGTTTTTGGCTCTGTCTGCTTAACAGAGGAGCCTAGTGCATATATATTTAATGTTTTGTTTGAATTTTAGCGCTCCACATTTATACCCATATTTTTTGTCAGATTTGGTTTAACAATTTTACCAGAAGTGTTGAGCAGCTTTTAAAAAGTGTCATTTTGAATCAGCGCTGAATCATTTGTATTTTGTTAACAGAGGAGCCGACAGGTAAATTTATGTGATGTCTGCTTATCAGGGAGCCTGATTTAAGTAAGGTCTGCTCTATGTGCTCTGGTGCTGTTTTATATGGTCTGGAGATCTTTTACCATGTCCAATAGTACCGGTCCCTATTGGACAGAGGGGAAAAGACTCAGCCAGTCACAGCAGGTGTATTTGGAGGTGGTTCTGACCAGCTGGCAGGGGAGTGGTGACCCACTGCATCTTGGGTGAACACCTTCATATAAAAGGGAGCACATGGGCTCAAGGTTAGGAGTCCCAGCCCACTCAGGCTTGAGGGGTGAGGTGTAGGTTTAGCTCCTGGTTGCTAGGCCCGAGAGCCTATCCAGGAGGCTGCCCGCTGCTAGGCCTAGTCGAGGCCCATCCGGATGATGAAGCTGCAACCCACAGTTCCATAGAAGCTGACAGAGGGAGGATGTCTCTGGATTCGGTCTGATACTGCAGTGGCAAAGTGTCGCTTGGAGGTTGGCAGAACAGGCTACCGACTGTCCCGGGACATGGTGTGAGTACAGATCTGTGAGAGAATCCCTGAGACTGTGTGCTAGAATTCCCCCCTGCTCTCATATCAGCTTTATTGGGTGTGCCAGCTAGAAAGGAGACACTGGAGAGTGTCTTGAAGAACAGAGTCCAGCTTCTGTCCTTACTGTTTAACAAGGGACCTGTTCTGCTAAAGCCAGCCTGCCATAAAGTGCCTTGGTAGTCTGCTACATTGAGTTAGAAAGGAGACACTGGTTAGTGTCTTGAAGAAACAAAGTCCGGCATGTCCTTTGTTGCTTAAAGATGGACTTGTTTCACTGGAGTCAGTCTGCTGTATGAAGCCACTGATTGCCTGCTATACAGAACCTAGGGAGAATGTGTCCACAGGTACATTCAGTTACTAGGAGTATCCTATCTCTACCCTTCTCCTATCCAAGTTCAACAAATAAAGCATTGAAAATTCATCCCCTAGACTGGTCACTGGAAACAAGCAGGATTGTGTGTGCACCTGGCTGTGTGGAAATACCATAGTGACTGGCTGCAAGAATATTCAGTGGGAGGCTCGGGAAAATATAAATTTCATTAGCAGCTCCTTCGGGGGTACCGCTACAGTGACAACAGCAGACAATGCCTGCATAATGTGTGTTGATATGGTCACTTGTACTCTGCATGCAAAGCACATGGAGAAGATAACAACAGAGGAGAACAATTGGGAGACAGATTAAAGAGTTGTTGAACAAGGATCTTCACCAGGTATCATTACAATCAAAGCTGCAGATTTTAAAATATTGAAAATAACTTCTAATATTACATTAACATGTTAAAACCTATGAGCGACTTTAAGACCACACAGGCTACATTACAGCATTGTCAGTAAATGGTAAAATCAAAGATCTCCCCCTGGTTGAGATTCCTGAAGAACACTAAGAATAGGAGAGAACTTGGTTTGTGTACAGTTTTAATCCACACTGAAATGCCCACAACACATGTAAATATATAATAAAGATTTCAAACATTTTAGTTAATTTTTGTGCTTTTCATTTTGCCACAGCACCATGTGCAAAGGTTATAGCATAACCTTGCTGTACATTCCTCTACCTACTGCTAGCTCCTGGTAATTATATGCATTTTCAAACAGCCAATCAGCTGTCAGCCTGACAGATACTGATCTTTTTTATTTTTAGCTCTGTGCTTCCCCCTCTAGATGCAAAAAAATTGTGTTTTTTCCGTTCACAAGACTCAGCACAGCCTTGCTCTCAGTGATACGCTGCTTTCGCAAGCCTGCAAGGTTGTGGGAAGCTGAAACAAGACTATCAACTATTTCTGAATATAAAGTGAAATGCTAAAATGTTAAAATAGGAATCAACAACAATTAACAAAAATATAACAGCTGAAATATATCAAAGTCGAAGGGTGTTGGAACGTCCGAACGCTTTCGTCGCATAGTGACTCTCGTTCCGACACGACTCAGAACACTTGCCTTTTTTGTGTTAAAAAAACGTAGATCTCCCCCTTCGTGTCTCGATTTTTATTTTTTCTAGTCATAGACAGTCCGACTGTCGACTAACCGACAAACTTTTACGTATATTAATGG
>BLSH010022066.1:2449447-2460163 GCA_018402905.1 Glandirana rugosa
TCCGACACGACTCAGAACACTTGCCTTTTTTGTGTTAAAAAAACGTAGATCTCCCCCTTCGTGTCTCGATTCCGGAGTATGTGTGCCCGCATAGATTTTTTTATTTGTTTTGCAGCCCAGGCTGCAGTTCCTTTTTTTCAACTGCAAAAAGCCGCAATACGTAACCGCAAAAACTCGCAATCACTCGCAGCCGCAGTTATCCGCAAAAAATTTTTTTTTAGTAGGGAGACGATAAAAAGTTGGATCTTTGCAGCCGCAGTTTTTTGCGGCCTTTTGCGGCCATATTATTATCCACCGCAAACAACCGCAAACAACCGCAAACAACCGTATAACACCGCAGCCGCAGTTTTTTACGGTTTTGCAATGTCGGAGTCTTGCGCTACCGGTACCCAAGATGAAAGACGAGTGATTGCCGCTCAAAAACGCCAATGCATAACGCCGAAAAACGTCAACTTTTTTTCCTTGACGTCGGACCCGACGTTTTGTTTATTTTTTTAGATACGCCCGTGTGTATGAGGCCTTAGCTCTGTGCTTCCCCCTCTAGATGCAAAAAAATTGTGTTTTTTCCGTTCACAAGACTCAGCACAGCCTTGCTCTCAGTGATACGCTGCTTTCGCAAGCCTGCAAGGTTGTGGGAAGCTGAAACAAGACTATCAACTATTTCTGAATATAAAGTGAAATGCTAAAATGTTAAAATAGGAATCAACAACAATTAACAAAAATATAACAGCTGAAATATATTAAAAAAGCTTGATTGCTGAAAGCTAATACATTTTTTATTTTTATAAGTGTGGTTGTGAAGATTTTACTATACAAACTGACTGATTCAGGGAATGTGGCATTCTTGTGGAGCCAGGAGATACATTTTGTGATCTTCTAAAGATGTGATGATTCTCCACAAAAGATCAGCTGATCATTAGGGTTTGTATAAGAAACAGTATTGATACTTTAACTGTGCTCCGGTTAAAATGTATTACACTAGGTCAAGTGGAAAGGTCAATGTCCGATCAAGCATTTGGCAATTGTAGCAAGGATAGTCTCTCTTTTAGTGCACACTTTAGCAGACTCCTTGAAACAGAAGGTATTAACATGTCTCATGCCATCACATATCCCATGAATACAAGAATTACTGTATTTCCAATTTGAGGACAGTGAGTGGAGCTATGCAAATAATCCTTTACACCCCAGCATCCAAATGCACATCCAGAACTGTTGGTATACAATGCCAATATAGTCTAATATTTTAGAGAAATGTATTCCAAACTGCATACAACTGTTTCAGACTTTTTGACCATCATTGTTGCTGTATAGAAACCGTGGCTTCTGTGGATATAACATTAGGCTATACAGTACTATGCAAAAGTTTTAGGCAGGTGTGAAGCGATGCTGTAAAGTAAGAATGTGTTAAAAATATCTATTTTAATTGTTTCTTTTTACCAGTTTACAGAATGCAAAGTTAGCAAACAGAAGAAAACTCTAAATCAAATCAATATCTGATGCGATTATCCTTTAGCTTTAACCAGCATCAATTCTTACACTTGCACCGGGTGCAGTCAGGGATGTTGTAGTATTAGTCCCGGTTCACACTGGGGCAGCCTCAAAATCGCCCCCAAGTAGTACAGGATCCTTTTTCTAAGTTACTTGAGGCGCTCCGATTAGAACGGTTACTTGTCAGGTGGCTAAGTCGCCCGACAGGTCGCCTCAGTGTGAACCGAACCTTAGAGTCAGGTATAGGAAGCCAAGCAGGTGCTAATGATCATCAATTTCATATGTAAGTTGAAACAGGAACAGCTTTGTAGGAGGCTTAATACTGGGTGAGGAACAGCCGAACTCTGCTACTAAGGTGAAGTTGTGGAAGACAGTTTTATGTCAAAGGTCACACACCATGGCAAGACTGAGTACAGCAACAAGACACAAGTCTCCCAGGCAAAGATTTCAAAGCAGACTGGAGTTTCAAGATGTGCTGATCAAGCTCTGTTTAAGAAGCAAAAAGAAATGGGCAACAATAGTGACTGTACACACAGTGGTCAGCCAAGGAAACTTAATGCAGCAGATGATAGACACATCATGCTTACTTCCCTTGCACACTGGAAGATGTCCAGCAGTGGCATCAGCACAGAATGGCAGTAACCAGTGGGATTCAGGTACACACATCTAGTGTCCAGAGAGGTCTGGCCAGAAGAATTGCAGACAAAAAGCCATACCTCCAACGTGTAAACAAGGCTAAGCGATTCAACTATGCATGAAAAACGAGGAACTGAGGTGCAGAAAAATGGCAGCAGGTGCTCTGGACCAGTGGTTCTCAAACTCAGTCCACTAAGTTCCCCAAATGGGCCATGTTTTGTGAACTTCCCTTAGATAAAATAGCTCTTATCAATACCATGTCATTAATATTAATTTAAAGCAGCTGTTAAATTAAAAACAAAAATTTAAAGCAGCTGCGCAAAGTAAAGGAAAACCCGTAAACATAGCCCGTTGGGGGTACTTGAGGACCTGAAGGAATTGAGGCTGCCGACATCCACAGAAGATCCGTGGTTAGTTCTCCAAGATGTTTGGCACAACCTTCCTGCTGAGTCCCTTCAAAAACTGTACCTAGAAGAATTCATGCTGTTTTGAAGGCAAAGGGTGGACACACCAAATGCTGATTTGATTTGGATTTCTCTTCTGTTCACTTTCTTTTCATTTTGTTAATTGATAGAAAAAAATATTAACACTTCTATTTCTGAAAGCATTCTTCATTTACAGCATTTCTTCATACCTGCTTAAAACCTTTGCATAGTAGTGTATAATCACTATACAGCAGGCAGTTCTGTTGGAGTGAATGAAAAATTCTCTTATTTATGGGATGGAATAAGGCCTTCTGTTTTAGGAAGGACATTTGTGCTGCACATTGATTCATCTGGAGGGCTTTTTGATTTCTTTAGCCCCTTCTACCAGGGCCAAGCTGCTCATGAGGCCAAATTAGGTGTACCTGGTGGTAGAGTCTGACTTATGCAGTAGGCAACCTCTCTTGCGGCCCTGGTTCCAGAACCCCTGGTAGAGCAGACAGGGAGCGCTGGAGCACAGGGGAGCATGAGGGCTGGATTTGACACAGGTGATGGTAAGATGTCATCCAGAAGTCCGTGCTAGACTGAAGAGTAGTGATGCAGGCCGGGTCAATAACATGTGGGCAAAGCAGTACAGGAGGAGCAGGCAATCGGGTGGTCGGGTGCAGGCAGGGTCGTT
Source organism: Glandirana rugosa (assembly GCA_018402905.1). NCBI lineage: Eukaryota > Metazoa > Chordata > Amphibia > Anura > Ranidae > Glandirana > Glandirana rugosa. Next base: position 2,452,673 of record BLSH010022066.1, read on the forward strand.
AACAGGCAGGCAGGTTGAGGTACACAGGGATCAGACAGAAGAGTGGTCATAGGCAAGCCGGGGGTCGGTGCAGGCAGAGTTCAAGCAGATGTGGGTTCAGCTCGGAACGGATCACACAGAAACAAGGTAACACTGTAGAACAGACAGCACCAATTGCAAGATCCGCTGACGAAGTGCCGGTGTTTGGAACGCAACGCGTCAGAAACAGTAAGTGACATCACCCGCGACCATCACTGTCTCCAGGACAATCCATTCTATGAGTTGTACCATGAGTTTTTAACATGCTGGGAGCCGTGTGCTGGGCTACAGTGCTTTTTTTGTGAGTACATCTACTTAATAAAGCAGGTTTATTTTAATTTACAGAGAGCACTAGATATATTTATTTCTTTTATATGATGCCAATGGAATATATGGAATGAACTCGTACACATGATTGCATTCCCTGGAAATTGCTTGGTGATACCCCTTTATTTGCTCTCACTAGTCCATGAACAGGACAACATGCTCGTTTGGGCTCCTGTGATAAGAGCCTGATTATTGAGGTGAAGTGCTAGTATTTATGGTGGCGGTGGATCAGCACTGAAGCACTTTATCACCTATTCATTCAAGGGCATGTAGACACTGGGGGGTTGATTTACTAAAGCTGGAGAGTGCAAAAACTGGTGCAGCTGTGCATGCTAGCCAATCAGCTTCTAACCTCAGCTTGTTCAATCAAGCTGTGACAATAAAACCTTGAAGCTGAATTTCAGAGGTGGAAGTGGTCTCCTGACAAGGTGGCTACATCAGGCGGTACTCATGGATGCAGCTCAGTAATGCTGAGTCTGATAAAACCACAGGCTCAGTGTTAGTCATCTTCTTGTCTCTTAAGTAACGTGGAGCTTGTTAAAAGTGCAGGTCCAGCATCACTGAGCAAAGCACTGCTGACCACTGCATATACCTGTGTGACAGACTCAGAGGGCAAGAAACTCTAGTTAGAGATGCTGAACCTATACTTATACTAAACACAGCATCACTGAGCTGACTGCATGTGTGCGTGCGCACTTACACACAAGGCAGCGCTAGCTCCTGAGATGCCATCTTTGTTACAGGAGCATGGAGTGGCAAAAGTGGCTGCCTAGAGTAACATTTACAGCTGACATACCCCTGCTTCTCACTATAATCTCTATGGCTGTGCTGTCTCACTGGGTACCAAACCCTACTCCACAGAAGCCACGGTGTCCATACACTGCACTAAGTTCCAAAAAGCCTGAAAAAGCTGAGGGTAGTATGGAATAGGTTGATTTTTGGTTTTTGACTTTGAGTGTTTGAGTCAGAGGTTAAAAAGTAGTAAGCACCAGGCCATCTTGGCCTTGATATATATCCCAATCATTGTATGCTGCTATTGGGATTTAGGCAAATAAAGAAATCCATGGATGAGCCCAATTTCCTGTTTGCCTTCCTGGCTCTGATGTACCAGATATGCACAACATCACAAATATGACGCAGTTCTTGCTGACCAAAAGATTATGGAGGTGAGTAGGATAAGGTGTTCCTTGTGCAAGGAATCCAGAATAGGGAAATTGTGACTTTATTATGGCCACAGGGACTTTGACATTGTGTTGGTTGCGGAAGGAATTTATAAGCCAGGCTTTCCATGGCTAAGTGGAGTTGTGAGGGCAAATGTTTGGAAGAAGTGAAGAGAGTAGTACAACCGCCCCCCCCCCCAAAAAAAAAATACTTCATATACCTTATTATTAGGAAGGTCAGGTTTGAACACGTAGGCCCTTTATAAGATAATTTTGAGTTGGTGACTGGGGACAAAGAAAAGCCACATTTTATTAAATACATTCTTCAGCTCTGTGTATGCAAAGGAAAATGGAGGAGCTCCAGTCTATAATAGGGATAATACTGACATAGCCCCAAAAGATCCCCAAATGGCCCAGAATTAATATGGTCCAGAAACAGCCAAAATAAAGGTGAATAAAATACCTAGACCAGATGGTTTACATCCACATATCCTCAAAGAGTTGAACTTGGCTATGTTAAAGCCATTGTTTCTAATTTTTAGAGACTGTTTCGGTACTACTAGATTATTGCAAGGCCAATGGAATGCCAATATTTAAAAAGGGGTCAAATTCTTCACCAAGTAAGTACAGACTGGCTAGTTTAACTTCTCTTGTTGGGAAGATACTTGAGGGTTTGGTAAAAGACCACATAGAAGAGTTCTGCTAGAAAACAATATTTAAATCAATACACAACATGGATACATGGATCCATGAAAGGCCAAAATTGTAAAACAAATCTGCTTTCTTTTTATGAGGAAGTAAGCAGAAACTTAGAGGATATGGAGATAGTGTAAATGGACTCTGCAAACTATTTTGACATAATTCCTCACACAAGGCTATTGTGTAAGTTAAAGTCTTAGGCTTACTTGGGTGACCCATATGGGGAATACTCTCCTTATGGAACATTACATATATCGGCACAGAGGGAACGCAGGCAGGTTCGAGAGAATCTGAGCCCCCTGGCTTGACAGACCTGGGCTAAAGCCTTGTACACACGGGACGACGATCGCATACAACAGGTCGTATGAACGACCGTTGTATGCGAAATTGATCGTTCGTATGCGCGATTGGAACAGCCGACATATGACGGTCGTACAAGGGGAATTGTATGAGCAGACTAGAAAACTTGGTCGCACCAACAAACGGTCATACGACCGTTGTATCGTGTGTACAGAGCAGTTGGTACAACAAGTTGTATTGTGCAAAACACGCATGCTCTGAAGTCAGGAATGGCCGGATGCTAATTACATGCACCTGAATGTTCTTTCTGTGGTCGTACGATCGTGGAGTGCAGTCAGTATGCAAGTTACATTATCCAACATACGATTTGAGACGATTGTACGTACGATCGTCGTCCCGTGTGTACGAGGCTTTAGTCTTAGGGAACTTGTAATGGTAAGACTGTTACAATGTTCTACAAGATAAAGTTATTCTATGGTTTGTAGACGATCTGTTTTCTCTCACCAATTCTTATTGGTGTCTGAATTGGTTGAATATCCCTTTTGTTATATGCTTGAGATGGTATATAGTACTTTTGGACCACTAGGGCATGGATATGTTTGGAAGTAACACGATGTCTATTGTGGTGTGCATACCTGTCTATCTTATGCAACATTTATACACTGGATGTTGTTATATTTTCAATAAAACATTTTCTGATTTAAAAAAAAAAGTCTTAGGCTTAGAAAATTAAGATGAAGCTTAAGATGAAGTCTTAGGCTTGGAAAATTCAGTTTGTAAAAGGATAGAAAATGGTCTAAGGTTATTTGTGGTCTACCTTAAGGTTCAGTGTTGGGACCCATACTTTTTAACCCATTTATAAATGGTATCAAATTTGAAATCAAACTGTTACTAAACCCACAACAGTAAAATCTGTCTGTATGTGCAGCATAACATGCTTGTTATACTCACTGTGGAACTTAAAAGGTTAATCCTCTGCATTGTGTAAAAATGCTCTTTGATCCTGTATGGACAGATCCCCCTCCTGCAGGGTCTCTCTTGGCAAGGCAAGATAATACACAGTGAGGGTAATAAAGCTGCACATGCTCAGTTTAGTCTCTATTGCTGGAGAGAACATTTTGTTGTTAACAGAGCTAGCCAGGTCACATGATATTGACATCACACATGTCGGGGTGTATAAAGGCTATAGTGGAAATCTCCTCCTAACTGAACACTCAGCACTGGGCAGACCCTGCAATTTTCATGTGACCGTTGTATACAGATCAGCTGAGAAGGTATATAGTGGCAGTATTTTAATGTAAACAGAAGAATTATAAGCCTTGGGCACTGTGGGGGGGCATATGAACTATTTTCATATTACTTGGTTTAATAACACTTTAAAGGTACCACATCTGTGTTTGCAGATAACAGCAAGCTGTGTAGTGGAATAACGTCTCTACAGGAAACCTCCAACTTACAAGCAGACTGTAATGTTCTGTTTAGTTGGGCAACTATGTGGCAAATGAGGTTCCTCATTCAACTAACGTGACTCCAGTGCTGATGGAGAGGGGCAGAGGAATGGCAAACAAGCATGTGCTCTGGTGCCTGACATCCTCTCTGTCAACCTATGATGTCATTGGTTGTTAGGACATTGGTGACTGGCCTATAAGGTGCTCAAGGTTGTAATGTTGCACAATAAAACCTGTGTCTTTGTGTGACAAAAAAAGGCAGGTTTGATTCATCCACTGGATTTCTGACAATTTTAGGGCAATTTGGTACAATTTTTAGACATATTGCTTAGGCACCCCTGAGGAACCCAGAAGGCACCCCGGTTGAAAAAGGCTGATCTAGAAAAAGCAATTCAGTTTTGGGCACCAGTTCAGAAAAAGGATATCGGGGAGGTGTAAAGAAGGGCAATTTAGCTCAGTTATGAGGAAAGATTAGAGGAACTGAATTTATTCTTTCTTGAGAAGAAGCAATTAATGGGGGATATGATCATCATGTATAAGTACAAAAGTGGTCCATATAGATAGTGAACCTGGTGTAAAGTTATTCACTTTAAGGTAATCAAAAATGACAAGTAAGCACTCTTTATGTCTGGAAGAACAGAGATTTCAATTGTTACGAAACCCAGGAGCCTGCATTCACTATATCTGGTCTCCCACAATACACAGAACATGGAAATGCAATAATTTTAGTAATTGCAAACTACTAAATACATTTTCCCATCAGCAGTTAGAGCAGTCCTGTGATTTCTATCAGTGTCTGGTTAAAGCTTGTAGGAGAAGTTTTCAGTCTCCCCTGATTGTCTATGCAGGACCCCTGATCCTCTGTCTGGTCAGTGCTGAATGGCCCTGTGCTGATCGCATGCACCCTCCCAAGACAAAAAAAAACTCTCTAGTAATACACACCAAACTGAGCATATGCAGCTTGCCCCCAAGGCTCTTATTCTGTCAACAGATAGATTGGGGACAGTGGAAGGAGAGGATCAGAGAAGATGGGATCAAACAGCCTTTTTACACAATGCAGAGGATTACACAGTGAGTATAACAAGCATGCTTTACTGCATATACACACTGATATTACTGTTGTTGGTTTAGTAACATTGTAACCTCCACATACAGAAAGGCTTCTTCATAGTAAGAGCCATGATAATGCCAGCTCAGTAAATTGTGTTGGGAAAGAGCTGGATACATTTCTAAATGAACAATACATAACTGGATATTAACATTTGTAGGTAACAACACCAGGGATTGTTGATCCGGGTAATTTTGATTGCCATCTGGAGAATCGGGAAATAATTTATTTCTTCCCCCTGGCGCAAATTGGACCATAATTTATAGGGGTTTTTTTTTTATTTCTTCTGGCTCAACAGTGGATATAGGATTCTGTATACAGGCGGTCCCCTAGTTACAAACATCCGACTTACAAACGACTCCTACTTACAAACGGAGTAAGACAACAGGATGTGAGAGGAAATCTCCCCCTAGGAAGGAAATGCACTCCTGAAAGAGGAGTTATGGGAAAAAGGGGTCTCCACTGATGCTTTATCACCAAGCTTTGTTTCCACAACCCAAAATTTTCAAAATCCAATTATCATTGGGACAGGAAGTGAGGTGAAATCTTCTGAACAGAAACATAGACAGCAAAATAAACATTACAGGGGTGTTACCCCTTCCCTATACTATCCAAAAAGCTTAAAATAATATTTTTGGCTGGAGCTACACTTAAAAAACCTGTTCCCACTTACAAACAAATTCAACTTAAGAACAAACCTACAGTCCCTATCTTGTTTGTAACCCGGGGACTGTCTGTATAGTGATTTCCCATTTATTTATTCTATTTATTTATTTTTTCTATTGGTTAAATTAGATAAACTTGCTTTTTTTAACCTGACTAATTATGCAACTAAGTAAGAGTATTTCACATTACAGTATAACCAGTTCAGCTCTTTGGGCGCACTATGTGCATCCAAATAGTAAACCTTTAATCACAAGCTAATGCCTGCGGTAGCAGCCATCAGCTTGTGCGGGTTTTGTTTTGCCATTCATTGTCACAGCGCTGGCAGCGAGTTGCCCCCCTCCCCCACCACCACTCCTCCTGTGGGTGGTTCCCGGGCTCTTCCACTCTTACCGTAGCCTGGGAACACAACTGCCAGCTAGGGGAGGGAGAAGCGCTGTGAGACCGAGGCAAATCCATGGCTCAATCTCACATGCAAACAATGAAACTGGAAGTGATGCACCACTTCCTGGCCAGTACAGCCAGGGGACACATCTAACCAAGTAGATCTGTGATTGGTTAGATGGTGTGAAGGACAGGGGAGACATTGGGGTCTATTAGACCCCTAATGTCTCCATAAAGAGTACCTGTCACCTGACCAATGCTATCACATAGGGGTTTATTAAGTAAAAATAAATACAAATAAATAAAAGAAAAACGTTTTAAAAAATAAAATTATAATAAAATATATTACATTTAAAAAAAAAAAATTGCTGTAAGCCCTGTTGCTCCTCACACCTGTGCAAATGCAAACACAAGCCCAGGGTGTGCAAGTGCATGTAATCATCCGAGTGAGAACAACAATTCTAGCAAAAAAGCTCCTAGTTAACTCTAAACCGATGAGCTGTAAAGGCTTTTAAAGTGTTACCTATGGTGATTTTTTGGGCACCGTTATTTTTGATAATATCACAGGCACATGCAATTTAAAGATATGGAATGTTCGGTATATATTTACTCAATGCAACCTTTGTATTTTAACAAATAATGGGTATTATATTGTGTCTTTTTGCACTAAAATGAAGTTTATTATATTTTTTCCTGAAAATTTGTGTTTAATAAACAGATGTGCAAATATCATGTGATATAATAATTTGCAACTATCACCTTTTTATTCTACAGTGCCTCTGCTTTCAGAAAATATATAAATGTTCTGGGGGGGGGGTTGGGTTGAGTAATTGTATTGCCATAAATTAAGATCGTTACATGTATGCGAAGAATAAAACAAATTGCTCTGGAGCAGAACTGGCTGTGGAAAGAACTGTTGTGGTGGTAAAGTTGTACTCATTCTATGTGTCAGTAGAGGACATTGATCTTTTCTTAACCACTTCAGCCCCGGAAGGATTTCCAGCTTTAGGACCGGAGCCTTTTTTGCGATTCGGCACTGCGTCGCTGTAACTGAAAATTGCGCGGTCGTGCGACGTTGTACCCAAACGAAATTTGCGTCCTTTTTTTCCCACAAATAGAGCTTTCTTTTGGTGGTATTTGATCCCCTCTGCGTCATTTCTGATCGCCGCTATAAACATAAGAAGAGCGACAATTTTGCAAAAAAAAACAAATTTCTTACTTTTTGCTAAAATACAAATCCAAAAAAAAAATATAAAAAAACATTTTTTTTCACCGTTTTTGGCCGATTTGTTAGTTATTTGCGGCTAACGCTAAAAAAAATAGCGTTTATACTCCTTCTTATATTTAGCCGGTTTTTGCCACTTTTTTTTACAAAAAAATATAA
>BLSH010022066.1:2482400-2509980 GCA_018402905.1 Glandirana rugosa
AATTCCGGGATCCTGGATATGACGTAGTGACCCCTTGCAAGCGAGCGTGTGAAAATTGGTGAACGACTGGCGGCCGAACGTTCCCCAGTGATGCAGTATAGGTCCTAGGGCCTTAAAAGACACAACGCGATGCCGCGCAAACGCGGCAGACCAGGGGGGGGGGTGTTGGTGGGGGGTGGGGGGAAGGAGGGGGGCACGCAATAAAAAAGTGTCCCCCTGACAGGGAAAGAAGCTACCACCAATAAATAATTACTGCCCCGGATGTCGCCCCCCCACGTCCTAAGGGTGGGGGAGGGGTCCACTCACCAGTCCGACAGGCGTTGCGGGTAGCCACCCGAAGCAGACTTACCCCCCTTGTCCCGGGAAGGATTGCTGCTGGCCAAGGCCACTGGAAAGGCAAAAGCCAGACACTGGGCATAGGTGGCAACAGCCACAGGCCGCCCGCACGGAACGGGCCCTGAACGACGCAGCCCTGACATTTTAGGGTAGGTCATCAGGAGGTGGCCGGTCAGGGCAAAGCTTTGGATTCGTGATATACTCTCTATGCCAAGACCGGCTGCTTGATAGAAGTCTTCATCATTTTCAGAAAGAGAAAAAAAAAAATTACATGCAGAAAAAAACGCAGGTCCCATAAGGGAACCCAGTCAACTCCTTTGCACTAGGCAAACAAAACTGAATGCCATTGGCCAGCAGGGGGTTTTATAGGCTCAGGTGAGGACGGCCCCCCTGGGAGGGGCCAGCCTATCCTTGATGCTTTTGCATCTGTTTTGCCTAGTCACTCCTGATAAGACGACATAAAACCCACGTGTCAATTAAGAAGAGCTGCGTCTGTCAGTGAACATAAGAGAAAAATATATTCCCCTTTAAAAACGCTTTTAAGACACAAATGCTCCTAAACGCAGCTACCGGCGTTTAGCGGCATTTAACTGCGTTCGGTGTTTCAAACGACATTAAACTCGACACCTGAACCCATTTTTTTGCGTTAAAAAAAAGCCTTTAAACGTGACTGCCTCAAAACGACTATAAGCTATGCTGTGTAAATGTATACATAAGATATCTTTAAATTAGTTCAGGGGCAGCTGGAAAAAACTTCCAAATGCCCCTGAACGTCCGTTTAACAGACTCAGTGTAAATGGAGCCTTAGATTTATTGGCCTTTACTGTCAGATTCACTGTTATTGCCATTGCATTGTATATTCTCTGTTTGAATTATGTCAGAACCAAGGGTGCCAGAGGTGTCTGGCGACTTGCAAGGTCAGGGCAGTGTCTGCGGGCAGTCCCCTTCCAGTAGCCCATACGTGGGTGGAGCTACAACGAGGTACGTGGGCAAAATTCAGAATGAATTGTGCATATATCTTGGTAAACATTGGTTTGTTGTAAACTTTAAGGGAGGTTCCCAATCTCCAGCTAGTTTTAAGTTGGAGAAGACCAATATGGTCAGTTTTTGATGCCATGGGTATTTTCTACAGGAATTGCAAGTAAGAACATAAAAAAGATGGATTGCAGGGAATTGTGGTGCACTAATTGCAGCAAGGAAGGCCATGTTTCCAGACAATACAGCAAAAGGAAGGAAGAAAAGCTGCAAATGGAGAATAAGCCAAGGGCAGTAGAATAGGAGGTGTGAAATGATGTCAGAATAGAGAAAGTCCCTCCTATATGGGAACTGAGAATCAGGCACAAATGGAAAATCCTGTTGTGTCTGAGAGGAAGAAGAGCTTATTTCTACTGCACATAGTAACAAGGAGTTCACTAATATTACTATAGTTGGAAGCACAGATGTAATATACATAGGGCCGAACCAAGAAAACAGCCCTCATGTCTACATGTATGCAATTTACTATCTGGCACAGTATGCACATACCTATAGGTGCCAGAATTAAACAGGTGACTTTTTCCTGTAAAAATATTGTCTGCATTTTTTCCATCATTCGCATAAATCGTCATTGCATTTAAATTGTTTTAAATTTATATTAAACCCAAAACCAAAGATGTATTAAATTGCAGCTTACCAATCATTCAATGTGGTGGCTGCATCAAGTTTTCTTTTCTTTGGCTTTTTTCCCCTCTGTTTTTACCTGGTGATCTGACCAGTAACACACCTCCTGAATTAGAGAGACACAACTCTGAAGGAACGAGCATAGGAAGCACAGCAGACAGCAGCATGAGGGGAGGGTAGTGTTATATGTATTAGCAGATTTAGATATAATAACAAATTGGAGCCAAACTGCGCTAACACTTTATAAGCAGTTACAGAAAGCAATAATTTGGGGATAAAGCTTTTGCATGAATAAATAAAAGCTGATCGTTTTAATTACCCCTGCCAGTGTTAAGCCGTTTGTCTCATCCATGTAAACTGATACATTCTTCTAGAGAGCTTGTGTTTTTGAAAACATGTCCATATCAGCAACATTTGGTAATTCTCATGGATAACCAAATTTATTTTGTATCAAAACTAAGACCAGGTAGCTTGGTATGAATAAATATGCCTTTAAACCTACCTACTTTCTATTTTTGCCCAAAAATCAATGATGGTGTAAGAAGCTTCTACTATGATTTCATGAACCACCAAATTCCCTGGGGGCCGAAAGTAGCCAACCCTGCACTGCCCAGTTTTGACTGTAATAACTCAATGCCTTTGTCTCAGCTTAAAGTGATTGTAAAGTCTCATTTTTTTTCTATAAAAATAACAAACATGTTATACTTACCTCCTCTGTGCAGTGGATTTGCACAGAGCAGCCCAGATCCTCCTCTTTTCGGGTCCCTCTTCTGTGTTCCTGGCCCCTCCCTATTGTTGAGTGCCCCCAAAGCAAGCCACTTGCTATGGGGGCATCTGAGCCGAGCCGAGCCGAGCCGAGCCGAGGGAGTCAATGGCGCTGCTGCTGTGCTTCAGCCAATAAGGAGGGGGAGTCTTAGCCGGTCAAGGCACTCGTGGACATCGCTGGACAAAGATGGGGTTCAGGTAAGTGTTAGAGGGGCCGAGGGCAGCTGCTACACACAGAAGGCTTTTTATTTTAATGCATTGAATGCATTAAGATAAAAAAAACCTTCTGACTTTACAACCCCTTTAAACCCAAATAAGGCTACTGAGAGCCAATGGTTTGAAAATCTCATTGCTGGCCGTTACATTGACCTAAAAACGTTTAAACAAAATAATTGTTAATCACAAACAAGCCACCACACCACCCCTAAAAACAAAACAATCTCCAGGATTTACCCCTTAATATACAGCTTTTCCTACACAGACACGGCCGGTTTTAAAAGTACAACTAAAGGAAAAACTTTTTTTGTTTTGGATATAGTGGTGTTGGATTAGAACCTCTATCCTGTTTTTATTGCTGTCTGCTTTACTTTCTCCAATTGTTCTGATCACCCGCATCTCCGGGAATGAAAGTGAGGGTAAATTAAAAATATTGAGTTGCCAAGAGAACGGGAAAAGAAGGGAAATCTTACAATGGGGACATTGGTTCTTGTGACAACTGCCTAAAATGGGAAATCCATCACATTGGAAATATAACCTCTCATTTCCTGGAAAATGAAGGGAAATCTCCCTAATGAGAATCAGATAACAAAAAATGTACTGTTTTTAACCCTTTAGAAATACTTTAAAGTATTTAAAGCAAAAACAAAAATGTTATATATTGCAGTTATATTGCAGTGGAAGAATTTGTTTTAAATTTTAAACCGTTGCTTGTCCTAGGGTGACAACACTCATTCATTGTACTGTACCTACAGAGTATCTTATGAGGAGCACCACTGTCACCCTAGGTTGCTTTTCTTATGTAGACCTTTCCCCCTCTTCATACCCATGTTACACAGAGAGGAGGGGTTGTGTAGTTCACAGAGGATAGATGGGGATAGCTGGTAACATTGAGATTTCAGCTCAGTACACTGGAAGTTACAAGGATCCCGGATTTCTGCTAGGATAAACAGGTATTTTTCCAAACTTGCATAAAATGTAGGTGGCCTGAAAAAAACAAATGCAGCCACCACATCCAAGTACTGCTAATGTGCAATATCGTATGACATTTTTGCTTTAGATACCTGTTACCAGTCTTAAATCATTTGTATCTGTGAGTCCATTTTACACACTTTATCGTCAATTAGTCAGAATATAGCCATATAGATTATATAGGCTAGGTTCACATCTATGCATGTGCGGCTGATGTGTTTTTGCAGTGCATTTTCCAGTGTGATTTTCATACATTTTTAATGCGTTGGGTTTTTTGGGAAGTATTGATGTTGTTGGGAGGAGGCGTGTGTTGTTATGCAGGAAAAAGCACCAAAAATACATGTGCAGGTGTTTTTTTTTTTTTGCGATTCTGATGTGATTCCATTGAAGTCTATGGAGCCAAAAATGCACCATGCTGCATGTAAACAATTCCCTGCACCTTTCCAAAAAGCGCATTGCAGGAGACTGCATAGATGTGAACAGGACCCATAGGAGATAAGGTTAAATGGAATGTAGTCAGGGCCAGCGACAACATAGAGCTGCCACTTGCTGGAGATGCAGATTTTTAACCCCTTCCTGCCGACTGCACACACCAGTGTTTATGCTGGGAGCGTGCACAAGACAGAGACCGGCTCTCACCGAAAGGCCCGGGTCTTGTACTAATGATTTGGAACCAGGACTCCCAGTTCTCAATCACCTAATCGCTATCATAGCCTCTTATTGGCTATCACAGTGATCAGTCACTGTTTAGCCCACCCATGTGTTTTTTTCACCTCTGAATGGGGAAAAAGATACATTGTATCTTTTTCTCCTTGCCAGGGGAGAAAGATGTAAACAAACAAAAGGGTGTAAAAAAAAAATAATAATAATAATACAAATTAAAAATAAAGAAAAAAATAGCTAGATCACGGCTTAATCTAGGTCAGGGTTAGTGTTAGGGTCAAAATAAAAAAAAAAAAAAGCCAAATGCACCTTTGCTTGTGTAGACAAAAATTGTTGCTTCTGTGTGCAGCTCCCTTTTGCCAACCCCTTTTACTTGCCTGAGCCAGATCTGGATCCAGCACTGTGCTTGAGAGCAGCAGCTCTCTGCTTTCTCCCTCCTCACAGGGCAGAGAGGCAGTAGCAGGAGCCATTGACTCCAGCTTCTGTCAATCAAATCCTGTCATGAGAGAGTGGGGGGCGGGGCTGAACTCTGCTGTCCTTGTCAATAGACGCAGACAGCGGGGCTCAGGATCAAGCCCACAGGTATGCCACAATAGGAAGCATCTTCCTATAGTGGCACACCAAGAAAAAGAAGAGCAAGGAGAGCCAGCGAGGACCCAAAAAAAAGAGGATTGAGGCTGCTCTGTGCAAAACCATTGATCAGAGCAGGTAAGTATGACATGTTTATTTTTATTTTTTTAAATTGGGTTTACAATCATTTTAAAGGCGTTTGCCTTATAAAGGCTAGAAAGGTAGAATAAGGAAGCTTGAAAGTGGTGTGTCTGTTACACCAACGCTCATGCCCCTATTTTTTTTTTATATGCTTTTCCATAAGGATAAAGGGCTAGGACACATAAGATTTATAGTTTACCTAAAGCTAAACTTTTTTTTTTTAGTTTTGGAAAGAGTGTGGAAGGGTAAGAACCACTGATGAGTGTTTATATCTGTCTGTGTCCCTATTATTGTCAATGGGACAGGGAGTAATGAAAAAATCTTGAGTTTTTGGCCTCATGCACACAGGACATTTTTTGACTGTTTTACAGCAGCTCTTTTTAGCTGCAGATGCTTTTTTCTACAGTCAATAAACCATCATGTTATCCTATGTGTTCATGCTGTTATCAGCTGTTTTTAGAAGTGACTTTTTGAGCTGTAAAAAAAACCCCAAGACCTGAGGGTTTTTTTGGACGTTTTTCAGCTGTAAAAATGGTCAAACGCTTAAAAACGTCCAAAAACGCTCAAAAACGTCAATCCCCAACATTTATGGACGTTTTAGACCAATTGGAAAAAAAAAAACGCTAGTCATTTAAAAACGCGAAAAAATGGCAGTAATATAACGCTGGTAAAAGCTGAAAACATCCCTGATAAGCTACTGACGTGTTTGGATGTTTTTTTTTTTTTAAAGTCCCGTGTGCATGAAGCCTCACATTTGTCAATAATAGAGGGACATCCTCAAATGGGGACACATGTTTTGGGACAACTATCTAAGAGGAGATTTTCACAAACTTCGGAGAGATGTCTGAGACTGGAAGTAAATAGAAATATCCTTAATGATCTGGAATTTTAACCATTCATTACTCTATTCAAAACTAAGTTTTGGTTTTCAAAATCCTTTAACCACTTCAGCCCCGGAAGGATTTGCCCCCTTCCTGACCAGAGCCCTTTTTGCGATTCGGCACTGCGTCGCTTTAACTGACAATTGCACGGTCGTGCGACGTTGTACCCAAACTAAATTTGCATCCTTTTTTTCCCACAAATAGAGATTTCTTTTGGTGGTATTTGATCACCGCTGCATCATTTCTGATGGCCGCTATAAACAAAAGAAGAGCGACAATTTTGCAAAAAAACCCACATTTCTTACTCTTTGCTAAAATACAAATTAAAAAAAAATATATAAAAAAACATTTTTTTTCATTTGGCCGATTTATATTCTTCCTCATATTTGTGATAAAAAAAAAATCGCAATCTGCGTTTATTGATTGGTTTGCTCAAAAGTTGCCGCGTTTACGGATGATGAGAATTAATTTCTGGGGTTTTTATTTTTTTTTTATTTTTTACTAGTAATGGCGGTGATCTGCGATTTTTAGCGGTACTGCGATATTGCAATGGGCATGTCAGAACATTTTGACACTTTTTTGGGACCATTGGCATTTATACAGCGATCATTGGCAGTGAAGGGGTTAACCTGCAGGGGGCGCTCTAAGGGTTAACTATGTTCCCTGGGCGTGTTCTAACTGTCTTAGTGTTTGACTGGCAGGGGGAGGGGAGTGATCACAGCTTCCATGTAGAGGAAGGCTGTGATCACTCCCTTCCCCCTCTAACAGAACGCGTTCTTTCACTCCGGGGGGGGGGGCATCGCGGGTAGCCGGTGGAGATCGAGTCCGCCGCACCCGCTCCCTGGCCCTCCACAGGCACAGTGAGCGTGCGAGCGCGCCTCCGGTGGCGCGTGCGCTCACAGTGCGCGATCTGGCAGCCGCCGTCAAATGACGGCGGTTTGCCCAGGAGAGCCACCTTGTCGCCGTCAACCTGCGGTTGACGGTCGGCAAGTGGTTAGGGTCTACTTACTGACAAATATTTCAAAGGCTTATGCGGGCATGGCACAAGGGTTTCCTGTATCAGAATGTCAGTACTATGACTGTGTCAAGCCCAGAATCTGAACTCACTAACTCTTCTGCAGTAGTTATTCTTGCACCTGAGATGATAGAAAGCATCCTGTCTGATTCCTTGGATACCCTTGCCTTGTTTCTGGTAAACCTTGAACTCCTTGCTCCTCCCATAAACTTCCTATTTAAGCCATGCATTTGCACTTCCTGTTTTACAGATTATTGTGCTCTCTTCAGCTGATATCTTGCTTCTCTGCGTACCTGCAGCTATCCTTATCTCCACTACCACTCGTTACCAACCTTTGGCTTGTTCCTGGACTATGCTTCTGCTTGATCCCAACCTGCAACCACTTGTTACCGACCTTTGGCTTGTTTACTATCTAGGCTTCTGCTTGATCCCTACCTGCTACTTGACCCTGGGTTGCTCACCTCCTGGTGGAGCTCTGGTGAATACCAGTTAGTGCTTATACCCTGCACCTGTGGTGAGCCCGTGTCATCCGTCAGGGTGATCTGCTGGTCTATCTATCCAGCTGGTCAGTGGGAGCTTCTCTACTGCTATATCTACTGGTCTCCAAGCCTGACCCCTTACTGTGACAAACTTGTCATCCCTTACAGCTGCAAATGAGTCTGAAATAATCAAAAACAAGGATTTACAACAAAACTGAGCAATGGAAAATAGAGCTTTTACGTAATATACACACAATGGATCACCCACATATCTAATCTGGACATACAACCAAAGTTCATTTCACCTGACCTAGTTCTGGTCAAAACTAAGGTGACCTGATATATATAACATTTAGCCACAAATGTGTGAGGCCATATACAAACAATTTAGATTTTATGTACCACTGCCTAGTTTTCAGATTCTGCAAAGGTAAAAAAAAATGTAAGATCAGCTGAACTATATCTGATCAGGTGGGTAACAAATGTGACTTTCTTCAAAGATAATTAGCCAATGTGTTTTACTTGAAATCATCCTTTAGCACTGATTACTGTGCCCTGCAAATTATATGCTGAAAGGCATAACACATAAGAAGTCGAGAGCTGGATTGGGTAAATATAGGTTTCCTTTGCCACTACACCTTAAATAAGGTTATGTAGATACATATAGTTACATAGTCTTGAGCACCCTGAGAATTAAGCCTCGTACACTCGATCCGATTTTTGGACGACAGAACGTCCGTTTCTTGTTGGATGCTTGTCTCATGTCGAAAGTGAAGAGCATACTAACAATACGAAAATTTTCGTACAACTGAACTGAACGTCAGAAGTGACGTAATGTTTTGAATATTTTTGCATCTTTTTTTCGTTTCTGAGCATGCGTTGTCTCGGTCGTACGAAAACCGTACTAACGGAACGAAAATCGGACGTTGCGTTGTCGTATGACAAAAATTTACTAGCCTGCACATCTAGCTTTTGTCTGACGAAAAAAATCAAAAGCGGCTTTCGAAAGGAGCATACTAACGGCAAGAATTTTGGAAGACAGGCTGTCGAATGGAAATTCCAGTCCGAAATTTGCATTGTGTGTACGAGTTAAATACAAGTTAAGTTTGCTCTCAATTTGGTAAGTGTTATAATATATATGGCCAGACATTGGTATTTTTATAAATTGCAATACAGATAGTGCTTGATAACCTGCTCAATCATGGTGTCGGGCATTCACATATATTTGCAATATATCACAATGATAAAAAGGGCTTAACTTAGGCCTTATTGATGGACAGCTCTGTCGCAAATTGCTGAGTGATGGAAGTGTTCATGTTCTTTACACTTGTAGATAATAACCATATACAACTTAATTACACAAAAGCTGCATAGAGGTGCTGATTTACAAAAAGTACAGAAGAAAAAACCTGGGGCAGTTGACTACCAAGTCAACCAATTGGATTCATTTGAAGCTGAAACTTGACAGACTGGTTGCTGTTGGCTACTGCCCTACTTTTGTTCCAGCTTTTGTACAATTCGTCTCACAGCATCTTACAAAATCCTCTAAAATTACCTAGCAAATTGATGCACTCAATGGCAAAGAGGTGTGAGTATCGAAAGATTAGTTACTGCAGTATGTCAATTTGTTATTCATTATTTCTTCAGAACTTATTTAACATACAACTCCGTGACCCTCCAAAATCTTCTGTTGTGCCTCAGGAATCCATATTGCTGAAACATGTACACAGCGGGATCAAAAAATTTTTCAATGCAGCATCTAGTTTAAAATGATTTCCATACAGATGCGCAAAGGTTCATACTGCATAGGTTCGTGAACCACTTGTTTGATGTTGATAACATTGTAGTAATGTTTTAGAAAACAGTCCATAAACAAGAAAATATCTTGCCAAAAACAAAGGAAGATAAGAGATTTGCCTGAAAAGTACCTATGGTGGCAACTGTGCCCATGCACACAACCTAACAATCATCATTTGCCATATACTGCCGATCAGTAAAACTCCTGCTTGTTACAACTGGCACGTCTGATCAGCACTAGATCAGTCACACAGCTAGATTTCTTAAATTATACATATAGGCCTAAGAGATCAGTGACTATTTCCATCCTCTATGTATAAGACAGTATTAAACAATTAATAAACAAAATATAATGTTTAAGTATTCAAATAATCCAAATTATGAGATTAAATAATAAATTAAATAACAAAGTCAAATGTGCAATACCAGCATAGTTCTATACACTTTTACATGTTATAGATACATAATGCGAGTAATGTGTAATCTAAGGGAAAGTCCGTAATACACAGTCCCAATTGTAGAATAAACAAAGGAAAATTCCAAGGTGCTGATAGGTGCAATGGGTGCAACGAAACGAATCTCAATAGCTGCCCCGTGCCATGACAAACAGAGAGGTATAGGATGGATGCTTACCAGAATGGTTGCATTCACGTAATCATACAACCAGTGAATCATTCAGGCTTGTGTGGGATCAATCCCAACTATGATGACACCGGACTTCCACCTCTGATCGATTCATAGATGTATCACACGGACAGTCCCAGGACCCAGTTCCCAGGAATCCATCACAGATAACAGGATATGCATGGTGAAAAAACGCTCCACAAGAAAGTCTTTTGGGATGTGAAGTTAAAAGTTCCCACAGCCAGAGAGGGGAAAATCCTGGATACTTCAAAAATGGAGAGAGAGACCAGGACCTTGTGCTGGTTCCTTAGATCCTCCACCACCGAACACCATGTGACACCTCCAGTGGGAAAGAAAACAAGATAGGGTACTCTTACCAAATTTAATGGACCCACTATTTCTAGTTAAGGTCACCAGCGCTGGCAGATACAACCCTCTAAATAATTTGACTTATTATTATATGTTATTATTATATATTATTATATATGACTTATATTATTATTCAATTTATTATTTAATCTCATAATTTGGATTATTTTAGGGCCGAAACAACTAATCGATTAATGGACAACTAATCGATTATGAAAATAGTTGTCAATTATTTTCATAATCGATTACTCGGCCAGCCGATTAGTTGGCCTGCATTATTTGTTTACATATCAGGAAATACAGTACAGCACACATACAGCTCAGCACACCGTCCATACATGTCAGAAGACACAGTGCAGCACACATACAGCTCAGTACACTGTCCATAAATGTCAGTAAGTGCCTGAGAACTTGTGAATGTGTGAGGAGCAATGCCTCATGGGACATATAGTCCTGGGCAGGAAGTGAGTGGTTCTAAAGGTAGAAGTTTTTTTTTTTACCTTGCTATAGGGGCTTTCTATACTATAGTTTGCAGCTTGATATTGGGGCACTCTGAAGGCAGGAGGAGCCAGAAGCGTTGATGTGGGACCCCAGAGAATAAGGGCTGCTCTGTGCAAAACCATTACACAGAGCAGGTAAGTATAGCATTTTTGTTATTTAAAAAAAAAATACTTTAAAGACTGTGTACAGGGAAGATCAGCATCTAAACGCAGAGAAGGTGGAGGCTGGCAAACTGGAGGTAATAGAATGCATTACAATTACATTTAAAGTAAACATTTACCAGTATTGTGCATTTATATCTAAAATGATCATATGCATGAAAAAAAATCAGCTTTTAGCACTACTTTAATATAAAAGATTTCTATCTCCCTTCCACCCTTCATATAGCTTCATGTCTGACTCCTAGGTAAAATGCCCATATATCCTACTTCTAGGTGTATTTATTATTATATATGCTTCTGTCTGTTATTCTCAGAGTGGATTAGAGATTTTGTTCCCTAACCACATAGTTGGTTATTTATATTTACCACTGCATAGAGATATTTAAGAATAAATTGCCTTTATTTTTTAAACTTTAAATATTCTCTAATTTATACACCACATTTTTTTGTAAGGTTATTATCCGATTAATCGATTAATCGAAACAATAATCAACCAACTAATTGATTATGAAAATAATCGTTAGTTGCAGCCCTAGATTATTTGAATACTTAAAGCGCAACATTATATTTTGTTTATTTGTTATTTACACTACCTGGTCCAGTGAAGTGTTTGCTGCTTTATCTAAATCCTTTTGCGCAATATTACTTTTTACTAGTATTAAAAAATTAATCATGGAATTTCAAAATAGACTAGATGTTTTCCTTACACAGTATAGTAGCCTATATGCAGTGGGGCAAAAAAGTATTTAGTCAGCCACCAATTGTGCAAGTTCTCCCACTTAAAAAGATGAGAGAGGCCTGTAATTTTCATCATAGGTACAAATTCAACTATGAGAGACAGAATGATTTGTCTGATTTATTTGCAAATTATGGTGGAAAATAAGTATTTGGTCAATAACAAAAGTTAATCTCAATACTTTGTTATATACCCTTTGTTGGCAATGACAGAGGTCAAATGTTTTCTGCAAGTCTCCACAAGGTTTTTACACACTGTTGCTGGTAGTTTGGGCCATTCCTCCATGCAGATCTTCTCTAGAGCAGTGATGTTTTGGGGCTGTCGGTGGGCAACACGGATTTTCAACTCCCTCCAAAGATTTTCTATGGGGTTGAGATCTGGAGACTGGCTAGGCCACTCCAGGACCTTGAAATGCTTCGTACGAAGCCCCTCCTTCGTTGCCCGGGCGGTGTGTTTGGGATCATTGTCATGCTGAAAGACCCAGCCATGTTTCATCATCAATGCCCTTGCTGATCAAGTGTACCTATGATGAAAATGACAGGCCTCTCTCATCTTTTTAAGTGGGAGAACTTGCACAATTGGTGGCTGACTAAATACTTTTTCGCCCCACTGTAGTAATAATTATGATAGCACATGAATGTTCTGATTCAGAAATAAACTGCCATTCATGGAGTCGGGAACAATTTTGTACCATTGTGAAACAATTCTAGTAGTTGCCTGGATGTTTCTTTGTAAATCTGTTACCTAGATAAAACATTTTGGCATCTGTAAACATTTGAACTTCATGGATTTTTCATGCTAATAATTATGTTACTAATCCAACCACAATGCGGATTTATTTTCAAAGCCACCTATACTGTATGGATATAGATTGTATTTGATGCCCAGCGGTTAAAGCCTTACTCTGCAAGCCCATGGGTTTCTTTTTTAAAACAATTTCAAAGCACTACTCATCTGCTCAACATTCCAATGATGCCCTAAATGCCCTTCTTTGAGTCTGTTAGTTGGTTATCTTTTGGGGTAAACTGGAATTAAACCTGCCTATCCTTTACAACCAAGAAAGCTGCCATCTTAGCCTCACTTTTATTTGCAGTTCCCGTGCTGTTGTACATGTGATCAGCTATGACACCAGTCATTTGGTGAAAAAATAATAACAATAACAAGGTGGCACAAAGGCCTGGCGCATCACCTTATAAAAATGTATTAAAAGACAAAACATGCCTAAAATGATTACATTTTCATTAGATAATGCACTACGCCTTTGCCCACCACTGGTTTAAATACTTGTAGAATAATTTCACTCAATGATCTGCACACTGCTACATATTTAAACAAGTTCCACATTTGAGAAGTCATAATTTAGTGTATCAGTCATTTTCTTACTAAAGGAACTAGTGATACATAGTAAAGTATATTTAACAATGTAGCTTTAATTGAAAGATTCTGTTCAGCAAGGAAAAGGGCGGTGGTATCCAGCCAGTGTCCAATCATCTGAAAGTACCAGCCTATGACCCATGGCCTATTCAGCCTGCATCTGGTACTGTACTATTAGGGTAGTCTTTCCACTTACAGGCCATTTTTTTTAAATCATTTTCCAAATGGTTTAGTTAAAAATAAAGGGCAGGCACACACAAACAGTGTTTTATTTGAAACATTTTTTTTTGTTTACTGAAGGGTATGCTTTGCATGGAGTTCTAATATTTCCGCATACTTTTTATAAAAACATGTATGACAGGTTCACTTTGAAATTATTAGGATGATTATTATCAATCAGCTGATTATAAATACTAATTATAAAATACTCACACAAAAACATAGCCTCTCTATGTTAAGTAAAGCAGAGGAAGTGAAAAGTAAAGCCAGGCTGTTAGTGTCCTGTGCTCTCTAATAACACAAGGTGTCATTGTATACCCAAATCAGTTTCCAGAGCCTTGCAGTATTTATAACAATTAAAACACAAGGGAAGCAGCAGCTAGCACAAGCAGCAGGGGGAGAGAAGTGGGTGGAGAGAGAGAGGTAGCAGTAGAAACAAATCTCGCTACACAGGCATTAGAGGTTAAAGGCATTGAGCTATAAAAACACAATCGTAAAATCAGTAACTGTATATTCTAATTTCAGTCAAAAAATAATGATATTGAGAACAGGAGACTGAGATGAGCAGTGAATTTATAGAAAATATATGTTAAGAAATGTGAATACAGAAATGTTCTGATGCCAACGTGTGTAAATGCTGATTGTCACAGTAGGTTTACACTTTTCCTATATAAAGTGTGTGGATAGATTTTTTTTTAAATTAATATAAATACAGAGTGTGCACTAAGTTTCTTTTGGTCTTTATTACATTACAACCTAAAGTTATGTACTTTATAATAGGGAACAGAGTAATAGTATTGTAGCAAGGTAAAATGAATTTATTGAACATCTCCACAAAGTAAGGTTGGTATCTAAAACTGCATAATAACACCATAGTAGTGAAAAAAATACAACCTGTTTTTGTTTGTTTTTTTAAATAAACATGTTATTGGTTCCCATGCTTCTAACACCCAGGTCACATATGTAAGTTTTAATTTTGGATCTTCAAGTAGCTCTTTGCTGTTCTATGTGTTTGATACATTCTAAAAATAACAGCTAAAGGCTATAATAGAGGTCTATGTATAATGTTATCACACAAGATTTACACAACTTTTACCCAGGAATAACACATTTTTCCAACAGGATCTAGTTAAAAATGTGTGCTTCTTGTATAAATCTTTTGTGAAATAAAATTGTGTGTTTTAGAAGAAATATATTATCCTCAGCATTTGCCTGAATTCCAAAACAATATACAGTATTCATGAAAAATATTAAAAACAAGTGTTTCTAAGCAATGTAAAATAAAGTGGTAGCCTAGATAATGTTGGAGGTTGTGGTTAATATTAGAAAAAGTTAGAACCTCTGCCTGAGTGCTATTGTTTTGTTCCCTGTGGGCAGAATTCCCTTTATTTCTTGCCCTGGAGATAAAACAGGAAGTGCGATTATTTTTAATAGGACTTTGCATGTAAAAAATAGTCAGTTCAAAATGATTAATACCCAGGTTTTAGATTCTGGCTGGTGATAACGGTGGGCTGCATGCGGTGTCACCTCCATCTAAGAACTGTACTTGAGTCCCCTCCATCAGATCATCCCCTGCAGCCATTACCTTTTGTACCACCTTCCCCTCCCTTTAGATTGTAAGCTCCATGAGCAGGGTCCTCCTATTCCTTCTATATTGAACTGTATTGTAATTTGTGCTGTCCCCCTTTTTAATGTAAAGCGCTACGTAAACTGTTGGTGCTATATAAATCCTGTACAATAATAATAATAATAATTAGAGGAAAGCAGAAAAAGGAGCTGTTTTCAGTGAATTTTCCTATATAGGCGTTTAATAACAACAAATAAATCTGTTTTACTTGGTTGGGTTTGAAAGTGCATATTACTTTCCTTTTATGGTGCTCAGAGTTCAGTTGATAGAGGGACTTTTTAACTTTTGTCACATCAAACAAAATATCTGCCTGTGTCTGATCTACATGAACCTTGTCTTGAGATGATACTAATCGCACCTGCACAAAACAAGGGCTCTGTATTATGCCCAAGTCTTATTAAAAGGAAAAGCTCAGTCTACACCAAAATCATTAGCAACATTGCATTATACCACTTTCTGCCTACTTGACTTCACAGTTCTGGTTCTGATTACTCAATTTGACATTTTTTAAGCTCAGTACACACGTACCGAAAGGATTTTCAGTACATGTGTACCACCGTCTGTTCAATAGAAGGCGGTCTAATGACTGGCTTTTATCGAACAGTCCTGCTGGAAGACCAGCATTCAGCTGAGCCTTTGAACCCAATGACGGCAGGTGTTGTACAACAGCACAGTGGGAGAGATCCCCATATCATGCATCGTTTTGCTGATGCGGGGATGTCAATTTTTTTTTCTTGTTCAACCCGCTGGTTGAATGAAAAAAAAAATGAGCATGCACAGTGCATTCGGAAAGTATTCACAGCTCTTCACTTTTCCACATTTTGTTACATTACAGGCTTATTCCAAAATTGATTAAATTCATTATTTTCCCCAAAATTCTACAAACGATATACCCCATAATGACAACGTGACAGAAGTTTGTTTGAAATCTTTACAAATTGATTAAAAATAAAAAAAAGAAAAAAAATCCCATGTACATAAGTATTTACAGCCTTTGCCATGGCACTTAAAAATTGAGCTCAGGTACATCATGCTTCCACTGATCATTCTTGAGATGTTTCTACAACTTGGAGTTCACCTGTGGTAAATTTAGTTGATTGGGCATGATTTGGAAAGGCACACACCTGTCTATATAAAGTCCCACAGTTAACAGTGCATGTCAAAGCACAAACCAAGCCATGAAGTCCAAGGAATTGTCTGTAGACCTCCAAGACAGGACTGTATGGAGGCACAGATCTGGGGAAGGGTACAGAAAAATTTCTGCACCATTGAAGGTCCCAATGAGCACAATGGCCTCCATCATCAGTCAATACTGTAGAAGAGGTTTGAAACCACCAGGACTCTCCCTAGAGTGGGCCGTCCGGCCAAACTGAGTGATCAGGGGAGAAGGGCCTTAGTCAGGGAGGTGACCAAGAATCCAATGGTCACTCTGACAGAGCTGTGAATGTCCTTGAGTGGCCGAGCCTTGAACCCGATTGAACATCTCTGGAGAGATCTGAAAATGGCTGTGCATCGACGCTCCCCATCCAACCTGATGGAGCTTGAGAGGTCCTGCAAAGAAGAATGGGTAAAACCTGGGCAAATATAGGTGTGCCAAGCTTGTAGCGTCATAATTAAAAAGATTTAGGGCAGTGTTGCCAACCGTCCGTAAATTTACGGACAGCCCATAAGAACAGGGCAGTTTTCCAGGCATCCGTAAAAGTCCGTAGCAGCCAAAAAGTGCCAGTAAAAATGGTGGCCATCGGCTCCGGTCAGAGCTGCGCATGTGCAATTACGGAAATCCTGAGCGGCGAGTGAGAAGATCCGATTCTGACCCTGAGACGAGTTGGATGACCACTCCTCCTGCTGCCAGCTAGTGCCTCTGCCCAGCCCATCTGCCCTCAAATGAGGTTACTGCATTTTCCCACCAAACCACCGCCAGCCAGCACCTGACCGGAGCAGACGCTCCGGATGGATGAATCCTCCTGATTCCTGTCTGCCTCCCTGCTCTGGCTGACCCTGCAGCCCTCCTGGTGACAGTGGTGAGTGCAGTACCCTTCCTCTTCAAGCCAACCAAAAAGAGTCGGGACAGTGAGTGTGGGACTGTTTGACACCCACACTGTCTCTGCTCACTCTGACAGACAGCCACGAGCTAGGCTTCTGGAGTCTTTCTCTCTTAGTGTGAGTGTGCACTGGATGAGTGCAGTGTGCACTGGATAAGTGGCAGGAGGTAATGGAAGGATGGTGTAATGGAAACAGGAGGTAATGGGGATGGTGTGATGGAGACGGAGGGATGGTGCAGGAAGTGATGGGAGGATTGTGTGATGGAGACAAGAGGTGATGGAGGGATGGAGACAGGGGGATGGTGTATCCTAGTGGCTACCTTTGATTTCACCTCACTTTCTGTGGTTATGGAACAAAAATTAAGGGGAAATCTCTACAATTTGACATAGGTGACAAAACCGATGGACTAAATAATCTGCCCTTATTATATTGAAAATATCAGAAATACCGCATTTGCCGGCGTATAAGACGACTTTTTAACCCATGAAACTCTTCTCAAAAGTCGGGGGTCGTCTTATACGCCGGGGATTAGGGCCGGTTCACAACCACTTCCCGACCAGCGCCGTAAATAGGCGGCAGTCGGGTTTGAGTGGCTCTCCCGGGACATAGCCTGCACCTGCAGACTATATCCCGGTGTCATTTTTTTAGAGCTGGCGGTCGGCTATCCAGAGGTAATGACCGATCCGGCTCAGGAGCCGCTCGGTCATTACCCCAGGGGGCGGGAGGGGACATCCCCCCCTCCGGCCGCCTTCCGCCGCTCTTCTCCGTCCTCCCGTCTCACCGGGAGACCGGAGCGATGATCCAGGGCGTCCGCCAGCTGGAAGGAGACCTGACAAAAGCCGTAATCTGCTCCGATCGGGTCTCCTTCAGCAAATTCCGGAAGCGACGTCACTTCCGGTTTACTCAGCGGCTAACAGCGCCAATTTTAAAAAAGTGACAGTATTCAGAATCGTCGTTTTTGGCGATCTGAATACTGTGAAGTGCAAAGGAGGGATGGGGGGTCTTTTAGACGCCCCGGCCCTCCAAAAAGAGTACCTGTCACCATATATTACTATCACAAGGGATGTTTACATTCCTTGTGATAGCAATAAAAGTGATCAGATTTTTTTTTTTTAAAGGAACAGTGCTAAAAATAAATAAATAAATAAAATAAAAAAAAAAATAAAAAAAGATTTAAATCGCCACCGTCCCCACGAGCTCGCTCAGCAAAGAAAACGCATACGTAAGTCGCGCCCACATATGAAAACGGTGTTCAAACCACACATGTGAGGTATCGTCGCGATCGCCAGAGTGTGCGCAATAATTCTAGCAAAAGACCCCCTCTGCACCTCTAACCTGGTAACCGTAAAAAAATTTTAAAGCGTCGCCTATGGAACTTTTTAAATACAGGATTCTGTCGCTATTCCGCGAGTGCGTGCAATTTTCAACCATGTCATGTATGGTATCTATTTACTCGGCGTAACATCCTCTTTCACAATATGCAAAAAAATTGGGCTAACTTTACTGTTGTCTTATTTTTTAACTCAAAAAAGTAAAATTGTTCCAAAAAAATCGCGCTTGAAAGACCGCTGCGCAAATACCGTGTGACAAAAAGTATTGAAACAATCGCCATTTTATTCTCTAGGGTGTTTGAAAAAATATATATATAATGTTTGGGGGTTCTAAGTAATTCTCTAGCAAAAAAAATGCTTTTAGCTTGTGACCACCAAATGTAAAAAAGTGGCCGTTCACATCTAGGCGACTTGTCAGGCGACTTGAGTCGCCTGACAAGTCGTCTCAATGCTGTGCAATGGAACCGTTCTAATAGGAGCGAATCGCTTCACTCCGACTTAGAAAAATGGTTCCTGCACTATTTTCAGGGCGATCTCAGCGCGGCTTACATTGACTTCTATGATAGAAGTCTCCTCTCAAGCCGCGCTGAGATCGCCTCGAGCGGGGCGACTTGCTTCGCCCTGGCAAGTCGCGCCGCATCGCGCCACTTACTGCACTATTTTCAGGGCGATCTCAGCGCGACTTGCATTGACTTCTATGATAGAAGTCTCCTTACAAGCCGCGTTGAGATCGCGGAAGAGGGGTAGTCTTATACGGTGAGTATAACCCAAACCCTATATTTTAACAGGAAAAGTAGGGGGTCGTCTTATACACCCAGTCGTCTTATACGCCGGCAAATACGGTATTTTTTTTACCTTGCTATCTACCTTAAATCACATTGCTATTTGCACAGTGTACTTTCTTGTAGCCTAAATACTGAAATTTGCACTGAAAACTGTAATTTTGTAACTTTTGTAAAATGTCAGTAAAAACGTGGCTGTGCCAGTAAATTTTGGGTGTTGTGCCAGTAAATTTCAATCTGGTAGGTTGGCAACACTGACTTAAGGCTGTATTTGGTGCCAAAGGTGCTTCAACAAAGTATTGAGCAAAAGCTGTGAATACTTAAGTACATGGGATTTTTTTCATTTTTTCTTTTTAATAAATTTGCAAAGATTTCAAACAAACTTCTTTCACATTGTCATTATGGGGTATTGTTTGTAGAATTTTGAGGAAAATAATGAATTTAATCCATTTTGGAATAAGGCTGTAACATAACAAAATGTGGAAAAGTGAAGTACTGTGAATACTTTCCGAATGCACTGTATACCCAGCTTTACTTTAAGCTCTGTATTGATCACCTTTGTTCCCCACTGAGCTCAGTGGTTCCATCTGCCAAAGACTACATCAATAAAAGAATCACTGATGTAGGGGTCAGCAGAAGAAACCACTGTTAGTTTCTGAAGAGACTTCAGAGGACAATTTCTCTTTAGCAGAATGAGGTTCAACAGTATGGGCAGCAGTAGAGCTATGTATTTACTTGTTCGTTATAAAATAACTTTTTGGTGGCATTTCAGAATAGTTGGAATGAATCATAATTATCATTAGTAATTCATTGATTGGTTGCATTTGTTGCCTGGAATTACTCTTTAATCTTGAGCATCCAATGATGTCTGTTAGTTAAGCCATACAGCATTTTTGGTCTTCATTTAGTTCCTTCCTTTACAGGACCAATGGGTTTACTCGGAAGTGTCCCGATTTGTCCAGACTGGGTAAAATTGAAATATTTTTTTTTATATATTTTAATATTTTAAATATTAAATATTTTTAGAGTGGCTTTACACCTATGAGTGGGCATTTCACTGCACAATACTGTGGATTATTATGCACATTAATGCATCGTAACACATGTGCTATGTACGGTGCATTGCTATTAATTTTCAACAACAAAATGGATGCACATTAGGTGCGTATTGAAAATTAATAAGCAAAGCAATGCAATGGGACCACAAAGAGTTCACATTTTGAAGAAAGATGAATATGATTTGAATCATTACTCAGGCAGCAGATAGTTACTGGAAGTTGTAAACATTGTTTTGCAACATAAGAAACCGTTAAAGCTGTAAAGTGATCTGGTTCAGGTGTATGAGAGTCAGCACACACAACACACCTGCACAGACTTGTCTTACACAATACATAAACTCTACCCTTTCCTCTTGTCTGCAGTGTGAAGAATAGTGAGGTCCTTTCCCAACCGGACAGGGTATAGTCTTTCTGAAAACCACCATTCCGTCTGAATTTTATCTGTTTTGCAGTTTTATTTTAGGCAACACTGGTTATTATTCCTCTCAAGTATAGCTAAGTTCTATTATGTATGTATGAATACATTCATTTATATAAGGCAACTGGGTATTCAATGCTTTATGCTATATAAAATGTAGAAAGCAGGGAGCAAGAATCAATAAATAGAGATGAACACAGCCATTTATTGTAGATGAATAATATAGAAATGCCGGCCTTGTCCTGGGATTCCAAAACATGGTTGTTTACTGTAATGTTTTACATTTGTATCTGAAGTGTGGGGGCGCTCTATCGGCAGGCAACAGAATTAACAACAACAGAGCTAATTTTTAAACAATGGGTCATTGACCCCATAATCAGAGAACTTATACTGAATGTAACATGGTCATCTGAGGCAACTCATATGGAATATCTAAAGGAACTCAGCCACAAATAACACTTATAATAAAACTATTTACACTAGAAAGTTAGCTAAACCTCTGTTCTAAATGGAAACTTAGGAAGACAGGAGTAATCTTATTTCTGTTTTCCAGTACTGCAAAGTCCAATTTTAATGTTTCTTGGTGGAAGCTCCCACCTCGATATTTGTTGCACTTTTCTGTCTGCTTAATCCATGTCCGACAGGCTCATATGCAGTTCACTTGGCATTTGAAATTGCGTTTGCTACTGGATAGTATGGTCAACATTCACAAGAATGAGGCAGATGAAAAATAGATTGCACCCAAATGTAAAGTAAATTGCACTTTGTTGAAGAGACCATATCATGCAATGCCCCTCAGTGTTGCTTTTAATCAGTAAAATAGATGATTCTAGTTTCACTCAAAATAAACTCCAAATAGTAGGTCTCCATACTAAAGGTATAAAAGAGGTAATAAAGGTGATGGACTAAGGACTGCAATTGTTAAATATTGCCGCATCAGCGGATGCTATGTTTGCTCAGGTAAGGGCAAATAAAAAAAGGAATTTTGCCTTACCTGTAAATTCCATATCTTGGAGTACACTGCAGGACACAGGCTGATTATTCAGACTCTGCAGTAATAGCTCTGATCATATCCAAAACATTGGAGAGAAATTTCTTTGGGATGCTTAGGAGCAGAGAAAAAAGAAGGAAGGACACTGTTCTCATTAAGGTGGAAGGTTAATACTACTTGGAAAAGAGAGTTTTGGATGTAAAACCACTTTATCTTTGTTAAGAATTAGGAAAGGCGCTTTACGAGAGAGAGACGTTAACTCTAAAACACATCTAACAGACATGATAGCCAAAAATGCCACTTTGCTGTAATGGGGATCTGATCCCCAAAGTTATATTCCAATGGTTTCCAGAATAGAATGGACAAGGCTGAAACCTGTCCCTTAAGAGTACTAGTTTTGGTCATATCCCAGCTGCAGTTAAAGTGGTTGTAAACCCTTACATATATCCAGTGAAGTGACTGACCTCAGGTGATACACAGATATAAAACAAATCCCCCTACATTGGTTGTACCTGTTTATGTGCAGTCTTCTCTTCTCTACAGCCTTTCAAAGTGCAGAATTTATAAAGTTTTTCTTAGCTCTGCAGGGCTCAGTGAGGAGAGCTCTGAGAGCTGATTGGAGGGAAAGGACACTCCCCCTTCACACAGCACACAGGAACAGTATGATGTAACCTTATTTCTCTTGGTGTCAGGAAAGTTTGTCAGAAGTGACTCATGCGGATAGCAGAAAAATGGAGCAGCAGAAAGAAATTACACTTAGTGGATTAAGACAAGTACACATTATAGAGGGACATACTTTGTTAATATTTCATGTCAGAGCTTTGCAACCACTTTAAGCCAGAATGTGACGTACCAAGTAGTCTCTGGGCTTGAAATGCTTGTGCTAACAGCAGGAAAAAAAAAGATTTTTCTCAAAGTGACTTTTCTGGCTTTGAGTAATAGGGGAATGACTGTCAGATATACCCCTGTCCTTCAAGACCTAGGTTTCAATAGCCATGCCCTTAACGCCAGTGACTGAGAGGCAGGGTGCAGCAGGTGGTCTTGAAACAGCAGGTCTGAACTGTTTAGAAGAGATCAAGGGTTGTCTCCTAGAGGTTTGAGTATGTATGTG
The DNA here is from genome assembly GCA_018402905.1 of Glandirana rugosa. Classification (NCBI taxonomy): domain Eukaryota; kingdom Metazoa; phylum Chordata; class Amphibia; order Anura; family Ranidae; genus Glandirana; species Glandirana rugosa. Next base: position 2,505,240 of record BLSH010022066.1, read on the forward strand.
TGCCAGGTTCTTCTGGGTCCCTTTGGTGCAATGAAAATTGATTTCTTCTATTCTGCTGAGAAATAAAAAAATACACACTGGAGGGAAGATATACATTACTCCTAATGTAGTTCATGGAATTACCAGAGCATCCAATGCCAATGCTAGAGGATCCTTGATCCTGGCCACAAACAGGGGTAACTGTGAGGGATTGGAAAACTTCTCCCCAGCCTGTGAGGCTGGCAATTGTTGTTACCATCTTCCATGATTGTGGTAAAAAAGACTTTCCCATTTCAAAGGCTGGATTGAAAAAACACCAAGCAATTCACCAAGACCAATGCTTGATTGGAGAGAAGCATAGGGAAGTGAAGATATAGAGAGTGTTTGTTCCAGACCAACAGAACGTTGTATTGGAGAGGCCTTGAGTGGAACTGATTGAAGGGAACAGCCTTGAATGAAACAACCATGTGGCCCAGGATTATCATGGAGAATCTCACTGAGGAATGTCTTTTGTGTCTCAAGGTCTAACCATGAGGTCTTAGAGAGAGAAGCTTGTTTGTCAGAGGGAAAACTTATGCCTAGGTCATGTCTAGGATAAGACCCAAGTAGTCCAGATGTAGAGAAGGTCGGAGGGCAGACTTTTGGAAGTTGATTATCCAACTTAAAGCTGAAAACCTTAACAGTTCTTTAGACATTTGCAAACAGGGTTAAAGGAGATGACTCCTTCAAAAGAAGCCCAGAGTTCTTAAGATGGGAAGTAGGGGTCCAAGCACCTTTGTCAATACTCTACAGCTGTACAACAAAATGGAAGTGTTTTTCTCCTACTGCGAAGAGCAGAAAGTGCTGATGAAGTGGGTAAATGGGGATATGGAAGTAGGCATCTTGGATGTCCACTGATGCCAAATATTCATGTAGTTTCAGAGAAGCAGTAAATGACCTTGCAGATTCTATGTGAAACTTGGGAACACACAAAGGTACTTGTTTGGGGATTTAAGATGCAGTATACGATGAACACCCCCATTGTGCTTTGGTACTGTGAACAGTGAAAGGGGCCTAAATGGGGAATGTCTTTTTAGACTTTGCAAGTCTCTTAGTAGATGAGGAGAATCAAGTGCAAATATACCAAGGCTTTTGCACCTAGTAGAAGTGAGCATATCTACAATGGCAAGCATTATTTCATAAAGTCTAAGCATCAGGTGTATTGGAGCCTGGTGGTGAGAAATGTTCCACAGCTCCCTCTAACACTGCCTCCCTGTCTTGTCTTCTTCAATGTTCTCCAGGTCTACCTCTTCTAAATAAGGTAGCTATACTTCTGACTCAGGTAGGGAGGGTGGAGAAGAGGCCTATTGGACTCTGAACAGGAATGGCTGAAATTATTGACACAGCTGCAGAAAAACCTACTCTAGTCAGGTAGAACGCTTGTTGCATGCCTAAGATAGAGCTAGAGTTGGATTCACAGACAGGTATTAAAACAGAGTCCTTTTCTGCTGCAAGGGAAGCATCGTCATCTTGGGAGTTTTGATTGCTTTGCAATGTATCAGTAGAGGGAATGTTTGCCTGAGCTTTTGCCATGGTTCATTGTGCCTGGCTTGCAGTATTGTTATCAATGAGGGTATTTCACCTCAAAGCAGCCTAGGTGCTGACTGTCCTATAGCAAAGTCCTTGTGGCAAAAAAGTGAGAGGAAGTGCCTGAGTACCTTATAAGAGCTCTGGGTAGAAGTGGTGGTAATAGTACAACCTGTGGTGTGATGTAACACCTGAATATCCACTTTAAACTAAGCTCTGAATGGTGGAATTTCTACCACTAAGTTTGAAGGTTAAACACCTTCACACCCTGCCTATAGTACAATTACGGATGGGTGGGAGCACTGTTTTTTTTGGGAGGACTTCATATGACGTTCTCCAGAACACACCTTTCATGCAGCCGCGTGATCTGTCACCGGCTGTGTCCACCGGACACGGCCGATGACTGATCACTGTACCGACCCACTGCCAGTGTCATGTGATCGTTGTGACCAATCACAGCAGATCACATGAGAATTGTAAACAATGCAAGGCTATATTTCATGCCATTCATTGCATGCAATTGTGTTGCTAGCTATAATTAATCACAGTGATCAAATGGCATATGGGTGGGGACGAACGTGTGCCTCTAACACGCCCGCCGATACCGGCTATCAGGGAGGCACCATGCTGTTTGAATGCGCTTTATTGTCCTGGATAATGTGAGTACCTTGTGGTGTTTTTAACAATAGACATGTACTAGCAATATTCAAGCTATGTGCGGCCTATGTTCCTTTTCCTCTATGGCGCCTGTCTGAGTTGGATTTAAGGTTGTGGCATTGGTATTGGGTAATATCATGTTGAAACCCAGTGGACCATGCTGATCCCATTCAGAGACACTCGAAGGGGTCCATTATTTTTCATGTGTGTTTGATCTCTGTAATTGGGGATCACAACCATCTGGTAAGAGGCTTGAGTACGGTGGAGGGCACATGTGTATGGTGGAATTCCTTAACAATTCAAGTGGTTTGCCACCTGGTGGGATATATCATTATCTTGAGGAGAATTAACCACTTGCCGACCGCCGACCGGCGTCTGACGGCGGCAAAGTGGCTCGATATTGCAAACCGCCATCACCTGACGGCGGCTGCGATATCACTCACTGTGAGCGTGCGCGTCGCCGGAGGCACGCTCGCGCGCTCACTGTGTTCGGGGGGCCAGGGAGTGGGTACGGTGGACTCGATTGCCGCCGGCTACCCGTGATGCACCCCCCCGCAGTGAAAGAACGGAGGTCCGTGTATGTAAACACGGATCTCTGTTCTCATAGAGGGGGAAGGGCGGTGATCACAGGCTTCCTGTATATGGAAGCCGTGATCATCCCCTTTCCACAGCCAGGGCAGCCCACACACAGTTCGAACACGCCCAGGGAACACAGTTAGCCCTTAGAGCGCCCCTCCAGGTTAACCCCTTCACTGCCAATGGCATTTACACAGTAATCAGTGCATTTTTATAGCACTGATCGCTGTATGAATGCCAATGGTCCCAAAAAAGTGTCAAAATGGTCCAACATGTCCACTGCAATATCGCAGTACCACTAAAAATCGCAGATCGCCGACATTTCTAGTAAAAAAAAAACAAAAAAAAACCTCAGAAATTAATTCTCATCATCTGTAAAAATGTCAACTTTTGCGCAAACCAATCAATAAACGCCGATTGCGATTTTTTTTTTACCAAAAATATGAGAAAGAATATAAACTGGCCAAAACCGATGGAAAAAAATTTTTTATATTTTTTTTTGGATTTTAGCAAAAAGTAAGAAATGTGTTTTTTTTTGCAATATTATCGTTCTTCTTTTGTTTATAGCGGCGATCAGAAATGACGCAGAGCTAATCAAATACCACCACAAGAAAGCTCTATTTGTGGGAAAAAAAGGATGCAAATTTCGTTTGGGTACAAAGTCGCACGACCGCGCAATTGTCAGTTAAAACGACGCAGTGCCGAATCGCAAAAAGCGCTCTGGTCCTAAAGTGTGAAATCCTTCCGGGGCTGAAGGGGTTAAATACGCCTTCATTCCACGATATGCTTTTGTTGCTATTGGCACGCGGACTTATTTCATATTGAACTTTATGGACTATTTAGTTCACTGTTTTATTTTTTATATTGTATTTCTTGAGTAGCACCCTCTACGGTTATGTAGGTGCTAAATGTTATGATTTTTTATGTAGGTGAGGTAAATTTAGTCAGGCCTGGCTGGAAATCAGGCCTGATTGTTTTGATCCTGGGTAGGGGAGTGGCCTAGGGAGTGACTGGTGACTGCAGGGAGTAAAACCCCATGGTTACCCCTCCTTTCTGCTTGAGAAAGTTCTGGAAGTAAGGGTGGGGAAAAGGAGGTGAGGCTTCCTGGGGTATTTTAAGGAGCTCTGACCAATCCCCAACCTGGATTGGCAGGGGGCAGGCCTCCTTAACCACTTCAGCCCTGCAAGGATTTCACACTTTAGGACCAAAGCCCTTTTTGCGATTCGGCGCTGCGGCGCTTTAACTGACAATTGCGCGGTCGTGCGACGTTGTACCCAAACGAAATTTGCGTCCTTTTTTCCCCACAAATAGAGCTTTCTTTTGGTGGTATTTGATCATCACTGCGTCATTTCTGATCGCCGCTATAAACAAAAGAAGAGTGACAATTTTGCAAAAAAAAACAAATTTCTTACTTTTTGCTAAGATACAAATAAAAAAAAAATACAAAAAAACATTTTTTTTCATTAGTTTTGGCCGATTTATATTCTTCCTCATATTTGTGATAAAAAAAAATCGCAAACGGCGTTTATTGATTGGTTTGCGCAAAAGTGGCCGCGTTTACGGATGATGAGAATTAATTTTTGGGGTTTTTATTTATTTTTTACTAGTAATGGCGGCGATCTGCGATTTTTAGTGGTACTGCGATATTGAGGCGGACATGTCGGACCATTTTGACACTTTTTTGGGACCATTGGCATTTATACAGCGATCAGTGCTATAAATATTTGCGGCAAACGCTAAAAAAAAATAGTGTTTATACTCCTTCTTATATTTAGCCGGTTTTGATTACTTTTTTTTACAAAAAAACATAAAAAAAAAATAAACATAGAATCGTTTTTCATTCTTTAAACAAAAAAAAACGTTTTAACAGTGAGAAGAAAACAAATATCGCCGCTAGTCTTTACTGCGTCACTACTAGTTTATGGTGGTTTTCTTTCGAGATAAACACCCCTTTTTTCCTGCG
>BLSH010022066.1:2542947-2558658 GCA_018402905.1 Glandirana rugosa
GTACAAAAGAGAATGCAAGTGACTGTCTGCGTCGAGAAGAATTAACTATGCACCCAAAATACAGCAGGATAGTCCTCACTGATCCTGGCAACAGCCACAGGCCGCCCGCACGGAACGGGCCCTGAACGACGCAGCCCTGACATTTTAGGGTAGGTCGTCAGGAGGTGGCTGGTCAGGGCAAAGCTTTGGATTCGTGATATCCTCTCTATGCCAAGACCGGCTGCTTGATAGAAGTCTTCATCATTTTCAGAAAGAGAAAAAAAAATTACATGCAGAAAAAAACGCAGGTCCCATAAGGGAACCCAGTCAACTCCTTTGCACTAGGCAAACAAAACTGAATGCCATTGGCCAGCAGGGGGTTTTATAGGCTCAGGTGAGGACAGCCCCCATGGGAGGGGCCAGCCTATCCCTGATGCTTTTGCATCTGTTTTGCCTAGTCACTCCTGATAGGACGACATAAAACCCACGTATCAATTAAGAAGAGCTGCGTCTGTCAGTGAACGTAAGAGAAAACATGATTTCATTTAACGTTAGCTGTAAGCAACAAGCACATACTGGAAAGATAAAAACTAATTTTTCAAGACTGAACCGTGATTTAGACTGGGACAGAATAATGTTATCGAAGAACACAGAGCAGAAATGGGAATGTTTCAAATTGACTGTACGTAAGCATGTTGCAATATACATCCCATGGGCAATAAGTTTAGAAGGCTAATAAGAAAACCTATGTTGCTCACGGCCAATAGTAAAAAAGCTAAAATTTATCAAATACCTTCTTCAGCTCACACGGGGAACACGGGGAGCTCATGCCCATAATGGGGATAGTATTGAAATAGCCCAAAAGCAACCATTATGGCTGAGAATTTATATAATCCAGAAAAGTAGACAGAATAAAGGTGAATAAAGAAACAATATGATGCCTATATTTAAATAGGAATAAAAGCCTTTACCAAGTACCTATAGACCTGTTAGTTTAACTTCTTTAGTTGAGAAGATACTGGAGAGTATAAACAACCACATATTTGAGTTTTTGCTAGAAAAAAATATTTTAAGGAATAGATAGCATGGATTCATGAGAGACAGAAGTTGTCAAACAAATTTGATTTCTTTTTGAGGAGGTAAGCAAAACCTTAGGCAAAGGAGTGGCTGTGGATACAGTATACTGTACTTAGATTTTGCAAAAAATGGCTAAATGGCTAAATGTGTAAGTGAGGCACCATTCGCATCTCGCGTAGCAATATTCTTAGTGGGATTTATACACATTTCCGCGTGTCAAACATAGGGCAGCCCATTCACTTGAACATGTACCTTTTTGGGCGCGATTTTGTTATGCCCGTTTTGCCACACGTTGTTGATGAGTGACAATCACGGCAAAATTGCACTGCGTTTGGGGTGCCATTTAGGTCAGGGGTTTCAAACTCAAAGAGCTGGTTGTATCTGTAAGACTATATAAAGACTATATATACTCTTTATCATATTAACTAATTGCCTCTGCATTTCATTATTACTGGTTTTAGTAATAACTTAAGACTTAAAGAAGAATTCCATCTTTCCACACACTTTACATAGATCGTTTGGGCCAAGCTGGCCCAAACAAACCATGACCCTCATTAACCTGTGCAGCCCTGGATGTGCGGTATAAACTGTATGTAATGAGGAAAAGAAAAAGGGTTTGGGACTTTATATGAGGCACAATGCATGTGCCTCCATCCCAGATAACTGAGATATATAGGAGCAAGGTTTGGGACTTTATGTGAAACATGCAGCCAGGGAGGCATAAATGTGTCTGGTATGTACACCATGAAATATGACCATATATCTTACATAGTAACATAATACATCCAAAATAGTAAAATAGGAATCCTTATTCCATAACATAGTATATAATAATATGGTAACATAATAGCATAGCAACATAATGGTTCACAATAATAGCATCATAAAAACGTCAGACTCATTATTTCGCGTCTCCACAGAAAAAAACAATTTAAATTGGTAAGATCCAATGATATATAATGTTGGTAACAAACTTAAAATGTAAACAAAGGGGCATCTAATAGCTTAACGCATTCAGTGGCTGGAATGCCACTCTTCAAGAGCAGATGCAGGATAGGTGTCTATAAAAATGTTGAAAATAAATATTAAATTGGATAAGTAAGTCCTTTCCTTTGCACCCTTGACCAGAAGCCCACCAAATGTGGACAGGACGACCAGATATGGATCTCATCTCTGCTTTGGCTGCAGCCCCTGAAGTATCTATCACTATATGACTGGTTCGAGTAAGTTATGTAGGCCTGAACCCAGTACCAGCAGAGGAAAACCTTATAGGCCTCCTCCAAGGTGACTATGTTAAAAGAACATGTTGATATGGAGTACCAGGCATTGCTGCAATCCTCTATATCTATAGAGGCTGCCATGTATCACTCCCATTTGGAGATGTATGGATGAGAGTTAGACTAACCCCCCAAAGTCAAGGAGAAGTAAATAGAGCAGATATTGCCCTGGGCTCCAGGTAATTGAAGGCAGATATGTTTAAAGATCATTGTCTGAAACAGGAAAGAAGAGTTAGTGGAGGGTAGAAATATCCAGTTGTTAGGATCGAGCCCCCCTGCTGGTGGCACTGTGGTGCTCTGGGCTGATTTCTGCAGTTCCAGTGTCCATCAGCCACACCTTCTGAAAGAGTACTTAAATTCCACTCCTGAATTGGCTTCTTGCCTCAGTGTTTTGGCTGCATCTGCCTTGTTCCCTGTTTGCTGTGTTGCTGCCAGACTCTGTTGCCATTTACCCTTGATCTTGTCCTGTATCCAGTACCCTTTTGCCTTGTTGTTTTGTCAGTCTTGTTTCCCTTGTGCTCCCTCAGTTTTCTCCCTACCTTGTACATTTCCTGTGTATATATTTATATATTTAGTTGTTAGGTTTCTGCATTTTGGCTTGACCAATTTTGATCTTCATGTGTTCTTGTGTTTATTGCTGTTGGTGTGTGGTTATTGTTCACTGTAAATAAATCTCACTTCAGTGATATACATACTGTAAATGGTCTAGTCCCAATTTCGGTCTGTAGCTACATATATCTGGTCTCCCAGCTGCTGATTCCTGACAGCAGTGTCGGAGTTGTAGGTAACGGAACCGTAGGGGGTGCATCATGAGTCTCGCAGATGGAAGCCCAGGATTGAAACGTGCAGGACCCCAGGAAATGGCGGACCTAGCCATGGATGGGCCACCAGGAAAAAGCCTGGGGTTCATTCAGCTCCGGCAGGAAGAGAAGGTTGTTTAGGAGAAGGAGAAGCAGGTGGAAGGGGGACATTAAGTTACCCAAGTAGCAGACTGTGTCACAAAGGCACAAGTTATGGGCCATAAAAAGGCTAAAGGGGGGGGTGCGAGGTTGGGGGAAGCCACAAAAGGGCCAAAGCTGGGACAGGAGTGCAATTAGGAATTTCCAGAAGCACCCATAAAGAAACATCCGAAATAGTGTGCAGTATCGCGAGGTGTGAAAGTTGTCCTGCCAAGTAATACTTAGATACATTCGGCAAAAAAAGGGTAGCAAGGGCTACTCTAGGGCATTTGTGGGCCTAGATGAAAACTAGAATTTTATTTTGAAAAAAACGTAAAAAAAAAGCAGGTACTCGGAGTCAGAAACAAGCATAGCAGTACGGTCATTTTAACCACATTGATGCAGCCTATCCATGACATCAGGGGGATTCAGCAGGGGTCCATAAGGTAGGGAATAATAGTTAGTGGCAAAAAGAGAAGAATAAGAGGGGGCCAGACAGATTCCATCTATCTGTCTCTTTACCCGGAATACGGGAACCGGCCGGTTTGCTTTTATCGCTGTCTTTTATGTGAGTACCCTTATTTTATATGGAATAAAAAAATGTTTACAGTACTTCACTATCAGAGCCTTTCTTTTTCCCTGTGGGCGCCTGTACCATTACGTGGCTATCGGAGATATAAGTGAACTAAGGGCATCAGATGACATCCTGCGGTAAGAAGTGCTGTTTGAAATATTCCATTGTTGTGGTTACATGAATAGTGCTTGGAATTTGGAGGAGTCCTATCTAAGCGGTGTGGAAATAGCAGTGGTCCCTACATATACCCCCGGCAGGGTAATTAGCCAAACGCTCAGCTTCTAGCTGGGTCTGGTAAGCCTTTTCATATTCGGTGGTGGACGCACTTATGTTTGAAACGCACCGGGTGTCCTGTTGGATAATTTATCTACTGCTATTCCTGCACCAGACTACATGCAATATTATATGTGGACTTATTGTTTAATATTTGCGCCTTTATTTTTTGTTCCTGATACTTTTAGTATTTTGGCTGCAGCTAGTCCTTGACCATTAGCGCAGTTTATTTTGTCTTATTAGGATTCCTAGGTATTCCAGGGATGAGCTAGCTCAACAGTATGGGAAGGACATCTGGAGGGGAGAAACCATGGAGTCCAGGAGAGAAAAGTCCAAGACGGTTGTCTTATGGGGATTAATCCGTAAGCCAGAGATGGTCGCAAAGTAGGCCAACAGTACGTGCAAGTTAGGGAGCATAGTGATGGGGTTGGAGAGGGTCAGGAGAGCATCCAGCGTTTGTTGATATTTTCAGTTTATTTACTCACCAGCATAGGAGATCCCAGTGACATTGGGGTTTGCATGGAGGGCCATCGCCAGAGGCTCCAAGGCCAGGATAAAGAAGGCCAGGGAAAGGGGGGCAGCCCTGACATGTTTCCTGGTATATAGGAAAGGAGGTTGAGAGAAGCCCGCATAGTGGACAAAAGTTGAAGGGGAGGAGTACAGGGCTGAGAGCCAGGTCAGGAAGAATTCCCCAAAGCCCCAACATTGCAACACATACTGAAAGTAGTCCCAAGAGAGGGTATTGAAAGCCGTGAAAGCAGAAACCCCGGGATTTTACATTGGCTCATCAGAGTAATGAGATGTATTACTTTGCGGACATTGTCGGCCACCTGGCAGCCCAGAAAGCATCCGACCTGGCCAGATCAGCTAGAATAAATACTTGTAGAAGCAGTTGCACAAAATTTTACCCAAAAAAATGTAATGTCCTAATTTAATAAGGAAATCGGCCAGAAGGCCCGGGGATCCTGTGCTTCTGCCTTGGATTTCGGAATCATAGAAATATGTGCCCGGTGGGCATCGAGGGAAGGCATCTCACCGCACCGCATAGTGTTAAACAAGGCCGTCAGGTGAGATCACCACCGGTGGTACAAAGTCAGATAGGCTGATGAGTTTGACCAGACGAGTTCAGTTTTTGGGCCAGCATTGTCCCCGACTTGTTTACGCAACAATAAAATTTATGTTTTGCCCAGCGAAGGGCCTTTACGGCTTGATCAGTAGCAGGAGGTCTAGCTATGCTACAACGGCATCACAAGCCTTCCGGGTTCACAGTCGAAGGACAGGATTTCCAGGCTGCATCCGCAGCAACCAGTTGAGTATTGAGATCTCAAAGTCTCTGTTCCCGCTCACGTTTACGAACTGACGCAATTTGGATTAGGTGGCCTTGTGGGCCTCCCAGAGTGAACCAACATTTCCTGTGAAAAAGGTTTGGATGCGGGTATGTACAGTATATCAAGGCAGGAATCCTGAGATGTGAAGAGGGACTCGTTAAGTCTCCAGTGGGAGGGAGGACAAATGGGACAAGCAAGCAAAGCAAAGAAGATAAGAATATTGTGATTGGCCCAGGGGGAAGTATGGATTGAAATCTTTTTAATAAAAGAAAGAAAGCAGAGTGGGACCAGCACATGGTAGATCCTACAAAAGCTGTTGAGTGGGTTAAAATAGTAAGTGAACTCCTTGATGCGCAGATGATGTTCTCGGCAGGTGTGTATTAGTCTGTAAGAAAGCAGGAGTGCGCATTTTGTTCCTCAACTGTTTGGTTGTGTGAGAAGGCCGATACAGGGCATAGCGTCTGTCGACCGATGAGTCCAAAGCCACATTAGATTCCCCAATGAGGAGCAGGGTCCCAGAGCTAACACTATTAAGAGCATCCTGAAGAATCAGATATTTGCAGGTTGGATCTCCTTAGCACAACCAAAAACCAAATGGTGGTAGAACACAATGAGGACTCCCCTATGTTTCTCAGGGGCAGAGGCCAGATAGAAAGTGGGGTAATGGGGAGGTAATGACTGGACTTGAGATAATGGAATACTTTAGACCTCTTGGTGAGGGAGGATGGATATTGTGAGAGTATATTTTCAACGGGGTGGGAGCCTGTCAGTAAACAACTGCTGACACTTCTGGAAATCTGGTTGGAATGCATGTGCGCGCATTTGTGCTCGCGTGCGCGCCGGCATTGGCGCCAAACAGCCTATTTAAACGGGTAGCACCATGCAGCCGGTGCTCTCTGTTCTACAGCGTTTGTGTATCTGAGCAACCCGTTATCTGATTATCTGTTCCTATGACCCGGCTTGTCTTGACCCTGCTTTGATCTCTGCCTGCACTGACCTCGGCTTCCACAACCACTCTTCTGCCAGCTCCTTTGTACCTTTGCTGCCAGCCTGATAACAAACTCTGCCTGTGCCTGACCATTCTTCTGCCTAACTCCTTGTACTGCACTGCCTGCCTGTTGCCGACCCAGCCTGTACCACCATTCTACCAACCAACACGAGACCGGAGGAGCCACTTCAGTTGTCACCGGTGACCAGCTCAACCCTCGTGCCATCCTCCTTCCTGAACCACCTGTCTGCTCTACCAGGGGTTCGCGAATCAGGGTCGCAAGAGAGGTTACCCCTGCATAAGTCAGACTCCACCACCAGGTAAGTGACAGTAACGGACAGCCATGTCTGAGTCTGCGCAGGGGTCCTCTCCCATAGATGAACTTTGCTTGCACCTTGCCCATCTGACCCAGGCCGTCAAGACCCTGCAGGAAGGCTACAACCGGCTAGAGGGACGGGTCCAGGAGCTCACCTCAGTCCCCCAGGCTAGTCAATCTGCAGTTCGCACCATAGTGGCCCTGCCCTCCAAGCCCAAGGTTCCCCTGCAGGGAACGGTTCTCAGGTGACCGAACCAAGTTCTGAGCATTCCGTAACTCCTGTGAGCTGTACTTCGCTCTCCAACCCAGCACCTTTTCCTTGGAAATCACAAAGGTGGGTCTAGTGATCTCCCTGCTGCTGGGGGAACCCCAGTCCTGGGCGCGCTGCCTGCTGGAACAGAAAGCCCCGGAGGTCTCTGATCTGACCTTCTTCTTTCAAGCCATGGCCCGCCTCTACGAGGACCCGCATCAAGCTGCCAATGCAGAAGCTGCACTCCATGCGCTCCAGCAGGGCCGTCGCACGGTGGAGGACTATGTTGCAGAGTTCAGGCGCTGGCGTGCTTACACAGCCTGGAACGACGCAGCCATCAGTTCCGCTTGGGCCTCTCTGACCCACTAAAGGACAAACTAGCTCGCGTGGGAGTACCCCGAGCCCTAGACGCATTGATCAACCTCTCCATCCAGATCGACAGGTGTCTCAGAGAGCGCAGAGCCGAGAGATCTGCGGGTCCTCGCGACTCACCCCAGTCCAGCTCCATCGGCTCCCATGGCCTCTTCAGCAGCTACAGACTTGCCCAAACCCATGCAACTGGGCCTTCTCCATCCATCCCCCGCTCCAGAGGAACAGTAACGTCGCCGAAGCAACAATCTGTGTCTCTACTGCCAAGAACCGGGGCACGTGGTGAGAACTTGCCCAGCCAAGCTTGGTAAGTGTCCACCACCCATCAGTGGCGACGTACCAGTCCTGTTAAGTACCTCTTCTCACTTCACTCTCCCTCTCTCTCTACAGCTCCCCGGCAGGAACATCCTGACTACCGCAATTATTGATTCGGGGTGCTTGCAGTGGGTTCATCGACCAATCTTTTGCGGCCCAACACCAAATTCCTTTGCGATCTAAATCCCAAGGGATGGTCGTACGCTTGGCAGATGGCACTACTATCAAATCAGGTGTGGTGGCACATGAAACGATCCCTCTGCCTGCTACAACCCCCCTGACAGTCACCAGGAGCTCCTCCTTTTGGATGTCTTCGCATCCCCCCTGTTTCCGATTATTCTCGGCCTACCCTGGCTGCAGGCCCATAGCCCCTGTATCAACTCGGCTACGGGCGAAACCAGGTTCCAGTCATCCTACTGTCACCAGCACTGTTTCCCGGAGGCTAAGGAGTCAATCCCTACCTTACTCAGTCTGGATGCAGACTCTGATTCTGATGCCCACCAGTCGGTGCCCTTCGTTTATCACATACCATCCCATAGGGCCTATGACTGCCCTATCAAGCTCCTCCCTGGAGCCGAGGTCCCCTTCGGGAGGATCTTCCCCCTGACTGAACTGGAACTAGCGGCCCTCAAAGCCTACCTAGATGACAGTCTGCAGAAAGGCTTCATCCGACCCTCCACGTCTCCCGCAGGAGCTGGGATATTCTTTGTGGAAAAGAAGGATCATACCCTGAGGCCCTGCATTGACTACAGAGAGTTAAATAAAATGACAGTAAAAAAACGCTACCCTTAACTTTTAGTCCCAGAGCTCTTCAAGAGACTAGGGGTGGCAACAGTATTCACCAAGCTGGACCTCCGTGCAGCATATAATCTTGTCTATATCTGGGAGGGCGATGAATGGAAGACCGCCTTCCGAACCCGGTTCGGGCATTTCGAGTATTTGGTGATGCCTTTCAGGCTCTGCAACGCCCCGGCCACATTCCAGCACTTTGTGAACGACGTGTTCAAAGACTAACTGGATCTATTTGTAATCATCTACTTGGATGACATTCTGATATTTTCCCCCACCTTGGAAGAACACAGCAAACACGTTGCTTGTGTCCTGAGCCGTCTTCGGCAGCACAGGCTTTATGCCAAGGTGGAGAAGTGTGAATTTGAACGCTCGAGCATTCCCTTCCTGGGACTCATCATCTCAGTCACTGGCGTCACTATGGATCCTCAGAAGGCCGCAGCCATCCTGGACAGGCCGGCCCCCACGGAAAAAGGGAATCCAGCGTTTCATCGGCTTCGCCAACTTTTATACAAAATTTATGAAGAGGTTCTCAGCCATTATTGCCCCAAGTACCCAGCTGAGGGTTCCTGTGGACTGAGGAAGACCCTAAAGAGACTCTTTACCTCAGCACCCATCCTTAAGCACCCTGACCCCGCCTTGCCATTTGTCCTGGAAGTGGATGCCTCTGAGGTTGCTGTTGGGGCCGTGCTATCCCAAAGACAATGAGCTAAGGCTGCCTTACACCCTGTGGCGTTCTTCTCCCGTAAACTAACCATTCCTGATAGGAACTATGATGTGGGAGATAGAGAGCTTTTGGCCATTAAAGCCGCCCTGGAAGAGTGGCGCTATCTGTTGAAAGGAGCCAGGCACCCCATCCTGATCTTTACAGGTCACAAAAATCTAGAGTATCTTTGGGCAGCAAAAAGACTGAGAGCTCACTAAGCATGATGTGCCCTTTTCTTCTCACGCTTCCTCTTCCACGTCATGTACAGGCCTGGATCGAAGAGCGTCAAACCAGACGCCTTGTCCCGGATGTTCTGTAAACCCAGTGATCATGCGGCCCCTGATACAGTTCTACATCCCAGGAATTTTCTGCTGACCCAAAGGGACCTGCTGTCCCGAATTAGACAGTCTTTAGCCAAGACCCCCAGGCACACAGAGCCCAACTTGCTAACTAAAGATGGCCTACTATGGTACAACAACAGGCTCTTCATTCCTGAGGATCAGCGTCAGTCTTGGCATCCTGTCATGATCACAAGCTGGTGGGACACTTAGGTGCCCACAAAACAACCAAACTGCTCCTACGTTCCTTTTGGTGGCCGCGAGCAGACGAGGACTGCAGGAAGTATGTCAGCTCATGCCCTACCTGTACTCAGATCAAGAGCAGTAAGACCAAAGCCTGGGGTTTACTGAAACCACTTCCTGTACCTGAAAGGGCTTGGTCTATGATCTTGATGGACTTTATGGTTGAGCTACCACCGTCCCAGGGTTACTCCACAATCTTCGTGGTAGTAGACCGCCTAACGAAGATGGCCCATTTCCTACCCATGAAAGGTACTCCGTCAGTCCACTGAAACGACAGAAGTAATTATCCGTGAGATAGTTAGACTCCATGGACTCCCAACCAGCATCATCTCCAACCGCGGAGTTCAGTTTACTTCCAGGTTCTGGAAAGCTCTATGTTCCTCACTTGACATCGAATTGGCGCTTCCGCTTACCATCCACAGACAAATGGTCAGACGGAGAGGACCAAACGCTCGAACAATATCTTCGCTGCTTCTCATCATTCTCGCAGAATGACTGGGCCTTTCTGCTGCCATTAGCCGAGTTCACCTTTAATAATACAGTTCATTCGGCGACTAAACAATCCCCATTTCTGGCTAACTATGGCTTCCATCCTGACTTTCATGTTTAACTACAATCTTGAAAGTGCAGTTCCCCTCAGTAAAAGAAACCACCAAGTTCTTGGAAGAAAACAATAAACTTCTTCAGGAAACCCTGACCAGGTCCCAGGAATATAACAAAGAAGTGTTCGACAAAGGGAGATGGGGAGAGTTGGACTTACAGCCTGGGGAACGAGTCTGGCTCGCCAAAAAGAATCTGAAGCTAGCCTGCCCCTTCAAGAAGTTATTGGACCCTTTCCAGTGAAAAGGAAGATTAACAGGGTGGCCTATGAGCTGGAGCTTCCACCCTCTCTGCGTGTTCACCCAGTGTTTCACGTGTCCTTGCTGAAAATCGTGACCTCAAATCCTTTTCCCGGACGGAAGACTAGCCCGCCGGGTCCAATTCTGTGACCCTCCTTTATAACTGGCATAGAATTGTATCATTATCATAATAATTATAAGCAGATGTCCAGAGCACCTCACCCCCCACCCCCCCATATCAGATGTTAAAAGCCTCCCACCATCAGAAATCATGAGTCCCCCATGATCCTCTCTTACATCACAGTGCACCCCCCTTACCTTGTGCTACTGCTGGGAAGAAGCAGATTTAACCTCCACACATTGAAAGGCTTCTTCCCAGTAAGAGCTGTGAAAATGTAGAATAGACCCTCTCAAGAACTATTTCTGGCAAGCTCAGTAGATTGCTTTACACAAGTACAGTATAAAGAAAAGCACCTCTCTCTTGATAGGTAAAGAATGTGCTTTAGGTCTAGGTGGATATCAACCATAGCTGAATTGCTCCAAGTATAAGCAGAAGTAGGTCACACCCCAACTTCTGCCTCTTAAAAGTATTTATTATGCTTGCAAAGTGGGTGCTAATGTATACTGTCTGAGCATGATACATACCTTAAGGGCTGGTTCACACCACATGTAGTCCAGTGCATTTTGTTTTTGCATCAAAAACATATAGACAGTAGATAACATAAATGTTAATGAGTTTACACCATTGCAATGTGTTTCAGTACAGCCAACAAAAGTAGAACGTGCTGCATTTTTTTCTGCAAGGAAATACACTGGAACGTGGCAAAATGCACCGGCACATCTAAATGCATCAAAGACCAGAACACATTGCAGCAAAACAAAAAACAAAACAGGAAACTTTGGGGGAAAAATGCAATGGAACACATTGAAAACACATTAAAAACATGCATACAGAAACGCATCCGGAACACATCCAGACATGCGTTTCTGTGATGTCTGGCCCTCAAGAATCTGATGCTGTAGTGTAACCTCCATTTCCCCTGCATATCTGTGTATGTTGTAATGTCATTGTTATAGACCATGAATGTCTTTCTCACTCTGAACTGCACTAAGGAAGGTGTTGACACCATGGAATCCCTATGCTGGAAGCTACTGTTATGATAAAATAATAATAACACTATTTCTGCCATTTTTTTTAAATAAGCTCTAGCAATCACTAAAAAGAAATGATTATTCTTAATTCCTTTCAATTTGAATTTTATTTTGAAACTGCAAGCTTCCATAAAGCATAACTATTAGAGAAAACAAGATATATGAAACCTAGAATCATTTTAATTTACTTTTCTTTATTTGTATTTGTATAGATGAAACAAACGTGGCTACATATTTTACTTTCGTTGAAGCTTAATCCACTGCTCATTGTTTTTTCCTCTTTCACATGCTTTCTGCTCAAGTTCCTGGTTGATCCGGAGGGACACAGGTTGGAATCTGTCAATGCAGTCAGCTAGGCTAACCAATAGTTGTCCTTAGCTCCCCCCAGGACCATTGGTTGCTATGGAAACTCCAACCAATCAGAAACCTCAAACACAACAGGGCAGGGATGGAACAATGATGCACAGGTAGATCGTGCTTAAAGCTCATCTCCTAACAGCTTATTATAAGTGTTTCAGTGAAAACTTGCTAACTTCTGGGATGCAATTTCAGTATACATTTACATGCGCACAATTACACTTATTTGCAAGGTAATAATTGCATTTATACTGCAATGTAATTGCACTGTAAACCAATATCTGAAATAAAGGTATTACTTGTGTTTCAAGTAGTAAATATTGCTTTTTTTCAGCAGAATGTTAACAAAAAGGGGTGCCTCTGCCTGGAACAGCCAGATAAATGTGAAAGAATAAAAAAAATGGATCTGCATGTGGCCATTCTGTCTACTCACACTGTTACAGCTAAACAGTTACAAGTCCGTTACAGCTAAATAGACAATACATCAAAACTGATGAGAATTTTCAGTTACCAAACGGTTTGTAGAATAATGTACATTCATTTCACAGCAGTGCTACATGGCTGTGTAGCCACATGGAGTATGATGGTTTGTTTTATAGGGGGGTGTACTGTATATAATTCTTCATCACTTGTAATTCTACAGGCTCTAAGCACATACCCTGCCACCCGCCTGGCTTTGCTCATTGTGCTCAATTCCTCTTTTAAGAACACCTATAAACTTCTCTCTCCTGTCCTTAAGTTTTCAGAGCAAGCACTTCCACTTCAAGACTAAGGCTGGACTCACACCATTGCGGTGCAAATTCCTGCCTGTTTGCTGCTGAGAAGGGGCGGAGCCGCTCCTATCCGTTCTCGCAGCGCATCGGCTGCTCGGGGAGGTGCAGTGAGGAGGGGAAAGATCCTCGTAAAATCGCTGTTCAATGCGGAGCACATCTGTGGGTCAGATGCGCTCCCATTGAGCAGAATGGCCTGGGAATTCGCACCGCATTGCACAGAAAAAGCACACATTCTCTGTGCAATGCGGTGTGCGAATGCACCGCACCTATGTGAACCTGACACATTGAAAACAATGTGTTTTCAAGTATCATGCAAATTGGATGCGGTGTAAGCCGCATCCAATTTGCATTGGTGTGAACCCAGCCTAATTTCTGCTTTCACCTAGTGTAGCTTAACCACTTCAACTGCGGAAGGTTTTACCCCCTTCATGACCAGGCCATTTTTTGCAATATGGCACTGCGTCGCTTTAACTGACAATTGCACGGTCGTGTGACATTGTACCCAAAGAAAATTGATGTCCTTTTTTCCCCCACAAATAGAGCTTTCTTTTGGTGGCATTTGATCACCTCTGGGGTTTTTATTTTTTGCGCTATAAACAAAAAAATGAGTAATACTTTTGAAAAAAAAAACAATATTTCTCTTACGTTCACTGACAGACGCAGCTCTTCTTAAATGACACGTGGGTTTTATGTCGTCCTATCAGGAGTGACTAGGCAAAACAGATGCAAAAGCATCAGGGATAGGCTGTCCCCTCCCATGGGGGCCGTCCTAACCTGAGCCTATAAAACCCCCTGCTGGCCAATAGCATTCAGTTTTGTTTGCCTAGTGCAAAGGAGTTGACTGGGTTCCCTTATGGGACCTGCGTTTTTATGCATGTCATTTTTCTCTATGAAAAAGATGAAGACTTCTATCAAGTAGCCGGCCTTGGCATAGAGCGGATATCACGAATCTAAAGCTTTGCCCTGCCCGGTCACCTCCTGGCGACCTACCCTAAAATGACAGGGCTGCGTCACTCAGGGCCCGTTCCGTGCGGGCGGCCTGTGGCTGTTGCCACTTGTGCCCAGTGTCTGGCTTTTGCCTTTCCAGTGGCCTTGGCCAGCAGCAATCCTTCCCGGGACAAGGGGGGAAAGTCTGCTTCGGGTGGCTACCCGCAACGCCCGTCGGACTGGTGAGTGGACCCCTCCTCCGCCCTTAGTGTGTGGGGCGACATCCGGGGCAGTATTTTATTTTAGCGGTAGCTTTTTTCCCTGTCAGGGGGGGCACCTACTTATTGCGTTGCCCCCCTCCCCCCACCCCACGCCCCCCCTCTGGTCTTCCGCGTTCGCGCGGCGTCGCGTTTGTGTTATTGAGGGCCCTGGGGCCTGTACCGGTGTTCCCACTGGGGAACGTTCGTTCGCGTGCATTTTTAGCCACCGCCATTTTGTGACAGTTGGCTCATGCTGTGCGAGCGCCATTTTCTCCCCGGTGGCGGGTTTTGGTATTACACTCTGTGTAACTGCACGATTTCTCCTCAGAGAAGCGGCAGCTGCATGTGTGGTACAGTCCTCATGCGCGCCTTTTTTCTCTCACAGCGCTGACAGGCTACAGGGCTAGAAGCAGCAGGTTTGGCTGGCTCCTTGGGGTGTTGTTTTAGTTGGGCTTGTCCTCCCAGGCTCCCTGGGTGGTCTTGGGTGGCGGTGGTGATACGTGGGGGGGGGGCGTCCCATTCAGGCCTATGTCGGGGGACGGGAATGCGGCGGCTATGGACCCTGCAGTGCCCTCTGATTTGGAGCCGGCTGAGCAACGCTCCGCACAAGCCCCTGCGGTCACTTTGGACCACTTGCGGGCTCTTTTTGTGGAATTTATTCCTAAGGTTACTGATCCGGGCCCTGTGCCCCCCGCTAAGCGCTTGGCCCCACATGTCTCCTCAGGCGAGGATTCAGATCATGAAGTCGCCTCGGTTGCCACGGGGACCCCGTGGAACTCTCTGATGGCGAATTGGGCCTCTCAGATACTGAAGAGGACCAGGGGGCCTCAGTGGCGCGCGACAAGGCAATTGTAGCAACGCTAATTGCTGACATTCGCCAGGCTCTGTGCCTTGCTCAGTCTGAGGAGGCGCAGACTTCCACTTATGTCTGTGGGTCTATGAAGCCTCCTAAGTCCCCTAGGGCTTTTCCCTATGATCAATTTTTTGAACGGGCTGTTTTTAAGAAATGGGGTTCCCCAAAAAATTCCTTCACTTTGCCTAAGCGTTTTGCAGTGCGCTATCCCTTTGAGGATGCTTTCCTTAAGCGGTGGGCTTCCCCTTCGGTGGACCCACCGGTGGCCCGTTTAAGTAAGGCTACCACCCTTCCTGTGGAGGATTCGCCCTATTTTAAGGATGCGGAGGATCGTCGCACGGAAATGGTGTCTAAGGATATTTTTCAGGTAGCAGGTTTTGCTATGCGGCCAGCTCTGGCCTCAGCAATGTCAGCACAGTCCCTTTTTGAGTGCCTCTCCTCAGTGTGCAAAAATTGGCGTTGCAATTGTAGGAATCTGTGGTAAAGGCACGCTGCTAGGAGGCGTAGGAATTTTATCCCGCTTAGGAGGTGTCCTTCCCACCATCGGAATGAATTTGCCCGGTGGCCACCCAGGTGGCTTCCCCTTCGGGTGGCGAATTCCTTTCGTAGGAGTTTCCCTATCGCGTGACGTTTTGCGAATCCGTTTCACTTCCTTAAAAAACCCCTTGGGGTAAAGAATTTTTGTCGGGCAAGTTTTTTAACTAGTATCCCTTTTCGGGATCCCCTGAATCCTCCGAAGTATCTGGGTGTCTGTATTCACCTTCAGACGCGGAGGAGTCTGACTCGTTCC
>BLSH010022066.1:2611309-2626552 GCA_018402905.1 Glandirana rugosa
GGGGGGGACCGGACGGCGCAAGCGCGCCGCAGCGCGAACACTAAGTTCCCCGGGACCCGGACATGGCCACAAGGGCGACCCTTTCAAGCAAGGGTGACCCTTGCAAGCAAGCCTAACGTCAAATCGGGGCGGCGGTAAAACGCCGCCAACCGAGCACAACACGCCCGCGGTAAAAGAGGGGCCACCACCAAACATCATAACGCGGGACACATTGACGCGCGCGAAAGAGGAGTCTCTTCGCTGTTGACGTGCACACCATGTCAGGGGTCCGCGCGAAAAAAGAGAGTGTCGCGACTGTCCGATGTCCCGATCTTCGTCGTCAAAACCGACGGAGGCACCCCACAAAACCGCCGCAAAATGGCGGCGGGGCTAAACTGCAATCCGAACGAACGTTCCCAGTGGGAACGAACTTTCCCAGCGGGAACACCGGTACAGGCCCAGGGCCCCTTGAATCACAAGCGCGACGCCGCGCGAACGCGGCAGGCCAGGGGGGGGGCTGGGAGTGAGGGGTGGGAAGGGGGCAACCCAATTACTAGGTGCACCCCTGACAGGGAAAAAGCTACCGCTAAATTTTAACTGCCCCGGATGCCGCTCCCCACTCACCAGTCCGACGGGCGTTGCGGGTAGCCACCCGAAGCAGACTTACCCCCCTTGTCACGGGAAGGATTGCTGCTTGCCAAGGCCACTGGAAAGGCAAAAGCCAGACCCTGGGCACAAGTGGCAACAGCCACAGGCTGCCCGCACGGAACGAGCCCTGAGCGACGTAGCCCTGTCATTTCAGGGTAGCTCGCCAGGAGGTGGCCGGGCAGGGCAAAGCTTTGGATTCATGATATCCGCTCTATGCCAAAGCTGGCTACTTGATAGAAGTCTTTATTTTTTCCTCAGAGAAAATTTACATGCAGAAAACGCAGGTCCCAGAGGGAACCCAGTCAACTCATTTGCACTATGCAAACAAAACTGAATGCTATTGGCCAGCAGGGGGTTTTATAGGCTCAGGTGATGACGGCCCCCATGGGAGGGGCCAGCCTATCCCTGATGCTTTTGCATCTGTTTTGCCTAGTCACTCCTGATAGGACGACATAAAACCCACGTGTCAATTAAGAAGAGCTGCGTCTGTCAGTGAACGTAAGAGAAATGTAATTGTATATATATATATTTTTACATTTTTCCACTGTCCCTTTTATTTTACTTATTTTATTACTTTCATTGCTATCAAAAGCAATGTGAACATTCCTTGTGATAGCAATAAAGCATGACAGGTCCTCTTTATGGAGACATCTGGGTTCTGTAAGACCCCACATCTCTTCTCTACCCTTGAAAGCATGAGATCAAAAAAAAAAAAAAAAAATCATTGATCTCATGCTTTCCAGAAACAAATGGCTCCGTGTACATTTTCTCTAACCGGAGAGACCATAGAGATGATGGGGGGGGCTTTCTGGTCCCTGATCACCTCTATTGTTACCAGTGGGAACTGCTGGATAGGATCCTGGGCTCTCCGGTGGGACAGTAGAGCCTAGAAAATCACTGGAGAGCAGCAGAAAGAGGTAGTGACTACCCATGCACCCCCCACCCCCCCAAAGCGCTGCTTGCAAAAGTGGTCCAGTGGCTAGGTAGCTGCTTAGATTGTTTTTACAGTCTGGAGCATCGCCAACTGGAAAGAAACAATACTGGGGTTATGTCTGACAACTGCTTGAACGCAGTGACATACATGTACAGTATCTTGCAAAAGTGAGTACATTTTTGTAAATATTTTATTATATCTTTTCATGTGACAACACTGAAGAAATGACACTTTGCTACAATGTAAAGTAGTGAGTGTACATCACTGGTGTTATCACTCTCACTCTCACTCTCTCATACTGGTCACTGGAAGTTCAACATGGCACCTCATGGCAAAGAACTCTCTGAGGATCTGAAAAAAAGAATTGTTGCTCTACATAAAGATGACCTAGGCTATAAGAAGATTACCAAGATCCTGAAACTGAGCTGCAGCACGGTGGCCAAGACAGTACAGTGGTTTAACAGGACAAGTTCCACTCAGAACAGGCCTCGCCATGGTCGACCAAAGGAGTTGAGTGCACATGCTCAGCATCATATCCAGAGGTTGTCTTTGGGAAATAGCTGTATGAGTGCTGCCAGCATTTCTGCAGAAGTTGAAGGGGTGGGGGGGGGCAGCCTGTCAGTGCTCAGACCATATGCCGCACACTGCATCAAATTGGTTTGCATGGCTGTCATTCCAGAAGGAAGCCTCTACTAAAGATGATGCACAAGAAAGCCCACAAACAGTTTGCTGAAGACAAGCAGACTAAGGAAATGGATTACTGGAACCATGTCCTGTGGTCTGAGACCAAGATAAACTTACTTGGTTCAGATGGTCTCAAGCATGTGTAGCGACAACCAGGTGAGGAGTACAAAGACAAGTGTGTCTTGCCTACAGTCAGGCATGGTGGTGGGAGTGCCATGGTGTGGGGCTGCATGAGTGCTGCCGGCACTGGGGAGCTACAGTTCATTGAGGGAATCACGAATGCCAACATGTACTGTGACATACTGAAGCAAAGCATGATCCCCCCCCCCCCTTCGGAGACTGGGCTCCAGGGCAGTATTCCAACATGATAACGACCCTAAACACACCTCCAAGACGACCACTGCCTTGCTAAAGAAGCTGAGGGTAAAGGTGATGGACTGGCCAAGCATGTCTCCAGACCTAAACCCTATTGAGCATCTGTGGGGCATCTTCAAACGGAAGGTGGAGAAGCACAAGGTCTCTAACATCCACAAACTCCATGATGTTGTCATGGAGGAGTGGAAGAGGACTCCAGTGGCAACCTGTGAAGCTCTGGTGAGCTCCATGGCCAAGAGGGTTAAGGCAGTGCTGGAAAATAATGGTGGTCACACAAAATATTGACAATTTGGGCCCAATTTGGACATTTTCACTTAGGGGTGTACTCACCTTTGTTGCCAGTGGTTTAGACATTAATGGCTGTGTGTTGAGTTATTTTGAGGGGACAGCAAATTTACACTGTTATACAAGCTGTACACTCACTACTTTACATTGTAGCAAAGTGTCATTTCTTGAGTGTTGTCACATGAAAAAATATAATAAAATATTTACAAAAATCAGAGGGGTGTACTGACTTGTGTGAGATACTGCACATAAGTATCAAATAATACATTGTCGCCATTAGCCAAAGAAGATGTCAGTGACTTTATGACATCTTCTTTGGCTAATGGCGACAATGTATTGTTTGATACTTATGTATGTCTTTTTTTACACCTAGTCAATATACAAACACTCCACCAATGAACTCCTGATGAAGTGCATTTTATCTAAGAAACGCATTGAGTGTGTGGAGGAGTTAACTAATAGATATATTGCCAAACCCAACAATGAACAGATATATGCATGATCCGCATTGCATACCAAACCCAGTGTTTTGGGGAAAGGTCAACGTATGGCTGATATATTTTAACAAGTTTGCCTTTTTTATAAGTGGAATTTTGTAATAAAACTTTATTTTTAATCATAATTGTGGTATTTTCTTTAAAATCCTGCCATAGACGGGTTAAAACCCCATATAGCTTTTTTGGTAACCGATATATTCTGCAGTCCTTTTACAAAGAAATTAAATTATATGCACTAAATTGAGTTTTCAGTTTAAAGTTTACACCACATTCATACAGATGCATTCACACAACATAAGAGAAAATCTGGTAAGTGGATTAACCTGAGAGAAAAATACAACACTCAAAGGCAACCATGCAGATAACGCCTATAGTAGAAACTGAATGAGCCCAGAACTACATGAAAAGAGAGCCGACCACCTGGCCCCTACAGACCAAACCCATGATAACCCGGAGCCCTATTATTTATTTGTGTTCCATATTTATATGGTAACAATATACTATACAGTACTTTATAGTGCACATAGAATCAATTACATTACTCCCTGCCCCTGAGGATCTCACAAACGAATGTCTCTACCACAGTCGAGCTGACTCCAATTTACACAGAAGCCTATTAAAGGATTTGTATAGGCATAATAGAAATTTACCTCCAAACTTCCCTCTTCCCCTCTAGAGAAAGTCCCGACATTCATTGTTTTCTTTTTTTGCGTCCCTGTTGCGAGAAACAACTTTTATTACTGCCTGTACACAGTTTGTAATTATAGTGGTTATCACACAACTATATTAGATAAAGTCCCATCTGAAATCAGGCAGAATGGTGTACTTTATACTGGATGAGTATATATGACCATAAATAGAGTGTTTTAAAGTAATATGAAAGCACACACCTACAGCATATTTGTTTTAAAATACAGATATTCTGTAAACAAGGACATTTTTATAAATACATATGACAATAGGATCACATTAAACTCATCAACGCTACATATAACATGGTAGCAATCATACAATACAAACTGCACAAAAGGCAATAAAGATACTGTTATAACATAAAGTATGTAAAAGGTAAGAGATCCATCTAATTACAACAGGAAACCCAATGAACGATGCAAGAAATGGCGTAGTCAATTTGGAGCATTTTTTTTTTTTTTTTACAACGCAAACTTTATTTGCTTTCAAACATGGACAGAAAATTATAAATACAAAGAAATGATGAGTGTACATTGTATCATATAAAGTAGGAGACGTACAAGCAGGTGTCGTATGTAATTATTAACATCAAATGGTTGGTAAACCGAAGGAGAGCTAAGGCGGGACAGGCCCACCGCCACATCTATGGAATCCGCAATAAAAAAATAAAAAAAAACCCACAATTTGGCATACTTGTTTATTACAATTGTACATCGTCTTCCATAGGTTCATTACATGTAGAAGCCGATTCCAGCCAAGTGCCCCAAACTTTCTCGTATTTGGCTGGGCACCCCCTATGCTTATAAATTTCCTTCTTGTATGGTAACGCACCATTAACAGCAATTTTCCATTCGTGCATATTGGGGGGCTCCGCGCCCAGCCATCTACGAGCAATCAATAACCTCGCCCGGAATAAAGATTCCTGTAAAAAGATATGATGACATTTATCGTGATCAGGATCCGGAAATATACCCAGGAGACATTGTTTCGGGCACAGTGTCAAGGGAGATCCCATTTCATCATGTATGAATTTTACCACTTGTGCCCAGAAACTTTGTAGCATGGGGCAGCGCCACAGTAAATGAAAAAATGTGCTCTCAGAGCTTCCACACTTGGGACAAAGAGGACTGTAATTTGCTCTATATTTGGCCATACGTATGGGAGTTAGATATGTCCTATGAAGTATATATAATTGGGTGAGGCGGTCCCAAACTCTGGGGGAGACCTTCTTACAGGATTCCATAGCTTCTTACCATTCCTCATCCTCCAGCTCCCCCACGTGTCCAGCCCATTGTTCCTTTAATTGGTACGCCAGCCTCGATGCAGAGGGTAGAAGCAGACTATTATAAAACATAGAAATTAGCTTTTTGGACTCTATTCCAAGGATCACTTCCAGGATCCGGGGCTGTTCCAGATCCGGGGGGGAGCCACCAAATTGGGTCTTTAGAGTGTGACGGAGCTGGAGATACCTAAAGTGCATAATAGAGTTGGGGATATCGAAGCTCTCTTTAAGTTGTTGAAATGATCTTAAAACACCTCCACAATAAACATCAGATAAATATGGTACTCCTCTGTTCTTCCATAAATCATTATTTGGTATAGTAAGGAGCTCTTTTAGACAGGGATTATCCCACAGGGGGGTATAGCTATGCATTTGTGCAATTTGGAGTCTACGCTTCACCACCTCCCACACCTTACTTTGATGATACAATAGGCCAGTGTGGTGTCCCGACACCTGAGAGTCCCCCGCATCTCCCAAGATAAGGTGAAAAGGGTGTTTAGCTGAGCGAGAGATGGGGGAACATATCAATGCTAGGTAACGCTCCCTGTCTCCCTTATCCAAATGATAAAAGTTAGAGAGTTGTGCGGCCAAGTTATATAAGTTTAGGTCCGGGAGTGCTGTGCCCCCAAGGTCTGTGGGGTTTTTCAGGACCTGCCAGGATAGTTTGTGTCGAGACTTGCCCCATATGAATGTGTTAAGGATAGCCTCCAAGGTCTTAAAAATTTGCAGTGGCAGATACACCGGAGAATGCCAGAATGCATAGAGAATTTTCGGCAGTAGCACCATTTTTATCAGGTTAACCCGGCTCATTACTCCCAGTGGGAGCCTAGCCCACGTCTGAGTTTTAGATTTCAGTAATGCATAAAGAGGTTCTATATTTAGCCGCAAATAATCAGCAGGGGATCGAGTAACGATCACCTCAAGATATTTGATAGTACTGATACGGGCCAGGGGAAGCGAAGCCTGCTCCCCTGTCAGAGCCCCACAGTCCAAAGGGAGAATTTGGGATTTATCCCAGTTGATTTGTAGGCCCGAATATTGTCCAAATTGTTTAATCAGGTCTAAGGCTGCCTGTAGGGAGGAATCCGCATCCTCCAAATAGAGGAGCATATCGTCGGCGTACAGGCTAACCTTCTCCACTAATTGGCCTACCTGCAGTCCCCTAATCCCGGGATGCACCCGCAATGCAGCCACTAAAGGCTCGACCGCCAGGGCATACAGGAGTAGGGACAGCCCTGACGCGTACCCCTAGCCAGGGGAAAAGTGTCCGAGACCCTCCCATTGACCAAGATCCTGGCAGTAGGAGCCTGATACAGCAGTTGAATCCACTTAATGAATCTCGGTCCAAAGTCAAAACGAGCAAGGCATTCCCAGAGATATTGCCATTCAACAGAGTCGAATGCCTTGGCTGCGTCCAAGGACACTACGACTCTCGACCCAGTGTGGTCATGCCTGGCCTGTATATTCATAAACACTCTTCGCAAGTTAAATGCAGTATTTTTAGCAGGCATAAAACCCACCTGGTCCGGATGTATTAAGGTGAGGATCACCTTGCTCAAATGAATCGCCAGGATCTTGGCCAATATTTTGATATCAAGCTGTAAAAGGGAGATGGGACGATAAGAATCAGGGAGCTCCAGATCCTTACCAGGCTTAGGTATGAGCACAATCAAAGCCTCGCCCATGGACTCGGGCACTACTTCTTGTTCAAACATATAAGAGAATAATTCGCGCAGTTTAGGGACTAGACTCTCACTAAAGCTTGTGTAGAATTCCAGGGGGAGTCCATCCGACCCTGGGGCCTTGGAGGGGGCAAGATTGGCCATTGCTTCTTGAATGTCATCAGGGGATATAGGGGCCTCTAGCAGCTCAAGCTGCTTTTCATCTAAGACAGGGAAAGGAATGTTGGAGAAAATATCTGCCAGTCCCGTCAGTGGACCCCCGCCAGCAGAGGCATATAGGGATTGGAAGTACGTGCGAAACTCGTTCGCCACTAGATCCGGAGTGTGGACAATCTGCACTGACGCGTTCCTTAGGGATACTGCCGTGGGTGGTTTTAGGTCTAAGTGCGCCAAGTAGGCCAGAAGACACCCAGCCCGTTCCCCCTGTTCATAAACGCGTTGTTTGGCATAGAATATATGCTGACGCGCTTTCTCAAAATGGAGGTTATTAACTACACGTGACTGCAAGCGGACTCGGGAGGCCGCCTCCGCCGAGGGATCCATTTTAAATATATGTTCTGCCTCTATCAGCCCCTCCTCTGCCAGGCGAACCGCTTGGCGGGAGGACCTTTTAAACCTGGAGATCCACTGGGAGAGGATCATCCGGGCATGAGACTTGAATGCGTCCCAAACCACTGCAAAGGAGGTCACCTCTCTATTCTCCGTGAAGAACAACTCTCACTCCAGTGGCAGCCCCTCCATGTCAGGAATAATTGTT
The DNA here is from genome assembly GCA_018402905.1 of Glandirana rugosa. Classification (NCBI taxonomy): domain Eukaryota; kingdom Metazoa; phylum Chordata; class Amphibia; order Anura; family Ranidae; genus Glandirana; species Glandirana rugosa. The sequence continues at coordinate 2,619,126 of BLSH010022066.1, forward strand.
AACCAAAAGGGATTAAGTTTCCACATATATGTGGGGGGGACCTAAACTCCAACGTCACCCAGTAGGGCGCATGGTCCGATAACACACGGGGGCCAAACACTGCCTCCCGCAACGCAGCCACTAACGGGGTGCATAGCAGGATCATATCTATACGTGACATAGTGTTGTGCATGGCTGAGAAGCAGGAAAATGATCTATCCTCCGGGTGCAAATGTCTCCATGTATCCACCAATGCAAATTCCCCAAGAAGCCTCCCCAACCTGGTCAAGGAGGGAGAAATGTCCAAAGGGGAAGACCCAGTCAATCTATCCAATCTAGGGTTAATAACCATATTAAAATCGCCTAACCAAATCGCGGGAGTATGGGGATATTGGGTCATAAAATGTAGTCCCTCCATAAGGACGTTAAACCGAAATGGGGGCGGTATATAAAAGGCTAATATAAGTACTTCCATCCCATGCAACAGCGCATGCAAAAATAGATACCTGCCCTGCGGATCGGACCGGAGAGCCAACAGTGAGAACTGGGTGGCCTTGGCAACCAGTACCGCCACTCCCCTAGAGTGTGAGGAGTGGGGGGCCTGATAAACCCAGCCAATCCACGGCTTTTTAAGAGTCAATTGGAGCTGGCCTGTAAGATGGGTCTCTAGCAGCACCATAACATCAGCCCTCTGCACTTTCATATAGGCAAGGGCAGCATTACGTTTAACTTTGGCTCTCAGACCTCTAACATTCCACGTCAAAAATTTTAAGGTGGCCATTTACATGTACCCAGTATGTTTACTCCGAGCCCATCCAGCACGGCTCCCCAGGGAAGTCCACCCCACCAGTCCGGGCACCCCAGGGGCAGCAAACCTATAGCCAACCCCCATTGCGCCCAGGAGAGTGGGGCCATCTGCCCTCAACTCCACCCAACTGAAAGCATAGGATAACCATACAGCACATAAACACAAGCCATAGACAGTCAGTAGAACATTGTCACTCATCATGTACATTTCTTGAGAACATAGCATTGTTAACTGTAAACTGAAAAACACGCAGTCTTGAACATTAACACTGGGCCCGCTGGGGAACTGCCAGGGGGGACAAACTCCCTCCAACAGCTGACAGCCCCCAACAGGCCAGGGAAACAGCTTAAAAGTTACAGTGGTCCATTGAAGGATCTTCAGAGTAAAAAATATTAAAGAAAAGGGGAAGAAAAAAAAAATGGGGGAGAAAAAAGGGTAAAACTTCCAGGAGACGCTACTGGTAGGCAACATTATCCATGCAGGCCTCCAACCCTAGGGGGGCAAACACTCGCTGAGAGTCGCACTACAGTGCAGGGAGTTGGCTATATCCTCACAGCCACTCGGAATATGTTATATGCTTATGCCGAAACAGAAAACAAAAAAGAAGTTCAGGCCGTATATCAGGCAACCCTCCTGAGTCTGCAACAGGGGAACGGGGTATAGGGTATTCCAACATAGGATATCCAGCAGTACAGGATCGTTTTGGTCTATTATCCAGAAGTTTTAGCAGGGAACAAATGTCGATTATAGAAGCCCCAAGGGAGATTAGAAACGGGGGCAATACGGAGGAGAAGTACCTTTCACAGGAACAGACAGCGATGATCTTCCACCAGGGCATGAACAGGGCACATATGCAGATACCGCAGTCAGCCAGGGCATGCATCTCTATTCTCTAGCCAGTGGAGTGCATCCTCAGGGGTATCAAAGAAGTGAGCCCTGTCCTCTCCCACCACTCTGTGTCTGGCCGGGAACAACATGGCATACGGGATGTGGCGCTGGCGGAGCTGTCTTTTAGCGTCCACAAATTGTGCCCTTTTCTTCTGGACTTCCACGAGAAGTCCGGGAATACCATAACCCTGCTGCCGTTGAAAGGGATAGCTCCTCTTTCCCTGGTCAGTCTCAGCGTAGCATCGCGGTCCCTGTAATTTAGGAGCTTAGCGATGAACGTACGCGGGGGAGCTCCTTGTGGGGGAGGCCGAGCCGCCAGCCGGTGCGCTCGCTCCACCACGAACATTGTGGAGAACGTCTGGCGTCCGTATGTTGAGATCAGGAGGTTCTCCAGGAAAGTGGGGGGATCCGATCCCTCATCTCCCTCCGGCAAGCCCACAAACCTTAGATTACACCACCTGCTCCTGTTTTCCAGGTCGTCTTGCGTCTGCTGCAGAGCGGCCATTTGCTGTTTCAGTCGCTCCGCAGTTGCCTGCAGCGGTGGCACACTGTCCTCCACGTGGCTGATTCTGGTCTCCGTCTCAGTCACCCATTCTCTAACCTTCTGGAGATCCTGACGGATAAGAGATATATCTATCTTAACCTCCTCCAGCTTACCCGTCAATGTACTTTTAAGATCCGATATCACCTCCAGGACCTTGCCAGTTTCCATCCCTGCTGGATCTGTGGAGGAAGCTGCCGGGGCGCCATCTTCCCGCGAGGCCTCACGTTCCTTCAGGCGATATTTATCAAGCTTGGCAATAGTGTCAGCCTTCGCTTTTGGAGGGGACATATCGCAGATTGTTAGCAGGAGGTCCCAGATGATATACAGGCTACCAACAGTCCAACATAAGCCGCAGGATATCGATAAACGGAGTTTGCACGAGCGGAGCTCCTAAGCCTTGCTTCCTACACCATGCCGGTCCAGGCCACGCCCTCCAATTTGCAGCATTTTAAAGCAATAAAACCTGTGGAAATATGACTTCATGTGTGTGTTTTTTTTTGTTTTTTTTTTGCCCTGACATTCTAAAGTGAACCATAAACATAATAGTTTGTTTATTGTCTGTATGAAGAAACCTGCATATAGTGTCCCTTGTAGAACCCCTGTGCCTCAAGAAAACAATGCTATCCGCTCAGCCACTGTGCTGCCCTATGTATAGTATGTCTGTCTAGTATATGTCTATAATATTTAGGCTTGGTTCATAAAAACAGGACTTGATGTAAAAGGAGTGATGTAAGGGGAATGCTTCCAGTTGCACATCTCAGCAATGTTATACTAATGCCTTTCCTGGCCTTGACACAGTGTATATTTGGAACATAAAACATGCTGACAGTGCCAGAGATACTATACTAAAATGCTACCTGTAGTGCATTTAGCAAACACAATCTGGCAAGATGGTGGCAAGACAGCATGTTGGTGGATTCACTATTGAAAAACATTAGATACAAATCATTTACAGCGATGCTGACGCACACTTAAAGTGTCTACCTGACCGCAAAGAAAAGAAGCTAATCAGGAGGCTGCATTTATTCTGTACCTTGTCCCAAAAAATAGAAAATGGAATCTAATTGTACATAAACTTCTCACTTATACGCAACCTTTGTGGCTGGGGTGTCACTTTTACACTTTTTGCTTTTTTAGGCTACTTTCACACTACGGTGGGGGGGGGGGGCAGTAGTGGTAAAGCACTGCTAGTTAAATTTTCCGCTGTTATAGCAGCACAATGGAGCCGCTATGCAGGTGGAAGCGTGGCGCTTTTAACTCCCCACAAGGGGTTAAAAGTGCCGGCGCGCTCCGCTTCCGAGGCGGTGTGCAGCCACTTCGGACGTGCTTGCCATTGATTTCAATGGCAGGGGCGGTGTAAACACTGATCACCGCACCGTTCCAAAGATGTTGCTTACAGGACTTCTTGTAACGTCCTGCAAGCATACCGCCCCAGTGTGAAAGCACTCAGGCTTTCACACTGAGGTGGACGGGGGCGGGGGATGTTTTTCAGGCGCTATTTTTAGCCCAAAAGCGCCTGCAAACACCCCAGTGTAAATTTATCCTTAATATAAGGCCTCATGTACGCTAGCAGCTCCTAAACTTGAGTTTTGGTGTTTTTTTTGCCAAAGCTCCTATATTCAACTCCATAAAAGCCTATGTGGCAGTGTACACATAGGCTTTTAGCAGAGTTTAACCACTTCAGCCCCGGAAGGATTTCCAGCTTTAGGACCGGAGCCCTTTTTGTGATTCGGCGATGCGTCACTTTAACTGAAAATTGCACGGTCGTGCGACGTTGTACCCAAACAAAATTTGCGTCCTTTTTTTCCCACAAATAGAGCTTTCTTTTGGTGGTATTTGATCCCCTCTGCGTCATTTCTGATCGCCGCTATAAACAAAAGAAGAGCGACAATTTTGCAAAAAAAAACAAATTTCTTACTTTTTGCTAGAATACAAATCCATTTTTGTTTTTTTTTTATTTTTATTTTTTTACTAGTAATGGGGGCGATCTGCGATTTTTAGCGGTACTGCGATATTTCAGCGGACATGTCGGACCATTTTGACACTTTTTTGGGACCATTGGCATTTATACAGCGATCAGTGCTATAAAAATGCACTGATTACTGTGTAAATGTCATTGGCAGTGAAGGGGTTAACCTGCAGGGGGCGCTCTAAGGGTTAACTATGTTCCCTGGGCGTGTTCTAACTGTGGGGGGACTGCCCTAGCTGGGGAAGGGAAGTGGTCACAGCCTTCGTACACAGGAAGGCTGTGATCACAGCCCTTCCCCCTCACACAGAACGGAGGTCCGTGTTTACATACATGGACCTCCGTTCCTTCGCTCCGGGGGGGGGGCATCGCAGGTGGCCGGCGGAGATCGACTCCGCCGCACCCGCTCCCTGGCCCTCCCCGAACACAGTGAGCGCGCGGGCGCGCCTCCGGCAGCGCACGCGCGCTCACTAGGCTCAATCCCGCGGCCGCCGTCGTATGACGGCGATTTGCGCAGGAGAGCCAGCTTGTTGCCGCCAATTGCCGATCGACGGTCGGCAAGCGGTTAAGAGCTGCTGTGGTTAGGTGAGGTTCAATCTCCCTCTCCTGAACGCAGAAGAATCGTGTTCAGGATAGAAACGTTTTGACCGCCAGCTGCAAGAGAATGCAACCTCAGCAAATTTTGCAGCTTTTGCATTTTTCTGCACCCACAGTAAATGATGGCCAAGTGTACATGAAGCCTAATGGCTCGTTCACACGATCAGAAAATCATACAAAAAAATTCCGCTTTTGAAGTGAACGTATGATAATCTGATTGTTGGTACACAGATTTCGAGACCCGATCACGACAATGAATTCATGCAAAATTATTCGATGGGACAAGCATGAAAACTGTTCTTGCATGATAATAGATTATATGGTTTTCGTTTAATCAGTACAGTTGTCATTTGGAAATACAATACAAATACACATCACATCCGAATTTTTATTCTCTTGTACAAGAATTTTCTTAACTTTAGTAAGCTCTCCATTTTCAACATGAGACTAGCATTCATAAAAAAAAAAAACAGTCTATCATTCGTCCTATAATCTCATTGTGTGTACCAGACATTAGTCAAATGGTAGCAAAAGCATATAAGACAGGCAGCACTTCATTCATTAATTAGATAAGTAACATTTGTTTTGACTGTGTTGGTGACTGGAAAATTGTTTATATCACAATATGTATTAAAGCGTTTGTAAACCGCTGAAGAATAAAAAAAAAAAAAAAACTGTAAAACAAAGTAAGACATTATAAAATATTAACCCGCACCAAGATAACCAAGTGGAACTTTCCTCTGTGGGCAATTATTATACAAATTGATGATGCATTGTGTGCACTGTTATATGTATCAAACTATATCCCACGAGGACCTCTGTATAACTTGGTGGTAATCTAGGGTAATTTTATGTATGATAGATACTTTTTTGTGAATACCATATATGCATATATGGTGTTGATTTTTAAAATTATTCAATAAATTTGCTTTTATCTAATATCTGTGTACGTGCCGATAAAGTCCATTTTTCCTTGTTTCCCTAAACATTCAATTGTCTTGTATTTGGGATGTGGCACAAGAAATTACAATCTTTAGGGGTCCTTCCGGCCATCGTAGGACACCCATAACTATTTACCTATTATAAAATACTTACCTTAGAATGAAGCCCTTCCAGCGGTGCCGAGATAGCTGACATCTTCCTCCAGTGTTTCTTATGGTTCGCGGGCTCCAGCGATGTGGGTGACCGGAACCGCAATGACATCACTCCCGCACATGCACGCAGGAGCCGCCGTTTCCAGCAGGGGCTTTGAAGGTCCAGCACTGTAAGCCGGACCTTCAGAGTGCATGCGCTGATGATTTCATCTGCTGCATGCACTCTGAATATCTCATAAACTGTACAAGTTTAGGAGATATTCACAGTACCTACAGGTAAGCATTATTTTAGGCTTATCTGGAGGTACAAGTGGTGTATTAGAGTTTACAACAACTTTAAGACCTCATGCACACTGGATGGTTTTTCAGCTGCTCCTAGGGGCATCTGGCATTTTTATTTCCTGACACTAAACGCCAATGTCGGCCTATGTGTCCATGCACACATTCTTTTAGAGGAGTTTAGAGGCAGAAAAAAACACTGTCAATGCAGTCAGGAGCAGCAGTTTTGGCAAAAAAACACTTGACGTTTCTAACTGCGTGCAAACATATGTTAACGCTAGGCCTGTTTAGTGCTTGAACCTTAATTCATTTCAATGGCCAGAATAAATGATTATTCTAGCCTAGAGCTGCATGATTAATCGTTAAAAAAAATCACAATCTCGATTCAACCCCCCTTACGATCAGAAAGTGGATGTAAACCCCATTCATGAAATTTGAGCCGGGCATGTCTGTCTGTAGTGTTTTGTTATCTCTTCAGAGCTGTAGCTTTCTCTTCCTCAGTATCTGTTATCGGCCTGATAAGTTCACACTCGTTCTGTTAGTCGGGACAGAGAATTCAGAGTATTTGAGTCAAAGGAGGTTGCTAAAAATAGATTAGCAGGCTGCTTAACAAAACAGAAGCAGTGCTCTGCATGTGTGGGGAGGGGATGTGTGCCTTTCCTACAATCAGCTTTCTCACAGTCTCTCACAGTGTCTAGCTATCAACCCCTCCTAGATAGGAATGAGGAAATGGAAAATCTAACAGAATGTGCATTTTATAAACGGTATATCAAAGTGAAGACAGAAGATATACATGTAAGACTTGTATAGGGAGGTTTGTGCCATCACTCTGTATCATCTGAGACTGTTCACTTCACTGGGTATATGGAGGGTTTACATCCATTTTAATTTGGCATTTCCATGATTCTATGTAAACAGTGCAGAGCCGTTCTCTGCTCAGAGCTGTAAAAAAAAAAAAAAAAAGTTGGCAAATGTTTATCAATATTCCTCAGCACTGAGAGATGAGATATAATGTAACATTTAGTTCTTTTAGATCAAAGGGAAAAACTTCGGTCTGCAAATGAGGTCAGTTTAACCACTTAAAGACTAAGCCTTTTTCTGACACTTGTTTCTTAAAGTTAAAATCAGTATTTTTTGCTATAAAATGAATTAGAACCCCCAAACATTATATATATATATATATATATATATATATATATACATATATATATATATATATATATACACAGGGTGGGCCATTTATATGGAATATATATATATATATATATATTA
>BLSH010022066.1:2626713-2637915 GCA_018402905.1 Glandirana rugosa
CTTTCATTAGTTATTGACAAGTTTCTCTTTGTTTACAGCCATTGACATGTCGCCGAGGTTAACACGTGCGGAGCGGATAGAAATTGTGTTGATGTCTGGTGAACGCAGTAACCGGGTCATTGCAGCAGATTTCAATGCAAGACAGCCTACGAGACCACCCATATCCCATGCTACAGTTAGCAAACTGCTTGCTAAGTTTCGTGAAACTGGTTCAGTGTTGGATTTGCCAAAATGTGGACGCATGAAATCAGTCACTAAAGAAGAAACATCAGTGGCTGTCCTAGCTTCATTCAGCAAGAGCCCACAGCATAGCACTCGCCGCATGTCACTGGAGAGTGGCATTAGTCGAACATCCCTTCGGTGGATATTAGGTACTCAAAAATGGCACCCTTACAAACTCCAGCTACTGCAGCATCTCACATAGGATGACCCAGATCGGCGCACTGAATTTGCAGAATGGGCAAAACAAAAATTGGAACAGGACCCTCAGTTTACGCAGAAGATTTTGTTCAGTGATGAGGCAAAATTTTATGTGAATGGTGAAGTTAACAAACAAAACCACCGCTATTGGTCTGACACTAACCCACAATGGATAGATCCCTCCAAGACTGTTGGAACCAAAAAATTGATGGTATGGTGTGGTGTATGGGGTACAAAGATAGTGGGGCCATTCTTCATCAATGGAAACCTCAAGGCCACTGGATATGCGAAATTGCTACATGATGATGTGTTTCCCTCTTTATGCACTGAACCTGGCACGTTCCCTGAGTTTTTCCAGCAAGATGGTGCACCACTACATTATGGGTGTCAGGTCCGAGCATTCCTAGATGAACAATTTCCTGGAAAGTGGATTGTTCGTTGTGGGCTAGTTGAATGGCCCCCAAGGTCTCCTGATCTGACCCCTTTAGACTTTTATCTTTGGGGTCATCTGAAGGCAATTGTCTATGCTGTGAAGATACGAGATGTGCAGCACCTGAAACTACGGATACTGGAAGCCTGTGCTAGCATTTCTCCTGCGGTGTTGCTATCAGTGTGAGAAGAATGGGAGAAGAGGGTTGCATTGACAATCCAACACAATGGGCAGCACATTGAAAACATTTTATAAGTGGTCAGAAACTTGTAAATAACTCATGAAAGAATAAAGTTACATTAAAACCAAGCCCACCATTGTTTTTCTTGTGAAATTCACAATAAGTTTCATGTGTCACATGACCCTCTTCCTATTGAAAAAACAAACGTTGGATTCAAAATGGCCGACTTCAAAATGGCCGCCATGGTCACCACCCATCTTGAAAAGTTTCCCTCCTCACATATACTAATGTGCCACAAACAGGAAGTTAATATCACCAACCATTCCCATTTTATTAAGGTGTATCCATATAAATGACCCACCCTGTATATATTTTAACCACTTCAAGACCGCCCGCCGTCATAATACGGCGGCAGTTTGAAGTGGAATACCGTTGTTATGGTAGCAAATAGCTACCATAACCCTGGTATCTTTTTTTCTGCAGGCGATTCCGTGTCTGGTAAAAGTGGTCTTAGCGGCGGATTCGCCGTGAGATCACTTTTATCAGCGGCGGGAGAGGTGCCCCGCCTCTTTCCCGTCATCTCTGCCGCTTACTGGACCCGCTGGCTGTGGCGGGGATGATCAGGTCCGTCCCTCGGGTCCGAGCTCGCACGCAGAAGCGAACGCATACGTAAGTCCCGCCCACATATGAAAACGGTGTGCAAACCACACGTGAGGTATCACCGCGATCGTTAAAGTGAGAGCAATAATTTTAACACTAGACCTCCTCTGTAACTCAAAACTGCTAACCTGTAGATTTTTTTAAACGTCGCCAATGGAGATTTTTATGTTGCAAAGTTTGTCGCCATTCCGCAAGCGGAAGAAATTTTGAAGCATGACATGTTGGGTATCATTTTACTCGGCATAACATTATATTTCACAACATGGAAAAAAATTGGCCTAACTTTACTGTTGTCTTATTTTTTAACTCAAAAAACTGAATTTTTTTTAAAAAAATCGTGCTTGTAAGACCGCTGCCCAAATACAGTGTAACAAAGTTTTGCAACGGCTGCCATTTTATTCTCTAGGGTGTTAGAAAAAAAATATATAAAGTTTGGGGGTTCTAAGTAATTTTATAGCAAATAAACCTGATTTTAACTCATAACCACTGAACTCCAAAAAGAGGCCCGGTCTTACAGTGGTTAAAGAATAAAATGGTGGTTGTTGCAATATTTTATGTCACACTGTATTTGCGCAGCGGTCTTTCAAATGCAATTTTTTTGGGAGAAAATATACTTCAATGAGTTTAAATAAAACTAAACAGTAAAGTTAGTCCAATTTTTTTTGTATAATGTGAAAGATGATGTTATGCCGCGAGAATCCTGATCTTTATTCTAAGCAAAAAAAATTGTGATCCTCATTTTATCCAGAATCATGCAGTTCTATTCTAGCCAATGAAATTAATTAACACCCAAGTTCTTGACAACTGTAAATGCGCTTAAACGAGTTACACACTTTTACAAATGTCAGGCGTTGTTTCTGCCAAAACAATGCTGCTGGGAACAAAAAGGCTTCTAGGAGAGTTGGCAAAACTTTCTACACGCATGAAGCCTAAGGCAAATCTAAACTCTAAAGTTAGGTCAACATATCAGGCGGGCATTACAGAGGAACAGCAGTAGTAGATTAAAAAAAAATGAGCTGAACAAAGCAGAATATGCAGTGCTCTGGTCCCCAATCATGTCCCCTGATGTTGGCATATGAAATAATGTGACCCGCAGCACATTTACATTGACTGAAGACCCTTCATTTACGTTGACTGAGGACTCTGTTGACGTTAATACCCCAGTGCATTGTCACTTCAGGTCACCTGACCTAATACTGCATAACTTGCTTATTACTTATTTGCAACCACAACATTAAATGAAAGGGGCAACCCACCCAAAAGTCATATTTCAGTTACATGTTCAGCTGAGTGACCCACAGGCTTTTAATATCTACTGGGCTCGCCAAGTATTCTATGGCTATCTACAGATTCGCCACTATGCCCAATCGATAGCCCCTAGCTTACAGTTCTCTACCCCTACTTCTTTTGAGCGGATCATTTTGGAGGGAACAGCGAGAAGAGGCATGGTTTCAGATATATACAAAGTATTGAATGCCTACTCTATTCAGACCCAGGGCAAACACCTCTATATGCGAAAATGGGAGAGAGCCTTGGGCATGGAACTGTCTGTGCTGGAGTGGCAGACAATATGGTCACAGGCATCTAAAAGTTCCCTTTGTACATTATACAAAGAAAACTCATATAAAAACAAGGTTCTTCTGGTACATGACTCATGATGTCCTACACTCCATATACCCTGCAACCTCAGATAGATGCTGGAGGTGTCCCAAGGACAAAGGCACCCTCCTGCACATATACTGGAGCTGTCCAATTATCGCCACATGTTGGTAAATGGTTGACCAGCTTCTTCAAAACCTCTTTGGCTCACAAATTCCGATGGAACCGCCTCTCTTCTTGCTAGGCCTTCCCCCGCACACACTTTCTAAACTACAGAAAAAAATTGCTCTGAAACCTCCTCACAGGGGCGAGGTGCCTGGTAGTGCTTAACTGGAAGCACCGTCTTACCCCAACGCAGTAAGCCCTCTATACTAGAATTAAAGAGGTTGAGCTGATGGAAAAAATGACAGCCAGGTCACAAGACCAGTTAGAGGTCCACAACTGAATATGAGAACCATGGCATCTCCAGGAGGACCCAAGTTGGTGGAGTCCCCCCAGCCTTCTTCTCCCTCTTTTTCTTATTTACTTTCTTCTCTTACCTACTCTTATCTTCATGTACCACTGTTACCTAACTGATATATGATTTAATGCTAAGGCCTCATACACACGGACGTTTCCAAAAAAATAAACAAAACGTCTGCCCCACGTCAAGGAAAAAAAGTCGGCGTCTTTCGGCGTTATGCATTGGCGTTTTTGAGCGTTAGTGAGCGTCGGCGTCAATAGGCGTTTTTTAAAAAAAAAATCATCCCTCTGCTATTTTTCAACCTAAAAACGTCGGCGTCAAAAAACGCCGGAAAACGCCGGTATAATAATAGGTGGCATATGGTGGCATATGTTGGCGTTTGTTGGCATATTGTGGCGTCCGCGTCAAAAAATGCCAAAACGTTACAGCCTCAGAACGCGATGGCTGTGGGTTCTAGTTTCAGCTCACTAACGCCGACGTCATCTACAGCTCAAAAACGCCTAAGGCCTCATACACACGGACGTTTTTTGACGCCGGCGTTTTCTGGCGTTTTTTGCAGCTCTCCATGTTAGTCAATGGCCCCATAAAAACGTTGGCGTTTCTGAGCTGTAGGTGGCGTCGGCGTTAGTGAGCAGAAAGTAGAACCCATGGCCATCGCGTTCTGAGGCTGTAACATTTTGACGTTTTTTGACGCCGACGCCACAATATGCCAAGAAACGCCAACATATGCCACCATATGCCACCTATTATTATACCGGCGTTTTCCGGCGTTTTTTGACGCCGACGTTTTTAGGTTGAAAAATAGCAGAGGGATGATTTTTTTAAAAAAAACGCCTATTGACGCCGACGCTCACTAACGCTCAAAAACGCCAATGCATAACGCCGAAAGACGCCGACTTTTTTTCCTTGACGTCGGGCCCGACGTTTTGTTTATTTTTTTAGAAACGTCCGTGTGTATGAGGCCTAATACTTGAACGAACATGCTGTTTGCTGCTTGCTTACTGTAAACGTTGACTTTGCTGGCCTTTGGGACAAACTTTTAATCAAGAATTTTTTATCACAGTTCATGTATTCATCATGATCTAATAATAACAATTGTTATTTGAAAAAAAAAAAAATAACTACTGGGAACTCCAATGGAGAGCAACAGATGTGCAGACCTGGGAATTTAAGAGCAAAAATCTCTGGCCTGGAATCCCTGGTAGATATAGGAAACCAACTGTTTGGCAATTTTACTTCAGCAACGAACAGCATCCAGTTTTGGGAGGACTTACCCTTTAAAAGTGTAAAAAAAAAAATAAAAAAATGTCAAAGAAATTCAGCATTTAAGACGATTGCTACTGGGAAAAAAAAAAGACGGTTTTATGTATTTTGTATTTTTCAGAGCTTCACATACAGAAGTCTAATGAACAAATGCTTGAGTGTTCCTTTAAAAGGTTTTTGGTTACAATGGAGTGGTCTTTATTGGTCTTCAGTCCTTCGATTCACTGACTGATCAGAGCAGACCTTTCCTGGTTGTTCAATGACTTCCAGCATGCATCAAAAAGGATCACATCCCCTCACCTCTCTGTTTGAAGAGAGCAGCTATTCTGCATGCCCCTGAACAGGAAGAGTGAATTCATCCTCTTGTAACATACAAAAGAAACAGCTCAGAGTTTCCGTAAGTTAAACACGGCTTTACCAATGAACTTGCGAGCAGAACGCATGTCTGCTTTGTTGAGAAATAGGCTGAGTGCCAAGAGACAATAAACAATTACAAATGAATGTGAAAAAAGCAGTGAAAGTTATACTGTTTACAAAAACTACAAAGGCTTTGGCTGTGTTCACATAGCAGGTCTTTGCAGGGTAAATAAGAGTTTGTGTATCTTATTGCCTTTGAAGAGGATAATCTCCACAGTTCTCACTTTTCTTTTGTCTCTGTAAATGTGTTAAAATAGAACAGCCGAACCATCAAAAAATAAATAAATTGCACTAGTCAAACATCTTTTTTTTCTGCAGCATCACTTTCTTGTAGACCTTCACAACTTCAAGGCTATTTTTTCAAGAACCCAGGATACAATTCCCAGTGACATTGAACAACTTCAGTGAAAGCAATGTAAATGGTGGACATTTCACACCCGCTCAGGTGGCGCTCCAATAGGTTTTTGTCTGATTCCACCCCTTCCAAAATATTGTGGTTTGTTGGTATTGTTAGGTAATCTATCAAATGTTGTTTAGCTTTCTAATTGATAAAGGGCTCATTTAACAATGTACATTACAAATGAATACTATGGCTTAATTTACACCAATGTGTTGTGGGAATACACGCAAAATCGCACGCTTTGCTGCAATGCACAAAAACGCACTGCACCTTTGCAGACCAGTCACAAGCCCATGCGTTCTGCAAACATGTACACTTTTTTTTTTTTTTTTAAATGGTGCAGGTACCTTTTTTGAAAGTTTCTTGGACATAGGACAGGCCATTAAAATTAATGGGCTGCCCTAAACGAGATGAGCAGGAACCAATGGAAATGTGCAAATAAGCGTGCATGCTCAGTTGCGCCTCTGTGGTGTGACTGGGGCCCAACACCTGACTGGTTGCTGTGGGCAATACCACACATTTTCCCTGAAACAAGTCTGTATAAGTAAACCCAGGTGTCTATAACTGAACGCAATGGCAATCACCTTTTTTGGTAACAAGAATTCATCTCATTAATTTATTTATTCATTCCTAACGAGTTCTGGATTTCAGTGAACGTGAATAAGAAATCACATGTTCAAGTCTGAAGTACTCTGAAGTAATTATTTCCTTATTTCTTTTTTCTGTTTCTTATAGATCCTTTATTTGCTTTTTCTATGCAAGAATATTTGTAATCATGGATGATTCTGATTAATCCCTGCCTCTCCTCTACCTTTCCCTTCTCTAGTATTTTCTCTTTCATGTGCATACATCCTACAATAAGGCAGATGGACTGTAAAAAGAAGGTGACTGGCAGGCGGTTCTGCTGCCTGCCTACCATTTTCAGACAAAATAGCTTCCCGGGCAAAAAACTAAAGCGGGGTATGCTGACATTCTGTTCTGTGTGCCAGGAATGTCCCAACAGAACAAGGGGCATTTACTAAAAGGTAAAATGTAAAGCTGACACATTCAGCTGGAGGAAAGAAAAGATAACAGGTCTGGATCACACCAAAGAAAAATTTGAAAGAGCTTTGTGACCTTGGTATATGATGGAATACATATATGAAAAATCGTTTTCTTATAATCATTAAACTTGCTAAAATATACAGTGCATCTGGAAAGTATTCACAGCACTTCACTTTTTTCCACATTTTGCTATGTTACAGCCTTATTGCAAAATGGATTAAATTCATTATTTTCCTCAAAATTCTGCAAACAATACCCCATAATGACAACATGAAAGAAGTTTGTTTGAAATCCTAGCAAATGTATTAAAAAAAAATAAATAAATAAAAAATCACATGTACATCACAGCCTTTGCTCAATACTTTGGTGAAGCACCTTTGGCACCAATTACAGCCTCAAGTCTTTCTGAGTATGATGCTACAAGCTTGGCACACCTATTTTTGGGCAGTTTCTCCCATTCTTCTTTGCAGGACCTCTCAAGCTCCATCAAGTTGGATGGGGAGCATCAGTGCACAGCCATTTTCAGATCTCTCCAGAGATGTTCAATCGGGTTCAAGTCTGGGCTCTGGCTAGGCCACACAAGGAAATTAACAGAGTTGTCTCGTAGCCATTCCTTTGTTACCTTGGCTGTGTGCTTAGGGTCATTGTCCTGTTGGAAGATTAATCTTTGTCCCAATCTGAGATCCAGAGCGCTCTGGAGCAGGTTTTCATCAAGGATGTCTCTGTACATTGCTGCATTCATCTTTCCCTTGATCCCGAATAGTCTCCCAATTCCTGCCGCTGAAAAACATCCCCATAGCATGATGCTGTCACCACCATGCTTCACTGTAGGGATGGTAGTGGCCAGGTGATGAGCGGTGCCTGGTTTCCTCCAGATATGCCGCTTGCCATTCAGGCCAAAGAGTTCAATCTTGACCAGAATTTTGTTTCTCATGGTCTGAGAGTCCCTCAGGTGCCTTTCAACAAACTTCAGGCAGGCTGTCATGTACCTTTTACTGAGGAGTGGCTTCCTCTGGCCACTCTACCATACAGGCCTGATTGGTGGAGTGCTGCAGAGATGGTTGTTCTTATGGAAGGTTTTCCTCTTTCAACAGAGAAACGCTGGAGCTCTGTCAGAGTGACCATCAGGTTCTTGGTCACCTCCCTGACTAAGGCCCTTCCTCCAATTACTCAGTTTGGCAGGGCAGCCCGTTCTAGGAAGAGTCTTGGTGTTTCCAAACTTCTTCCATTTATAGATTATGGAGGCCACTGTGCTCATTGGGACCTTCAATGCTGCAGAAATTTTCTGTACCCTTCCCCAGATCTGTGCCTCAATGCAATCCTGTCTCTGAGGTCTACAGACAATTCCTTGGACTTCGTGGGTTGGTTTGTGCTCTGACATGCACTGTTAAGTGTGGGACCTCATATAAACAGGTGTGTGCCTTTCCAAATCATGTCCAATCAACTGGATTTACCACAGGTGGACTCCAAACAAGTTGTAGAAACATCTCAAGGATGATCAGTGGAAACAGGATGCGCATGAGCTCAATTTTTAGTGTCATGGCAAAGGCTGTGATTACTTATGTACATGGGATTTTTTAATTTTTAATAAATTTGCAAAGATTACAAACTTCTTTCATTTTGTCATTATGGGGTATTGTTTGTAGAATATTGAAGAAAACAATTAATTTAATCCATTTTGGAAAAAAAGCTGTGACATAAAATGCAGAAAAGTGAAGCGCTGTGATGACTTTCTGGATGCACTGTATAGTAGAACTAGAACCATGGATACATAATGCTTATTAATTCACACATCCCTAAAATAATCCATGCAGGTCATACAGCAAAGATCTCAGAGGAGCGGGGGCAGATAAGTACAAGGCTTGGGGGAGGCTACAAATGGGCTTTGTAGCTAAAAGCGGTATTGAACCAAAAAAATAAAACAAATACATTCTTAGTTGTTGCAGTCATTTTCTTTTTTAGGTGCTTTTCCATTATTTTCACCTGGTGCTCCAGCCAGTAAGTCTGCTGCTTTTCAATTTCCTTTAACAGACCAAGCTCTGTTAAGCTTCACTGACAGGGGAGCTTACAACTTTCAGCTTTTATTACCTTAAAAGTCCCACAACTACCCTATTAAACCGCAGGTTGACGGCGACAAGATGGCTCTCCTGGACAAACCGCCGTCATACGACGGCGACTGCCAGAACGCGCACTGTGAGCACGCTCACTGTGTCCGGGGGGGGGCAGGGAGCGGGTGCGGCGGACTCGATCTCCGCCGGCTACCCACGATGCCCCCCCGGAGTGAAAGAACGGAGGTCCGTGTAAGTAAACACGGATCTCCGTTCTGTTAGAGGGGGAAGGGAGTAATCACAGCCTTCCTCTATATGGAAGCTGTGATCACTCCCCTCCCCCTGCCAATCAAACACTAAGACAGTTAGAACACGCCCAGGGAACACAGTTAACCCTTAGAGCGCCCCCCCAGGTTAACCCCTTCACTGCCAATGGCATTTACACGGTAATCAGTGCATTTTTATAGCACTCATCGCTGTATAAATGCCAATGGTCCCAAAAAAGTGTCAAAATGTTCCGACAGGTCCGCCGCAATATCGCAGTACCGCTAAAAATAACAGATCGCCACCATTACTAGTAAAAAATAAAAAAAAAATAAAAACCCCAGAAATGAATTCTCATCATCCGTAAACGCGGCAACTTTTGCGCAAACCAATCAATAAACGCCGATTGCGATTTTTTTTTCCACAGATATGAGGAAGAATATAAATCAGCCAAAACCGATGGAAAAAAATGTTTTTCTATATTTTTTTGGGGATTTGTATAAGAATAAAAACACTGTTGCTGTAATTGCTTAAAAAGTGATAGCTGGATCCCCAGTCGGTAGAATTAATTTAATTAAGATGACCTTCCTCTCTAAGTTCCTTTATGTCTTTCGACATACTCCTGTCCCCGTCCCCACTAGAATATTTAACAAAATAGACCAAACAGTGAACTCATTCATATGGGCGGGTTCCCACCCCAGGGTTGCAAAGGAGGTGCTACATATGCCCCTCTCGTTGGGAGGACTGGCCCTTCCCAATTTCCGCAAGTACTATTGGGCGGCGGTGTTGGTCACAGTTCGTTGGTGGTTTACCCAGACTTCTAACCCGGCGGTAAACGTAGAGGCGGCCATTCTGGGCTCGTACGCGGCCCTGAGTAACCTAGTGTTTAGGGGTGTTAGAGCTCACCCAGACATGACAGTGCCCATGCGCACTACGGTAAAAGTGTGGGAACAGGTCTCTGCGTTTCTCACAACGCCGGGAACCTGGTCGCCCTATACCCCCCTCTGGGGTATCCCTAAATTGGCCCATTTCCAGTCTATTCCTGATCCGTCCCTATGGGCCCAGTATGAAATTAAAATACTCCAACATATTATGCCTGAGGAGTCACTGTTATCTTTCAATCAGCTGCACGAGACCTCAGCTTCCTACAACAATGTTTTTCCGCTATATTCAACTACGACACGCAGCACAGGCACAATTCCCAACTAGGCTGACATTAGACTCTCATGGAGTGGAGAAATTCCTTATTTCCAGGATTACTTCTGCTGACTCTGGCAGAGGGGAGGCATTATTCAATAAATGGAAATCAGACATTCCTAGTCTTGACAATGAGGATTGGCAGGAGGGGATTCAGCAGTATATCCCCCTTATGGTAGCGGCCAGGGATAGGTATATACAGCTTAAGTTCCTACACAGGGCCTATTACACCCCTCAGAGGCTGGCAAGGATCTTCCCCTCCAGGTCGGATAGATGCTCTAAGTGTACTGGGGAGGAGGGCACCTTTATCCACGTCACATGGTCCTGCCCGGTGATACAACAATTTTGGCTGGGGGTGACTCAGGTACACAGTTCAGTGGCTGGTATCCCTCTGGGACTGGACCCGGTGGTCCTGTTGCTGGGAGTCACGGATATGGTGACCAAGAACACCTATAAAAAATTGTTCTTATTCTATGCAGCAATATCCATTCAAATATATTACCTTCCTGGCGTAGATAGTTACAGAAGGTGACTCTGTGGCACCCTCCCCGCCGGAGAGAGGTAAACTCGTCATATCAAAAGGATCGTATTTTACGACGTATCTTATTCTTGTTAAAAAATATCCACAAGAACCAGTGGTATAGGCACTGAGGGTCGTTGTCCTGGTGGCCCAGGTCAGGGTCTCCCTATGGTCGGTGACTTGACACATGGACTCAGTGGGGGTCGGTTTTAACAACATAGTGGCCCGTCCTGGTACACTGCACCTATTTCCACGGGAGGAGGGGTCATGTGAATCTCGTAGATAGGCTGGACCTC
>BLSH010022066.1:2639045-2654069 GCA_018402905.1 Glandirana rugosa
AGTAGCTAAGTCCTCAATATCCAACCGAGTGTGTTGAGTGCTCAGTGAGTAGCTAAGTCCTCAATATCTGAGTGACTCGTGAGTTGTGTGAGCCAACCTATAACTCCTGAATCGATGAGTGACTCGTGAGTTGTGTGAGCCAATAGTATAACTCCTGAGTTTAACTGACTCAAGATAGCACATTGGATTCATGAGTTGTGTGAGCCAGCAGCATGGCTCCTAAGTTTATGAATGACTCATCAGAGCACATTAGATTCATGAGCTGCTGTGAGAAGTCTCTGAATGAGGCTCTGTTCAAAATTGGTGTGATTATGTGGTAAACCCTGCAAATCCACTGCGTTCCCGCATCGCACCTGATTCGCAGGCAGTTCACACACTGCCTTATGCGAACTGCTGGGAGTGCCAATACAAAGTTAATGACACCCTGAAATACTCTTGGTCTCTTATGTATAATGCAACCTATGGTTCAATAAAGGAATTACAATAAAAAAAAAAAATTAATGACACCCCATATCAGTTCGCATATCGCAGTGCAAACTGTCAATGCAGACTGGAATCAGAACGCATGAGTGTGAACACCCATGCAATCCAATTCTGGTGCAGACCAAAAAAAAGGTCCTGCACGACTTTGGTCCGAATGTGATGTGAATTCAGCCATACAGATCTGTAAGATTGAATTTGCATTGCATAGACATGTGATTTGCACAGCAGTGCGTTCAGGTCAGGATCCACTTTAACTTTATTTTTTGATGGTTTTTGTATAATTCAAGGTATGTTTTTTTTTTTCTTTTTTGCAGAGAACATATATTGCAGCAAAATAAAGTTATTTAACATCTAATATGTTGACTTTACTGACTGAGTGTATCACAGGACTGAAGTTCACGAGTCTTAATTTTAGCTTGGAGGAAATGAGTCGTGAGTCGATTCAGTGATTCACTGAACTGATCTAAATGATTCGAATCACTAAAAAGAATCACTCTGCCCAAGTCTAAAATGAGTATGGGGTACATCGTACCCCTACCCATTTACCTGGAAAGAAATATGTACAAAATAAACACCACACAGCTTTTTAAAATATTTTATTAAATCTGCTCCGGCGGTCTTCTCCCCTCTCTGGCTCTTCTTTCTTCGGCTCTTTTGCGGGGTCTTTCATCTTCTGAGGGGTCTTCTTTCTTCTCCTTCTCTGCGGCGTCTTCTGCTCTTTTGCCGGTCTTCTCCGCTGTCCTCTTCCTCTTCTTCCTCTTCCTCTTCTTCCTCTTCTTCCTCCTCTTCCTCCTCTTCCTCTTCCTCCTCTTCTTCTCCTCTTCTTCCTCCTCCTCTTCCTCCTCCTCCTCCTCCTCTTCCTCCTCCTCTTCCTCCCCACAAAAGAGCCGAAGAAAGAAGAGCCAGAGAGGGGAGAAGACCGCCGGAGCAGATTTAATAAAATATTTTAAAAAGCTGTGTGGTGTTTATTTTGTACATATTTCTTACGATGTACCCCATACTCATTTACATAGGGTGGGGGGCTGGCATCTGGGGGCCCCCTTGTTAAAGGGGGCTTCCAGATTCCGATAAGTCCCCGCCCGCAGACCCCGACAATCAACGGCCAGGGTTGTCGGGAAGAGGCCCTTGTCCTCATCAACATGGGGACAAGGTGCTTTGGGGTGGGGGGCGCAGAGTACCCCCTGCCCCAAAGCACCCATACTCCCCATGTTGAGGGCATGCGGCCTGGTATGGTCCAGGAGGGGGGGGGGGCGCTCGCTCGTCCCCACCCCCCTTCCTGGCCTGCCGGGCTGCGTGCTCGGATAAGGGTCTAGTATGGATTTTGGGGGGGCCCCACGCTGTTTTTTCGGCATGGGGTTCCCCTTAAAATCTGTACCAGACCAAAGGGCCTGGTATGCTCCTGGAGGGGGACCCCATGCCAGTTTTTTTTTAAAATATGGTGTGGAGTTCCCCTTCAAGATCCCCAGAGCACAAGTCGCATGCCAAAGTCGGATCAGTGAAGACACTGATACGACTTTGATCCGACTTCAATGCCTTTCAATGGGCTGAAGTAGGATCAAAGTCGGACAAAAGTAGTACAGGAACCTTTTTCAAAGTCGGTCCGACTTTGAAAAACACAAATCGGACCAGTTAAGGCGGCTCTCATAGGGAATCATTGTTTTTGTGACGTAATGCGACTTGTGCTCTCCATGTCAGTCCGAGAATCGGACTAGTGTGAACCCAGCCTCAATCTGCTAATCTATCTAACACTACCCTCCCCCCAGACTGGCAATGTTGCTGTTCAATGGTGCCCCTGTGCTCCTCCATCCGGAATGGAGACACCCTAAAGCCTGATTCACACCTATGCATTTTAACATGGTTTCCTATGGATGTAGTTCACATCTGTGCATCTTATAGAAAGGGCCAGGGACATTTTTCTGGTTTTTGGTTCCATAGACTTCAATGGATCAAAAACATGTATTGAAAATGCAAAAACCTGGAATATGAAAAATGCAAACTGCATAGGTGTGAACCAGGCCTAAAACAGGAAGTGTGTTACTGGCTGGATCACCAGTGTAAAAAAGACAGAAAACAAACCTAACAAAAAGAAAAATAATGCAGCCACCTCATTAAAAGATTTCTGAGCTGCAAAATATAAATATTTTGTTTTTGGGTTTATTCCGCTTTAATAAGCGTTACTGCACTAAAAAATGCATTTAAACTTTAATCATTTTATTCTCTAATTACTCCCCAAATCATGTTCTATAGAGGTAATGGTTTTCAAATCTTAAATTAAGAATTAAAACACTACCTGATAAGCCTAAAGCTGACCATAGACCAGTAGAATTTTTTACATTTTTATTTCATTTCTGGAACATTTGTTTTTTATTTTCTAACGATTAGTAGAGTCAAATCAATGATGTTTATGAATGCAGTGATGAAAAAGTTTGAAGAAGGAGAGAAATTTTTTCTCGAACAAACAAAATTCTAACCATAAATTGTGTTTTTTGTTCAGGAAAAATCATACATATCGTAAAGCACATATTGCTAGGCAAAAAAAGCAAAAAACAAACTGTTTAAGCCGGGTACACTCTAATCAGTGCTCTCTGCTATTGGTCGGCTGCTGGTTCAGCATGCATGTCCGATAGAAGCTGGCCGAATATCCGGCTTCTGTTGGACAGACCGACATACACACGGGTAGAATGTTGCTTTTTTTGTTTTTTTTCTTAACCTGCTGTTGTCTCCCGACATTCGGCCCGTGGCTTTAATGTGTCTGGGATTCCATTCAAGAAACACGTCTGGATGAAGTTTTAAGGGCTTTCGAGAAAATTAGTTGACTTAATGTTGGCATCATTGAATGCTCTGACAAACAATTTTTCTAAATTCTGTCTAAAATGAATGTTCGAAAGACGTTGCACTGGTGTGTGGCCAACTTAAAACAGCTGTATTCTAGTTGAAATAAACAGCTTAATTGTAGGCTGCATCTGAACTGTAAACTAGCAGATATGGATGCTAAGTGGGTCATACGGAGTTAAATTAATGATTTACATGACTCAAAATTATGATCTGACTACCTTGTTTTTTGATTTGCAGTGGACGTTGGGTCAAATTATGATCTGACTACCTTGTTTTTTGATTTGCAGTGGACGTTGGGTCAGATGAATGCTTTCTAAAGTGGTTGTCAACTCGTGACAACCACTTTAACCTACAGGTAAACCTATAATAATGCTTACCTGTAGGTTCCCTGCATATCTCCTAAACCTGCACGGTTCAGGTGATATGTAGCGTACTAAATGTGTCAACGTCATTTTGGCACATGCGCAGTGAAGAAACAGCCTTCATGCCGTTTGTTCACTCTGATCGTGCCGTGACTGGCGGCTCCCGCATGCGGCTCTGGTCAGTAACAGAGCCGGAGTCCTGCCCCCGGAAGGAAGAGGGGCTGAAGATGGACGCTGCCAGCACAGGGGACAGCGCTGGACATCGCTGGCTTTGTTTGCAGGTAAGTGACACATAATGGGCTACTATGCGATGCATAGTAGCCCATTATGCTTCTACTTTGTAGGGGAATATAGAGGAGGTAAACCCAATCTGGGTTTACTTCCTCTTTAAGTAGGAATTGTTTCAGTTCCGTTGCCTTTAATGTCAAGAATAGGCTCACTTAATAGTATAGACTACTCAAAGGGTATAGATGTTTGTTCCTGAATAATGCAAGTGATACTCTGTTCCCCCAAATACATATCCCCTTTTCAACGCATGTTTGCTTAGCTCCCCATTATTTCTTATGAGGTAATTCATATTATTAATAGACTGCTTTCTGCACAATCTGTCATACTGTACATTATTATTATTATTATACAGGATTTATATAGCGCCAACAATTTACGCAGCGCTTTACAACTTGAGGGTAGACAGTACAAATACAATACACTTAAATACAGTAGGAATTAGAGGGCCCTGCTCGTTAGAGCTTACATCATATCTATCAGGACATGAAGGCCTCAAAAGAGAGCAACTGTTAAGTGACTTCATACACTCAGACCTCTTTCCCATAAAGGAGTGTAAGGCAAATAGACGTATTATCACACTCCATAAGGGTGTGTATACAGGCAACAGTCAGAGAAATATATATTATTATTGATGTTTACAAGACCTACAATTATCAGCTGATATAGTTTACATATGCTTAGAATGTTTGCACTTTGTGAAAAGCAAAACATTTTTCAGAAGTTTAGCACATTTCCCTTTCCTTTTTAATACTTATCTCTCAACCTTCTAATCTACTCTCATCATTCATCAGTTGAATTTATCTATACAGCTGCCTAAAAATTATTGGAAACAATAATCAGGGTTTGTTACAATGAAAACGTTTATAACGAGTAACCATCTGTCTTTTTTCAGCCAGATTAACTATGTAACTATGTACAGTGCCTTGAAAAAGTATTCATAATAGTGGCGGCCGCTCAAGCAGGGCGCATGGATTTCAACGTGTTTTTAAAGCACATGATTACAGCCTGAGGCTCTAATTGGCCTCAAAAAAGGGTGGTCTCGGGGTGCAAAGTGGGGGTTTGGCATTGGTTTGCACCCCCCCCCCAAATATTGAGCACCAGCCGCTACTGATTCATATCCCTTGAAATTTTCCACATTTTGTCATGTTACAACCAAAGACATAAGTGTATTTTATTGGGATTTTATGAGACCAACACAAAGTGGCACATAGTTGTGAAGTGGAAGGAAAATGATAAATGGTTTTCAACATTTTACCAATAAATATGTGAAAAGTGTGGGGGGCATTTGTATGGCGCCCCCCTGAGTCAATACTTTGTAGAACCGACTTTCAGTGCAATTACAGCTGCAAGTCTTTTTGGGGATGTCTCTACCAGCTTTGCACATCTAGAGAGGACATTTTTGCTCATTCTTCTTTGTAAAATACCTCCAGTTCTGTCAGATTGGATGGAGAGCGTCTGTGAACAGCAATTTTCAAGTCTTGTCACAGATTCTCAATTGGATTTAGATCAGGACTTTGACTGGGCAATTCTAACACATGAATATGCTTTGATCTAAACCATTCCATTGTAGCTCTGGCTGCATGTTTAGGGTCGTTGTCCTGCTGGAAGGTGAACCTCTGACCCTGTCTCAAGTCTTTTGCAGACTCTAACAGGTTTTCTTCCAAGATTGTCCTGTATTTGGCTCCATCCATCTTCCCATCAACTCTGACCAGCTTCCCTGTCCCTGCTGAAGAAAAGCATCCCCACAACATGATGCTGCCACCACCATGTATCACGGTGGGGATGGTGTGTTCAAGGTGATGTGCAGTGTTGGTTTTCCGCCACACATAGCGTTTTGCTTTTAGGCCAAAAAGTTCAATTTTGGTCTCATCTGACCAGAGTACCTTCTTCTACATGTCTGCTGGGTCCCCCATATGGCTTCTCGCAAACTGAAATTCCTATGGGTTTCTTTCAACAATGGCTTTCTTTTTGCCACTCTTCCATAAAGGCCATATTTTTGGAGTGCAGTTTTCTGTCCTGTGGACAGATTCTCCCACCTGAGCTGTGGATCTTTGCAGCTCCTCCAGAGTTACCATGGGCCTCTTGGCTGGGCTGCTTCTCTGCTCTCCTCTTCCGGCCAGTCAGCTTAGGTGGACGGCCATGTGTTGGTAGGTTTGCAGTTGTGCCATACTCTTTCCATTTACGGATGCTGGATTGAACAGAGCTCCGTGAGCTGTTTAAAGCTTAGGATATTGTTTTATAACCTAACCCTGCTTTAAACTTCTCCATAACTTTGTCCTTGACCTGTCTGGTCTGTCACTTGACCTTCATGATGCTGTTTTTTCACTAAGGTTCTCTAACAAACCTCTGAGGGCTTCACAGAATGGCCGCATTTATACTGAGATTAAATTACAAACAGGTTGACTCTATTTATTAATTAGGAGCTTTTTAAAGCAGTTGGTTCCACTGGATTTTAGTTAGGGGTATCAGAGTAAAGGGGCCTGAATACAAATTCACGCCACACTTTTCACATATTTATTTGCAAAAAAATTTGAAATACATTTATCATTTTCCTTCCACTTCACAATTATGTGCCACTTTGTGTTGGTCTATCACATAAAATCCCAATAAAATATATTTAAGTTTTTGGTTGTAACATGACAAAATGTGGAAAATTTCAAGAAATTAATACTTTTTCAAGGCACTGTAACTATGAGTAAAACAACCATTTTTCATAGGTTAATGGACCAAATAGTTCTACAGTATTTTGTATATTTGAACTGCATGTGTGTAAAAAGCGTTTTTTTTAGGTCTGGCAGAAAAAATAACTGCATTTCACTATAGCAAAATACATTTATGTAGGTAGTATTTTGTAAGCTTTTATGAAGTGTAAACAATGTAACACATCTATGATTTAAAATACAAGCCATGATGTTTTGGGGAATGTCATTTAAGTTACAAACCTATCAATTTCACCAAAGTGCAAAACTACAAATCTTTGCATGTACAGAGCCATTGCTTCCCTGCTATCACCAACATGCTCATCTTGGGGCTTGTATACACCGGCGTCTTTGTCAGTGTTTCTCCTTTGTTCCATTTATGGTAAACCCCAGAAGAGACAGGAGAGAGATGCAAAGCAGAATGTATTTCTTCTCTATAAACCAGCACACTCCCCATGACCACCAGGCAGAAAGAGATGTCATAGAGGGGACAGAGAAAACTAGTACATGTCCTACTTTCTAAGATCCTTTACATGATATCCTTGTGATTGCCTTTGCTATAGTGTTAGGCTGCCTATGAATTATTTTGGTTATAGATAAACATTGGTGGGCAAAATCATAAACTGATCCCTGGCCTGTACCTTTCAGATTCTTCATTGGCCAGGCCTGGGTTTAGGTGATAATGCCCCATTTATCTGAACTGTTTTAATGATGAAATATTTTGGCCACCTTACTTATGCAGCTCAGATAAAATCAGTGTAATCAAGGCTGCTGGAATGAAAGGACAAAAACGGAATGTGTCCTAGTCACTCAGGGTCTAACCAAGAGACCTACAAGTACACAATGGAGCTCATATTATGGGTCTGTACATGTCTTCACATTACAGCTCAGTCACCTTGTGCTCTAGGAAAATGGGAGGAGGCCTGGGGTTGCCCCAAATACAAACCCTGGCCAAAGAGAAAATAGCATGGACTATCTCAGTACCCAAGGATAGTACGCAGGTATATGTAAAATTTGACAATTTATTGAAAATATTGATAAAAAAATAAACAATACAAAACAGTTTAAAAGCAGTAGTTCCAGCCGTGTATCATAGTGAAAAGCTTAACAGTAGTCTCTAGTTTTGGGAGGAGATCGGAGATGTGATAAATCTTGACTGGTTCCTCTACCGGTTTCGTGGAACATGCCGCTCCTTCAGGAGGAGTCAAATGCTAACATCTGAAAGGAACAAACAATAGGCAGTAACATACAATAACATAAAATATGTTATCTCATGTTATCTCGTAAACAGATATTTCATAGAAAAATGTTGACATGGGGATAAATTAATGTCCTATGCTGCTTACCCGGATGAACCCGCTGCCATACTGAGAGCTTAAAAGGAGACACCTGAGGACACTTCCCCCCACGGCGGACACGGGGGATAACCAGGGCGTGGATTACTGGAAATCTAAAGATTTCAGTGTCGTATCAGGTTCATCAGGGTAAGCAGCATAGGACATTAATTTATCCCCATGTCAACATTTTTCTTTGAAATATCTGTTTATGCGATGACATGAGATAACATATTTTATGTTATTGTATGTTACGGCCTATTGTTTGTTCCTTTCAGATGTTAGCATTTAACTCCTCCTGAAGAAGTGGTATGTTCCACAAAACCGGTAGAGGAACCAGTCAAGATTTATCACATCTCCGATCTCCTCCCAAAACTGGAGACTACTGTTCAGCTTTTCAATATGATACACGGCTGTAACTAATGCTTTTAAACTGTTTTGTATTGTTTATTTTTTTATCAATATTTTCAATAATTTGTCAAATTTTACGCATACCTGCGTACTATCCTTGGGTACCGAGATAGTCCATGCTATTTTCTCTTTGGCCGGGGTTTATATTTGGGGCAACCCTAGGCCTCCTCCCATTTTCCAGATATTATTTTTTGGATGATGGTACCCTCCCCTATTATGTAATTATGCTGAGGCACTTTCTTTGTATTGTGTTCTAGGAAGCCTAAATACTTATATTTTTATGTGAGACAATTGATTCCACCAGCTTATGAAAACAATGTAACTTTAGATATTCTATGAACGTAGAACTAAGGGCAAAGGGAGGGTTATAACCCCTGTCAATTTTTTCTTGTGCCATCTGTGCCCCATTGGGGAGATTTTCCTTCACTTCTTGTCCCATACCCAAATCAGAAAGGGAGAGGAAATCCCTCCAAAGTGAGCGAATCCCAGGATGTCACCAGAACTTTTGTCCCCATTGGAAAATGTCCCCTTTAGTACTGTTCTGGTGTCAACCAAAAATTTGGGATTTTCTTTTATTTTCACTTTCAATGATCATGGTAAACAGATTGAGAGATTGAATCACCCAATGGCACAGACAGCAAAAAAAGTGTTCTAATCCCTCTCCACTCTATCCAAGATTTTTACAAAAAAGTTTTACCTTTAGTTATATTTTAATAAAAAAAATGTACTCAATATAAGGTTTAACCCTAATACACCAAGGCCTACGTAAAAGCTTTTATCTGTTCCTCTTAGAAAAGATAAGAACTCACCATTCCAAGACTAGATGTAAAGATACATCATAATAATGAACATGGGTCACTGAGATATGCACTTTGCTATTTGCACCACTTTATTGAATAAGTCAGTAAAAGGTGACAGGACCCACTGGGATGGTTTTTGCACTAGGCATATTTACTGTATGTTTTCACATTTAAACCTAGTCAGATATCACATGTAAACACTGGTTCATCATTTTACATATTCATTAAAACTGTTTGAATGTATTTTTACATTCAAATAGCATTAGCAACTGAATCTGTCTTCTCACTATGTCCTGTAATCCACTGCACTGCTAGGAAAGTGAATGTCAGTTCTCTAAAATAGTCATAGCACTACTGATTTGCATAATACTGTCAAATACAACTCTGAGCATGCTTACAGGAAGGTTAACAAAGGGATGACCTCATCAATGCACTGCAACTCCTTTATAATCCATTCATAAGTTGGGGAAGAAACTGAACAAAGCTATATAGCTTTACCGCAGTGTAATTGTCACAGTCCTGGTGGTCTGTCTTGTGCAGGGAACAACAGCTCTTGCGCACCCGATTCAAGGACCCCTGGTAGAGCAGACAGGAAGTCCAAGAGTGCGGGATGGCACGAGGGCTGGAAAGTCACTGGTGATGATGTGATGATCCAGAGGTTGTGCAGATCAGAGGGATGGTCGTGCAGGATGGGTCGGCAACGGGCAGGCTGTGCGGTACAGATGGGTTAGGCAGAAGGGTGGTCAAGTCCAAGCAGGGTCGTTATTAGGCTGGCAGCAGAAGTACAAGAGGATTAGACAATCGGATGGTCGTGGAAAGCCAGGGTCAGTGCAGGCAGCAAATCAGCAGGTCAGGGCGGGCCGGGTCAAACAGGAAACAGGTAGTCACACAGGAACAGAGGTTAGAGCTGGGGCTCACAGGTCACAGACGCTGTAGAATGACAGCACTTGCTGCTGGGATCCACAGGTTTAAATAGAGCCGTGTGGTGCAATTTACAGCGTGTGCACTTGCACGGGAGCACGCACTCACGTGGGCGCGCGCGAATGCGCAACACTGCGGAAAGGGGTGCAAAAGACGCCAAATCACCCGGACAGATGATTCTTCCTAACTGTAATCCACTTAAGACAACGCTGTGATGTCTGCTAGAGTTAACTGTACACAGAATTACAATCCTTTGGCAGGTAAAACAGTTTGCATTAGTGTTTCTAAAGTTGGTTATCTGACCCCCCCAACCCACCCCCACCCAGCATGGCCCAGAATCAGGCGGAGCTAAGCCAGAGGACGTCACATGTCCTGTGACATTGCTTTACCTATCACACTCTCTCCCCTTACCATACCATTTTGAGTGGAGTGCTCTGTCAATAAAGCATTTGATCTGCCTAGGGAGCAGAGAACATCCCTGACTGACATCGCACTCTATTCTTATT
Source organism: Glandirana rugosa (assembly GCA_018402905.1). Lineage (NCBI taxonomy): Eukaryota > Metazoa > Chordata > Amphibia > Anura > Ranidae > Glandirana > Glandirana rugosa. The sequence continues at coordinate 2,649,685 of BLSH010022066.1, forward strand.
GGCCTGGATGGGAGGGCGTGCTAGCTTCACCCACTCCCAGCTGTGCTGGAAAGAGTTACATTATTATAGTTGCCACACAATTGACATACTGACATGAGAACTCCTGGGGGCACTCACACGGGGAGATTTACTAAAACAGAAGCCTTCTAAGTTCAGCTTGTTCAGTTAAAGTGGTTGTAAAGTCTCAAGGTTTTTCACCTGAATGCATAGAAAAAAAACTTCTTTGCTGCAGCTGCCCTCATACCCCCTCTTTTCCTTACCTGAGCCTGATCCGATCCAACGAGTCCAGCAGCTCCAGCCATCTCTCTCCTCACTGGACAGATTGATAGCAGCAGGAGCCATTGGCTCCTGCTGCTGTCAATCAAATCAAGTGACATGGGAGTGGGGGCGGGGTTGAGTCCCGCTGTCTGTGTCAATGGATGAAGCAGTGGGACTCGGGAGCGAGCCAGCATGGGTGCCCCCATGGAAAACGGCTTTTACATACAGATGGCCTAGGCTAAAAGAAGATTGCCAAGACCCTGAAACTGAGCTGCAGCATGGTGGCCAAGACCATAAAGTGGTATAACAGGAAAGTTTCTACTCAGAACAGGCTTTGCCATGGTCGACCAAAGAAGTTGAGTGCACGCGCTCAGCGTCATATCCAGAGGTTGTCTTTGGGAAATAGACGTATGAGTGCTACCAGCATTGCTGCAGAGGTTAAAGGGGTGGAGGGTCAGCCTGTCAGTGCTCAGACCAAACGCTGCACACTGCACCAAATTGGTCTGCATGGCTGTCGTCCCAGAAGGAAGCCTCTTGTAAAGATGATGCACAAGAAAACCTGCAAACAGTTTGCTGAAGACAAGCATACTGCTTCAGTATGTCACAGTGCATGGTGGCATTCCTGGTTCCCTCAATGAACTGTAGCTCCCCAGTGCCGGCAGCACTCATGCAGCCCCAGACCATGACACTTTCACCACCATGCTTGACTGTAGGCAAGACACACTTGTCTTTGTACTCCTCACCTGGTTGCCTCCACTCACCCTTGACCCCATCTGAACCAAATAAGTTTATCTTGGTCTCATCAGACCACAGGACATGGTTCCAGTAATCCATGTCATTAGTCTGCTTGTCTTCAGAAAACTGTTTGCGGGCTTTCTTAGTGCATCATCTTTAGAAGAGGCTTCCTTCTGGGACGACAGCCATGCAGACCAATTTGATGCAGTATGCGGCGTATGGTCTGAGCACTGACAGGCTGACCCCCCCCCCCACCCCTTTAACCTCTGCAGCAATGCTGGCAGCACTCATACGTCTATTTCCCAAAGACAACCTCTGGATATGAAGCTGAGCACGTGCACTCAATTTCTTTGGTCGACCATGGCAAGGCCTGTTCTGAGTGGAACCTGTCCTGTTAAACCACTACATGATCTTGGCCACCGCGCTGCAGCTCAGTTTCAGGGTCTTGGCAATCTTCTTATAGCCTATGTTATGTAGAGCAACAATTCTTTTTTTCAGATCCTCAGGGAGTTCTTAGCCATGAGGTGTCATGTTCAACTTCCAGTGACCAGTATGAGAGAGTGAGAGCGATAACACCAAATTTAACACACCTGCTCCCCATTCACACCTGAGACCTTGTAACACTAGCGAGTCACATGACACCGGGAAGGGAAAATGGATAATTGTGCCCAATTTGGACATTTTCACTTAGGTGTACTTACTCTTGTTGCCAGCGGTTTAGACATTAATGGCTGTGTGTTGAGTTATTTTGAGGGGACAGCAAAATTACACTGTTATACAAGCTGTACACGCACTACTTTACATTGTAGCAAGTGCCATTTCGTCTGTGATGTCACATGAAAAGATACAATAAAATATTTACAAAAATGTGAGGGTTGTACTCACTTTTGTGAGATAATGTGTGGATATATATATATATATATATATATAGGGGGGATTTAGAACCACGTTAACTGTTTCCCTGAAGTTCAATTGTAAAGTGGCTCTGAGTTTAAGTTTATAAAAAAATATGCCTTTGGCAAGATAATGAAAGAAGGGTCGTTATGCCACCTCCTGAAACTTTTCCTTGAGTCTTGCTCTTATGCATCTTCCATAATATAAAATAGGCATCCTACAGGGATAAGGGAAATGCAAACTTAGAATTGAGGTGAAAACATTGTTCCACCAAAGGCTGCAAAAGATAAAAGAAGCAAGTAGCTGATTCAGCCCGCAAGTATAACTCAGAACTGAACTATCCATTTTGGTTAAATTGAACTGTTTATTTGAATTATATAGCAATTCAATATGTAATAATATTCAGTCTAGCAAAGGTAACTCTTACACTAGTTAAACTGTAACCTTTTAACAACAAAGATGTGGCCTAAAATACTTCATGTACTTATATCGAAATGTAGCAGTGTGGGGTATAGTAAGGACAACACAAGGATGAACAAAGATACCTGAAATGTCCTTTTCAGCACAGGCTTATTATTTCTTCAACTCCTCTTAGAGAAATTAGATCTTATAAGGGTTTTTTCCTTGTCTATTTAAACTAACCTTGGGAACCTGGATTAAATGGCCTCATGCACAATTAGTAATGCATGGGTAGTTTAACCTTGGTACATGTACTTATGACGTTATAATTGCATTGGTTATTAGTCAAGAAGTTTATTGGTTAAACACCACGCTTGTTCCCTCCTAATCCAGCTGACACATTCTCACTGCAACAGTAGATACAGTGTCAGGTGACAGATGCACACCGCTGGAGTTAGGGGCGGACCGCTAAGGTTGTGGACCCTTAGCCTACTGCTGCGAATGGAGCTCTGGGTGGTTCAGGAAAACAGGTCCACTGGAGCACTGACACAGATTACACAGGGAGCTACAGCATAAGTTTCCCCAGGGCGCAGAATCTAAGAGCCAGCAGTTTTTCACCAGAGCCTCTGATGGTGAGGATGGACTTCGCTACTACAGACTCCAGGTCGTGGCCCCCAGGGTCTCCCAGCTCATGCTCATGGCTGGCTACTGGTGGAGAGAGAGGAAGCAGCAGTGCAGGACAACAAGGGATAGTCAGTAGGATAGCCAAGGGTCAGGGCAACGAGCAGACAGGAGAACACACCTAAGGTCCAGGTATCAAGCAGACAGGAATAGTCAAAGAACAAGCCAAGGTCAGTAAACGGAATCAGACATAGAGCACACGGCAGGAACCACACACACAGGAAGCCTAACACAAAATATTGATTGGCAGTGCTGGCTTGCACTGCATGGTGTTATATAATGTTCCTAATTAGAACTGGGGTGGAACCCTGGTGAGGGAAGCTTACTTAAGCACACAGGTGAGAGGTGCAGGGTCTCTAAGCTAAACATAAGCAGAGAGGTAAGCAGACAGACAAGACATGAATGTTACTGCAGATTCATGACATACAGTGCCTTGAAAAAGTATTCATACCCCTTGAAATTGAAATTGTCCACATTTTGTCATCTTACAAGCAAAAATGTATTTTATTGGGATTTTATGTGATAGACGAGCACAAAGTGGCACATAATTGTGAAGTGGAAGGAAAATGATAAATGGTTTACAAATAAATATGTGAAAAGTGTGGTGTGCATTTGTATTCAGCCCCCTTTACTCTGATACCACTAAGGCTGCTTTCACACTGGGGCGGACAGGGCATCAACGGTAAAGCGCTGCTCGTTTTTTGGCTTTGGCGCTGCTTTTTCGGGTGGTTGCAGGGCGCTTTTAACCCCCAAGAAGGGGTTAAAAACGCCCATGTTGCGGCGCTTTGGAAGCGGTGCCTATTCATTCCAATTCCCCGCCCAAAGATGCTGCATGCAGGACTTTTTTTCCCGTCCTGCAAGCTCACCATCCCAGTGTGAAAGCACTCGGGCTTCCACTCCGGGGAGGATTGAGAGGCAGTTTTCAGGCGCTTTACAGGTGCTATTTTTAGCACTAAAGTGCCTGAAAGCTAAGACCCTTTTCACACTGGGGTGGTTTTCAGGCGCTTTAGAGCTAAAATTAGCAGCTGTAAAGCACCTGAAAACGGCCTCCTCTGCAGCCCCAGTGTGAAAGCACGAGTGCTTTCACACTGTGGCGGTGCACTTGCAGGATGGGAAAAAAGTCCTGCAAGCAGCATCTTTGGGGCAGTGCGGGAGTGGCGTATACACCGCTCCTAAACTGCCCCTGCCATTGGAACGAATGGCTGGCGCTTTTAACCACTTGCCGACCACCGATCGGCATCTGACGGCGGCAAAGTGGTTTGTTCCCGCAAAACGCCGTCATACGACGGCAGCTGCGGGATCGAGCTTAGTGAGCGCGCGCGCCGCCGGAGGCGCGCCCGCGCGCTCTCGCGCGCCCGCGCGGAGGCCGCCGCGCGCGCGAGTGATTCGAGCTAGGGCGTCGACGGCAGCATACTGCC
>BLSH010022067.1:0-10856 GCA_018402905.1 Glandirana rugosa
CATGCCTGTGATTTGCAGCATGCAAAGTCTGGATGGCTCACTGGTGCTGGGCTGAGCTCTATGATGGGTCCACATTGCATTATTTATTTTACATTAAAAAAAAAAAAAAAAAGATGGAATCAATATTTAATAGGTGTGGAATTGGCATCAAATGGATATTTTTTTTTGTTTTGTTTACAAGCCCACTGTGCGAAAAAACAAAAACCAACACCAAAGTGAACCGATAAACGGAATCACACAAAGAAAGTGCACGAGGGTGCGTCACTAGTCCCCTCCCAAAGAGGAACGACTTCCTAGAGCGAGTATTAGGTGTGGGGGAGGGAGCAATCTCAAAGAGAGACCCCCTCCCCAGGCAGGGGAGGAAGAGACCTTAGTGCCTGTTCACACTGGAGCGACTTGCAATCCTACCTGAGTCGCCCCAAGTCGCTTGACATTTGAAATCCCTTTGAATTTAATGGGAGCCGTCTTAATATACACGACTGAAGTCGCTCCAGCTTCAAGGCGACTTCTGAAAAGGTTCCTGTACTACTTCTAGGCGACTTCTATCCGACTTGTGCCCATAGGATTCAATAGAAGTCGCCTCCAAGTCAGATCCCCATCTACATGGAAGCGACTTTACAGTTAAAAGAATAGAATTTATTTTTAGGCAGCCCCCTCCCTCCCATCTCTGATTGGCAAAGTTGCCTGGCAAAAGTTGTGTTGTAAAGTCGCCTGAGGTCCCTGAAGACGCGCTGGAAGTCCCGCTGAAATCGCCTAGCGAAGTAGCGCCGCAGTCAGGTCAACCCTATGTGAATGCAGGCTAGGGTCACAAATCCCCCTAGACCTCAGAGCAGCCCCGACAGTCTGCACCCTACCATCCAAAAGTGAAAACTTGCACACAGGGAGAAAAAAAATAATTAACGGTGCTATGCAATGGTCATCTTCTTCTTTGATATCCCTCTTTAACCACTTCAGCCCCGGAAGGATTTACCCCCTTAATGACCAGGCCATTTTTTGCGATTCTGCACTGCGTTGCTTTAACTGACAATTGCACGGTCGTGTGACATTGTACCCAAATAAAATTGACGTCCTTTTTTTCCCCCCACAAATAGAGCTTTCTTTTGGTGGTATTTGAACACCTCTGCGTTTTTTATTTTTTGTGCTATAAACAAACAAAAAGCGACAATTTAAAAAAAAAAAAAACTTTTTTTTTTACTTTTTGCTATAATATATATATATATATATAAATCCTCAGTTTAGGCCGATATATATTCTTCTACATGTTTATTGTTAAAAAAAAATCGCAGTAGGCGATATTGATTGGGTTGCGCAAAAGTTATTGCATTTTCAAACTATGGGAATAGATTTATGGCATTTTTATTATTATTTTTGTTTTTTACTAGTAATGTCAGCGATCTGCGATTTTTAGCGGGACTGCAATATTGCGGCAGACATATGAGACACTTGACACTTTTTTGGGACCAATGACATTTATACAGCGATCAGAGCTACTGATTACTGTATAAATGTCACTGGCAGTGAAGGGATTAACACTAGGGGGCAATCAAGGGGTGTTCCCTAGGGGGATGTTTCTAAGCGTGGGGGGAGTGTAATGACTGGGGGTGTAGAGAGAAAGCTGCTCCCGATCACTGGGAGATACGATCTCTCTCCATGTCCCTGTCAGAACGGAGATCCATTTGTTTACAGCAGTGGTTCTCAACCCTGTCCTCAAGTACCCCCAACAGGCCATGTTTGCAGGTTTTCCTTTATCTTAAATCAGAGTCAGTGGCTTGGTATTTTGGACACCTATTTTATCTAAGAGATATTCCCAAAACATGGCCTGTTGGGGGTACTTGAGGGTGGGGTTGAGAACCGCAATGGGCTGAAAACAGACCATAGTAGTGCAGGAACCTTTTTCAAAGTCGAACCAGTAAAGGTGGCTCTCATAGGGAACCATTGATTTGTACATGTCATGCAAAATGCCCCCAAAGTCGGAGCATGTGTCGCACCAGTGTGAACTAGGCCACAATCCCATATACACAATTCTATGCCCACAGTTGATCCAGAGGAAGGCAAAAACCCCAGCAAAGCATGATCCAATTTGCACCAGCAGAGGGAAAAAATCCTTCCTGATCCCCCGAGAGGCAATCAGATATTCCCTGGATCAACTTTACCTATAAATGTTAGTATCCAGTTATATTATGTACATTTAGGAAAGAATCCAGGCTCCTCCCTCCTGCCGGTTGCCCCCACAGCAAACAGCTTGCTGTGGGGGCATTCAGACAGACGCACTCCTGACCCACGGTGTCCATTCACACACGCAGCTCGGCTCCATCCCTCCGTCTCCTGATTGGCTCACTGGCTGTGATTGACAACAGCGGGAGCCAAAGGCTAATCAGGGGTGCGAGTTCCTGGAGAGGCAAGGCTCTCGTTGACATTGCTGGATCCAGAGGGGGCTCAGCTAAGTATTAGGGGGGAAGGGGGGCTGCACACAGAAGGTTTTTTACCTTGTGCCTGTACAACCACTTTAAAGCTGAACTCTGAGCAAAACAAAGTTATTTGGAAACGTACCAGTTGTTAGATGTGGTGGCTGTTACACAGCATACCGAGATGGGCACTCTAGCTTGTCTTTGTACTCCAAGTTAGAGTTGGTCTTTATTACTGTCCCTCCTGTTTGTAGATAACAAAACTGGACGTAATCATTTTTTTTTTTTTGCTTGATGCAGTAATAGCACTACTTTTTAACCACTTGCTGGCCGCCTCACGTACATTTACTGCGGCAAGTTGGCTCCGCTGCGTGAGTGTGGCCACGGGTGGGGCGAACTCGATGTCCGCCAGCGACCCGCGATTGCCTTCTACAGAGGAAGAACGGGGAACCACCAATGTAAACATGGTGGTTCCCCATTCTGACAGGCAACATGACAGTGATCTGCTGATCCCTGTCATCGGGATCAGTTAGATCTGTCAGCCCCCACACAGTTAGAACACACATAGGGAACACAGTTAACCCCTTGATTGCCCCCTTAGTGTTAACTCCTTCCCTACCAGTGACATTTATACAGTAATCAGTGGCTATTTTTAGATCTGATCGCTGTATAAATGTCAATGATCCCTAAAAAGTGTCAGAAATGTCCGATCTGTCTGCCAAAAATCGCAGATCGCCACCATTACCAGTAAAAAAAAATAATAATAAAAACACCATAAATTAATTCTCATGGTTAGTAGACGCAATACCTTTTGCGGAAACCCATCAATAAACGCTTTTTGCGATTTTATTTATCAAAAATATGAGGAAGAATATATATCGGCCTAAACTGATGAACAATTTTTTTTTTTTTATTTGTTTTTTGGATATTATTATAGTAAAAAGTAAAAAAATATTTTCTTTTTTTTCCCAAAATTGTCGCTTTTTTTTTGTTTACAGCGCAAAAAATAAAAACCGCAGAGGTGATCAAATACCACCAAAAGAAAGCTCTATTTGTGGGGAAAAAAGGACTTTAAAATAGTTTGGGTACAACGTCACACAACTGCGCAATTGTCAGTTAAAGCGACGCAGTGCCGAATTGCAAAAAGTGCTCTGGTCAGAAAGGGGGTAAATCCTTCCGGGGCTGAAGTGGTTAAAGTGGCACTACGGAGTCAACATGAATCTGCAGCATGTGTTGGTAACGCCACCAAAACTGGCAACAGGGAGTTTTGTATTTGGCAAAGGTCAATATAAAGGGCTATACCCCATCAAAAGTAGAGCGTTAATAAATACCCCCCTGGATGTGTCTTGTGTCTTCTCTAGAGGATTACACTGCTGCTGTGCAGGCATAGCAGAAGACCTGGAATTCTCTGACTTTTTGGTTTTAGCTCTGCAGGCTGCATATCCCAGAGGTCATGGGCTTTCCAAACCTCTGTCTTATTATGTACGGTATATCACTATCTTTTCATTGGGGGCAGAGCAAATAACAAAACAGAACAGTGTCACTCCTCCCAGTTCTATCATGCGTTCTTCTTTCTCATTTGATTGACAAGAGCAATTAATATAAGTAACAAGTGACAGATAAAAGAGCGGAAGACAGGTAGGATCATGGTGGTGGTTGAAGAACCTTTATTACATGTCCATTTCTTGATGAAGATTAAAAAAATAGTTATTACAGAGATGTTTCTGCTAGGGAATGATTACATTACTTCCCTCACACAGTAGTAACGCCTTCATTACCTTCTTCAAATGCTGATGAATAGACTCTACAAGATGGTATATGGATAATATGTAATATGCAAAATGTAACACAGATTCACACATGTGCATGCCGGGACAATTTTTAAGGCTGGATTCACATCTATGCATTTTTAGTGCTTTTTGCATTTTGCAGATTTGCACTGCAGTCCATTTAACATGGTTTCCTATGGAACACGTTCTGTAGTGCAAATCTGCAAAATGCAAAAAGCACTAAAAATGCATAGGTCTGAATCAGGCTAACTTAGAATTTCAGACTATTTGCATAAAAGTGGTTGTCAACTTGTGACAACCACTTTAACCTACAGGTAAGCCTATGATAAGGCTTACCTGTAGGTGCCCTGCATATCTCCCAAACCTTCAGGAGATAAACAGTGTACTAGCATTGCCAATGTCATTTCGGGCACATGCACAGTGAAGAAACGGTCTCCGTGGTGATCGTGCCGTGACTGGCGGGACATGTGCGGTAGTGACGTCACGCGTCTCCGGCCAGTCACAGAGCCGGAGTCGCGGCCCCGGAAAGAAGGGGGACTGAAGATGGACGCCGCCAGCACAGGAGACAGCGCTGGACTTTGCAGGCTTTGTTTGCAGGTAAGTGACACATAATGTGCTACTATGTGATGCATAGTAGCCCATTATGCTTCTACTTTACAGGGGAATATAGAGGAAGTAAACCCCATCTGGGTTTACTTCCTCTTTAAAAAAGATATCTTACTTCAGTTCTAAACTCCTTTTCTTGTTGTAGGGCGTGGGTGCATCTTTATTTTTAATTGTTTTAATTGCTTAAAGAAGAAGTACAGCCAGAGCTTGTTTGGCTGTACTTCTCCTATGGATCACAGGAGTGCTGTTTGTTCTGCACTCCTGTGACTAATTTTCAGCAGACAGCGGGCTAAAGCCCACTGACATCATAGAGCCGGTGCAGTCTCGGGCAAGATCGCGACCATATGGTTGGGATCCGCTCATATGCTTGGACCGGCACCAGGCTCAGCCTCTCAGCAACCCATTGAGAGCCTGAGCCGGCTGCTCCCGTCCCCTCCACAGCCCAGAGCTCCAGTGAGTGAGGGGGGTGGGCAGAGCAGAGAGCTGCTGACTGAGAGTCTCTGCTCAGGGAGCTGTGAGAACAGAGGGATCGGCGGTGTTTGATCACTTGGTTCTCAGGGTTAGAACCAGCAGGGGACAGATGCAGCGTGGGACCGATGCTGCATCCACCAAGATAAGCATGATTGGGGGAAAACATACTTCTCTTTTAAACTCAAACAAGAAAGCTATCCTCCAAAAGTAAAATGCCCTGCCTGTTACCTTAGTACTGTATTGAGTTCATTGACTGCACTCGAAAACAATCATCCTTTATTCCAATTGTGTTTTAAAATCATTTCATTAGAACTCTACTTTCCCTTAAAATGTATATAACATACAGTATAATTGCAATACAAGCAATTTTGTAATTTATAGAGCAATTCCAGGCAACAGGTGAAAACTTTCAGTGAACTAATTATGCTATACAATAACCACAGCAACTGTGCTAAAGTCAGGAAGTTCGATCAATATACTTTAAAGCAGAGTTCCAGTCATTTTTGTGTTTATTAAGTGTCGGTTCACACAGGGGCGATCCAACTTCAGGACGACTTAAAGCCGCCCCGCACAGCGCGACTTCGGCACGGCTTGCAAATGACTTCTGTTATAGAAGTCAATGCAAGTCGCTTGAAGTCGCCCCAACGTAGTACAGGAACCTTTGTCTATGTCAGAGCAACTTGAGTCGCTCCTATTAAAACAGTTCCCTTGCACTGTATGGAGCGCGACTAGTCGGTGGGCTTAAGCACTTCATGGCCATTCAGTGTGACAAAACCCTGTATGTTTGCATTTTTGCTATATACATTTAGATGCTTTTAAACAGCCTGGCAGGAGTATGTATCATGTGTGTGTTGTAATATGCATTTTTTGTCTATTGGTCATACAAGCAGCACCATCCATTTGGTAGGGTGTTCCCCCAAATTTGTATCTTTTTTTAGGTCGCCTGAAAAGTGGCCCATGTGTGAACCGGCTCTAAAAGTCAGCAGCTACAAAAAGTGTAAATAAGCACACACTCACCTGTCCCAGGATCCAGCGTTGTGGTTGCCCGACCCACTGCTTCTCCCCCTGTCCTTGGTGCCAGCAACTGTGGGCACCCCGCTGTGACAGCTTGTGGCTTCACACCCGGGTGCGAATTGCACATGCACAAGTTGTGCTGCACTTCTTGGGTGGGAGCGTGTACCTGTCAAAAATAGGTAGCCGCTGCCCCCCCAAAAAAATACATGCCAAATGTGGCAGGGGAGGGGGAGAGGGAGGAGTGCTTAAAGCGGTACTTCCCCTTTTGGGTGGCGCGCTCTTTAATCTGAGCTCCTTGAAACCTTCAGCTAAATAAACAAATACAGCTCTATACAGGATCATTGAGAGCAGTAGAATTGCACTTCCTAAAGGTATATGGTATGAAACTTCCTCTCTCTCTGCTTCCTGCATAACCAATCACATTTCAACTTCCGGGGGGCACTTTTGAATCTGATTGATAGGTGTGCAAAATGTCTTAGCATTGCCATATTTTTATATTGTGCTTTCTGTTTGTGGGGAGCAGCAAAGAAGATGTTCCAGCATTACCAGCATGTGCATTCCAGGATCACCATATTCTTAATGAAAGGGAGTGGGGAATCCTGGTAGGGTTGGTAAGCTATGCACCTTGTATGCATCTCAATATTTATTTTTCAGTGTAGACTTCTTGTGGTTTTTAAACCTTCCAGAAACTTCCATATTAATTTGCTCTCATATAGCACACCAGGGGTTCTCTGTACACTATATACAGAACACTCTTAAGCCTATCACACATGGGCCAAATATCGGGTGGCATTAGCCGGTTCAATAGAAACCCGCCGACATTTGGCTTGTGTGCACTGGAGCCGGTCTGACAGAAGGGTCGTGACTGATAAAGGTCTGCCAATCAGCATCCAGATCAACACTCTCCGCTAATGATTGAGAGCGCTGACTAGAGTGTTGTGGCAGGAAGGCCACCCCCCCCTGTCAGAAAACAACAGCACAGCAGGGGAGATCCCTGTACTAACATCGCATCAGTTTATTTTTCGTTCAGCCCTGCTGGGTTTAACGGAAAAAAACTAGTAGTGTGTACCCGGCTTTAAAAATCTAATTTCCTTCTGCTGTGATTGGCTCCTTGAAACCTGCACTGAGCTGAAAGACCAGTAAGAGGCATCCTCTGCTATATTCATTTCATGGACACTCTTGAGAGGATGGCTGCTCTGACCTTGCCACTCCATTCCATTCACATACATTGCATCAATATAGGCATTAAGATTAATGGATAGTGTTATTCAGTATCTTTCCCATATATTCTTCTTCAGAGCCCAATGAATCATTGTAATAGGATGCCATCCCTAAATGGGGAGCAAGGGTCCATTTAACAGTAAGGACCTCTCTGTCAGGAATCCGCTGGTGTTTCATCAAGGGCACACGCTGATGAGGCCCCCGCTGTGTTTAGGATGTTATCATAGTCCCTCTTTCTATGGGGTTAGGGTTAATCATATACCCCTCTGCTACTGATGTGTGGGTTACCACATTGATCCTATCAGTGAATGCTTCAAAGATCAGATAATAACAAAAACATAGCCCAATTTCATGGACTATAATACCAGTTAACAATATTTGTCAGTATTCGTTCTCTTATATACATATATATTTATTTTTAGATAATCTCTTCCTCCTCTATGCTCACATTTACCGCTTGGGTTCTTAAATCGCATGAAGCCTAGATAGACATCCATTCATTACCTATTGCTGCTCTGGACTCTTTAAAATCATCCGGTGGGTCCATCTTGTAATTCAAATTGAATTTGAAACATATTCTTTGTGTGTAAAAAATGCATTATTTATTGTAATGTACTAATAGGTACATATTATGACAATTACTTACCGTACATTATATTTTCTCATTTATAGTATTCATCTTATGCCATGCTTATAAGTTTCCTGAAGAAGCCAATCTTGGCGAAACATGTAGAGCATGTGCAAACTGCTAAGTTATAAGATGAACTATGTATGAATTTATTGATAATGTTTTTTATGAATTTTTTTAAATGATCAAAATAAAATTTATATATTTTTATACAAATACAGTATAATTTATTTCTTATTTAGCGCCTTAAAAGTCCTATCCTTGCTCTTGTTTTTGTTGAATATTTCTTTGGATGTGGTTCCTGACTTGATTCCTTCATCATCTATCTCTTGGTGCATCCTCTGCTATACTTTTTGTTGCTGACATCATGTCTAATGGCCCGTATACACGATCTGAAAATTGGAACGACAGATTGTCCAACTTTTTTCGCTTGCTAGCCGCAAGTAGAAGTTGAACAGGTTACTAAAGTTACGAAAATTTTCGAACGACAGAATAAAAATTCGGAAGAGATGTAATGTGTTGTAGTGGTTTTGTATTGTATTTTCGGACGACAACTGTACGGATTAAACAAAAATCGTGCAAGACAAATTTTTGTGCCTAATACTAACAGTAAACAGTCAGCACAATAAGAAACAATATGTAGAAATGTTACAAGCCAGCTGAACACTAGGAGAAATCACGAACTCCAAAATAATCATAAGAGTAAAAAGTGCAGTGCTAATTCGTCATATATGCTATAATAGGCATAAAAAGTCCATCAAATATCTGCCATAAAGGGATAGGAGAGAGAAGGGCTCAGCAGGTGTATAGATGGTAATGCTGTCCCAAAATTCCACCAAGGTGCTTCCCTCCACCGAGTGGCTAGCGTGCCTGCTCACCTCAACATCTGACCCCTGGGTTAGCAGCGGGTCAAACACACTGTAGAGAGTATATCTCAATAAGTCAATCGGCTCACGATCTCCACTTCCCCCAACACGTCTCTTGGTATGTGCACCTCTCAATCAAATCGTGTCCCAGATACCAGGCCAATATGCAATAAAAAGTAAGGCATCTAAGAGCACTCTGTAAAAACCATAGAATTTATTCAAAATGTAATACACTCACATATTAGAAAGCAAAATTCAGCGTGTAACAGCCAGACCGAGCACGGAGCTGCGGTCTCGTGAGCAGCGCAGGGTGACGCTCGTTCACTCTCCTCCCCCCATACGCGTTACGTCATTACGCGACTTCTTCAGCAGGGCGGGGCCATGTTAGTGTATTACATTTTGAATAAATTCTATGGTTTTTACGGAGTGCTCTTAGATGCCTTACTTTTTATTGCATATTGGCCTGGTATCTGGGACACAATTTGATTGAGAGGTGCACATACCAAGAGAAGTGTTGGGGGAAGTGGAGATCGGGAGCAGATTGACTTATTGAGATATACTCTCTACAGTGTATTTGACCCGCTGCTAACCCAGGGGTCAGATGTTGAGGTGAGCAGGCACGCTAGCCACTCGGTGGAGGGGAGCACCTTGGTGGAATTTTGGGACAGCATTACCATCTATACACCTGCACACCTGCTGAGCCCTTCTCTCTCCTATCCCTTTATGGCAGATATTTGATGGACTTTTTATGCCTATTATAGCATATATGACTAATTAGCGCTGCAAATTTTTGTGCTTGCCTGATCGGATAATATCGGATGAACTGTGATGACCGGCTATTGAATTAGCGCTGCAGATGGCAGATATTTGATGGACTTTTTATGCCTATTATAGCATATATGACTAATTAGCGCTGCAAATTTTTGTGCTTGCCTGATCGGATAATATCGGATGAACTGTGATGACCGGCTATTGAATTAGCGCTGCAGATGGCAGATATTTGATGGACTTTTTATGCCTATTATAGCATATATGACTAATTAGCGCTGCAAATTTTTGTGCTTGCCTGATCGGATAATATCGGATGAACTGTGATGACCGGCTATTGAAAGCTCTGTACTAACGATCAGATTATCGTACAATCGCTTTGAAAGAGCTAGTTTTCGTCCGATTTTCGGATTACGTGTACAAATCATTAGGCTCCATTCACACCTATGCATGTTGTTTTTGAGCGATTCTGCAGTGCTTTTTGCGCTTTTTTACCACAATTTTGCTGGGATTTGCGTTTTTTTTATCGGGGTCTTTCTTAGGCAAATTTGTTGTTGGGCAGATTTAAAAATGCAAATTGCAGCAAAAACACTGTAAAAAATGTGCTTTTCTGCAGCTTCTCCATCGAAGTCTACTGAAGCAAAAAAAAAAAAATCACAGTTTTGCGTTTAAAGAAGTCCCTGACCCTTTCCAAAAATGCAGAGGTACAAACATGCATTAATGTGAACGTGTTCCATAGGAGCCCATGTTAAAAATAATGTCCTATGTTTCTGCAAAAAGCATAAAATAACGCATTGGCGTGAATGGAGCCTAAGACCTTTCGTAGCTAAAGGGATGCAGATGCTGCTCCTATTCTTATTTAGCACTGATATTTCCCAGGTGGTGATAATTGAAGGTATTAGCCATATACCAGTGGGCCCTTTATCAATTTGAGAAAGGGCAAGGACACAAGAGAAAAGAAGGCCTCTGAAATAAATACTGATTAAAGTGTTTGTAAAGCCATTTTTTTTAATGAGCACGCCTTACTTACCTGCTCTGTACAATGGTTTTGCACACAGCAGCCCCGATCCTCCAAAAAAAAAAAAAC
>BLSH010022067.1:30412-44495 GCA_018402905.1 Glandirana rugosa
AAAAAAAAATGGACCACTAGGCCTGTCATTCCGACAATAAAGGATTGAAGGAAATGGTCTGGTTCGACAGGTCGTTCTCACCGTCAATCTCCCAACTCTGTTGTTAGGAAATAACAGCCTTACTGTCCGGATCACCAGGTAAAAAAAAAAAGAAAACAAATGCAATCACCACATCTAAGAATTGGAAAGCTGCAGTGTGGGCGTGAATCGCCTTAAATAAGCGGTGATTCGCAAACGCGCAGCTAGGTGCCTGCCGCACTCTGCATGAGTGTGCCCGCTGCTCGGGCAGGCCCGATGTCCGCCGGTGAGCCGCGATGAGCTGCCAGAGGGAAAGAACGGGGAACCACCGAAGTAAACACGGCGGTTCCCGGTTCTGACAGGCGGCATGTAAGAGATCTACTGATCCCTGTCACTGGGATCAGTTAGATCTCTTATGCCCATGGTAGCCCAGCCCCCTCACAGTTAGAACGCACCTAGGGAACACAGTTAACCCCTAGATCGCCCCTCACAGGTTAACCCCTTCACTGACAATGACATTTATAAAGTAATCAGTGGATACTTAAATTTCTGATCGCTGCGCTGTATAAATGTCATTGGTCCCAAAAAAGTGTCAGAAACGTCCGACATGTCCGCTCCAATATCAAAGTCCAGATAAAAATCGCAGATCGCCGCCATTACTAGTAAAAAAAAATTGTAAAAATGGCAGAAATTAATTCCTGGTTTGTAAATGCAGCTACTTTTGTGCAAACCAATCAATAAACGCCAATTGCAATTTTTTTTACCAAAACTATGAGGAAGAATATAAATCAGCCAAAACCGATGAATACATTTGTTTTTTTATATATATATTTTTTTGGATTTGTATTTTAGCAAAAAGTAAGAAATATTGTTTTTTTCTTTTTTGCAAAATTGTCGCTCTTTTTTTGTTTATAGCGGCGATCAGAAATGACGCAGAGGTGACCAAATACCACCAAAAGAAAGCTCTATTTGTGGGAAAAAAAGGATGCAAATTTTGTTTGGGCACAGCGTCGCACGACCGCGCAATTGTCAGTTAAAACGATGCAGTGCAGAATCGCAAAAAGTGCTGTGGTTCTAACGTGGGAAATCCTTCTGGGGGTGAAGTGGTTAAAATTGTTTTAAATCAAGAATTACTTTTTAAAGTAAACTCTATAGATACGACTGTAATGCTGTAAGTCTTACCTGAAAATACACTCTTTCTTTTAAAAGCATATTAGTTGTTAGCTTTTGCCTATCCTATTGTCATGTTACCATGGCAGTGCTAGGGAGTTAGGATATAGGAGCTAAATGTGACCATCACAGCTTATACACCACAAATTCAGTAGATGGAGTTGAGAGGAAACAGGAGAGAATAGATGACATGGGTCTAGTTGCTTGTTTTTTCAGACTGGCTTCCTCCATCAATTTTCTGTCTGCAGTTTTTTTCCTTCTTCATTTCAGCATCACAGAACAAAATATTGTAAATAATTAATAAACCACAGAGAATGACTTTTATTTCCTCACAACCTAAACCCCTAGAGCATGGGAAAATGCTTATATAAAAGGGGGGCTCCATTCAGATATACAATTGTTAATTCACCACTGTATTTCTAAATTCACGAAATGCCTTTTCAAATAAGGGCCACACCCCCCACACACCAGCTGGAAGGTGAAATCAGGCCTGCGATTGGACTCTCTGTTCTGTAAATTGATGGGTTAGGTACAAAGGTGTTGCACATTTTCTTTACGTTGCCAGTCAGGTGCGATGTTGTTGGAACTTTTGGCACCAATTAAATTTACAATATACAATAAAATATACAACACACACCTGAAATTCTAGGTAATCAAGACAAAAATTGCAAATCCCCAAATTTAAAACAAACTTACAAGTATACTATTTATTTTGGCATAACCCCTAAACCTGTCACGAAAACCCAAATTGAATCTAACACATAAACCTCATAGTAAACAGTGATCTAGTCCTAAACACAATTCCCAAACCTAATCCTTAAAGTGATTGTAAAGTCTGTTTTTTTTTAAATTAAAAATAACAAACATGTTATACTTACCTCCTCTGTGCAGTGGATTTGCACAGAGCAGCCCAGATCTTCCTCTTCTCGGGTCCCTCTTCGGCTCTCCTGGCCCCTCTTTCCTGTTGGGCACCCCCACAGCAGGCAGCTTGCTATGGGGGCACCCAAGCCGAGTCACAGCTCCCTGTGTCCATTCAGACATGGAGCTGTGGCCCAGCCCCATCCCCTTTATATTCTCATTGGCTGACTGGCTTTAATTGACAGCAGCGGGTGCCAATGGCGCCAGGCTGCTGTGTCTGCCAATGAGGAGGGGAGTTCCAGACGGCTGAGACATTCATACATCGTTGGAGCTAGAGGGACCTCAGGTAAGTGTTAGAGGGGGGCTTTTTTTATCTTAACGCACATAATGCATTAAGATAAAAAAAAAACTTCTGCCTTTGCAACCACTTTAAATCGAATGCATGTAGAGTTATCCCACAGGAGCCGCTTGGTAATTTGAGTTCTCTGTTCTGTGCCTCAACTCCAAGAACACCCTCAGCCCCTCTTACACACCTGGTTGAATGAAAGTTACTGCAAGCACTTATTGGAACTTGAGTAGAAATACCTTTAACTTGGCTGTGAATTAGCAACAGGAAATAGAGACCCAAGACAGTTTAGTAGTACATTTAATGTATTGGTATTGATTAGAATAAATGGTGGTTTGAGCATAAATGAAAACACACAAGGTAGGGTCAGACAGTCTGCTAGACAGTATAATTACTATGCACAGGTAATTTAGAATAGAGTTCTGTGCCACTAGACTGGGATTAGCACATTAGTCAGCACTAAACAGTGCATATAAGTATTAACTGCAATGTGAATAATAATAACTAGTCTAGAGTGCATTCTAGGAGAATGGCTAGGATATGGTGCAATGTCCCCTGACAGGTAACTCTCAGAATAAGCAATAGATGAAGGTTTCTGTGTAGCAGTTGTAAAGGGACAGTCATTAGTCCTAACTCTTCAGCCAGCTAGCACTGGGGGCAGTTGTACCATTGCTGCACATGCGAATGGTACCAGGCAAACCTGCAGACAGCACTAAGGCCACTGGATAGATGTATGGTCAGTTCTAAAAGAGCTCAGTCTCTCTAGCAGCAGATAGTAAATCCCCACAGCAGCAACTCACTGTCAGGAACCATGAATCAGACTGAGACAGAACTGCAGTAAAATCACACTTTTTAATAAAATGTAAAATAGTAAAAAGAGAGCAAAACATAGTCAAAACATAGCCAGAGTTCGGTAACCAGAGCGGGTAGTCGGAACAAGCCAATGAAACAGGAATCCAGAGATCAGCATAGTAGAGGCAGCAAACAGGATCAGGAACCAGAAGGGAAGTCAGCCAGGCAAAGTCTTTAATCCAGAAATCAGTGTAGTTAGAGGCAGCAAATAGGATCAGGAACCAGAAGGGAAGTCAGCCAAGCAAAGTATTTAATAGGAAACCGCAGTAAAGAGTATCCGGATATGTTGACCAGATGAAGGCACAGGAGATATGATCCAGCAGGAAATGAAGACCAGGTGAGTCACTGTGGAATGAAGAGTACTGGCAATTAACTGACAGCTGAGCAACTAGAGCTCTGAGAAGGGAGCCCTGACACTCACCAGTCCCAGCAATATTTAAGCTCACCATCACTCACAGTGATTAGTCCACTCTCTGCACCCCAGTGACTCTGGCTGTCAGAATAAATGAAATAAATTAAAAGTTTGGGACCTTATATAAGACGACTGCTACAGAGTTGGTGTATCTCCATCCCTGAATCATATGGAAGAGCGGGGGAGTTGGGGAAATGTTGGGACTTTGTATGAACAACCAAAACCAATTGAATCAATTAGTATACAGTATCTCACAAAAGTGAGAACACCCTTCACATTTTTGTAAATATTTTATTATACCTTTTCATATGACAACACTGAAGAAATTACACTTTGCTACAATGTAAAGTAGTGAGTGTACAGCTTGTATAACAGTGTAAATTTGCTGTCCCCTCAAAATAACTCAACACACAGCCATTAATGCCTAAACCACTTGCAACAAAAGTGAGTACACCCCTAATTGAAAATGTGCATATTGGGCCCAATCAGCCATTTTCCCTCCCCGGTGTCATGTGACTCGTTAGTGTTACCAGGTGTCAGGTGTGAATGGGGAGCAGGTGCATTTCATTTGGTGTTATCGCTCTCATTCTCTCATACTAATTACTGGAAGCTCAACATGGCACCTCATGGCAAAGAACTCTCTGAGGATCTGAAAAAAAGAATTGTTGCTCTACATAAAGATGGCCTAGGCTATAAGAAGATTGCCAAGACCCTGAAACTGAGCTGCAGCACAATGGCCAAGACCATACAGCGGTTTAACAGGACAGGTTCCACTCAGAACAGGCCTCGCCATGGACGACCAATGACGTTGAATGCACGTGCTCAGTGTCATATCCAGAGTTTGTCTTTGGGAAATAGACATATGCTGCCAGCATTGCAGCAGGGGTTGAAGGGGTGGGGAGGTCAGCCTGTCAGTGCTCAGACCATACACTGCACACTGCATCAAATTGGTCTGCATGGCTGTCATCCCAGAAGGAAGCCTCTTCTAAAGATGATGCACAAGAAAGCCCGCAAACAGTTTGCTGAAGACAAGCAGACTAAGGACATGGATTACTGGAACCATGTCCTGTGGTCTGATGAGACCAATGTAGACTTATTTGGTTCAGATGGTGTCAAGCATGTGTGGCGGCAACCAGGTGAGGAGTACAAAGACAAGTGTGTCTTGCCTACAGTCAAGCATGGTGGTGGGAGTGTCATGGTCTGGGGCTGCATGAGCGCTGCCGGCACTCGGGAGCTACAGTTCATTGAGGGAACCATGAATGCCAACATGTACTGTGAAGCAGAGCATGATCCCCTCCTTTCAGAGACTGGGCCGCAGGGCAGTATTTCAACATGATAACGACCCCAAACAAACCTCCAAGACTACCACTGCATTTCTAAAGAAGCTGAGGGTAAAGGTGATGGACTGGCCAAGCATGACTCCAGACCTAGACGATATTGAGCATCTGTGGTACAGTCTCAAATGGAGGGTGGAGGAGCGCAAGGTCTCTAACATCCACCAGCTCTGTGATATCGCCATGGAGGAGTGGAAGAGGACTCCAGTGGCAACTGTGAAGCTCTGGTGAACTCCATGCCCAAAAGGGTTAAGGCAGTGCTGGATATTAAGTGTGGCCACACAAAATATTGACACTTTGGGCCCAATTTGGACATTTTCACTTCGGGTGTACTCACTTTTGTTGCCAGCAGTTTGGACATTAATGGCTGTGTGTTGAGTTATTTTGAATGAACAGCAAATTTACACTGTTATACAAGCTGTACACTCACTACTTTACATTGTAGCAAAGTGTCATTTCTTCAGTGTTGTCACATGAAAAGATAGAATAAAATATTTACAAAAATGCGAGGGGTATACTCACTTTTGTGAGATACTATATGTTATTTAATGGTGCATATGAATGCTATGGGACAATAAATTACATATAATATAAAATAAATACATATACACACAGACACATAAAAGTGTTCCTGTGTGGTACATGATATATTAAAAAATGTATTGAATGGTAGTTTCATGGTGGACACATAATAGTTGTGACGATACATTGATAGAAAGCTCTACATACGTTTCGTGGATAACTTCCACTCATCAGGAGCAAATTGCAACATAAGTATGTCTGTAATGAGATATAAATGCCAAATAATATATTAGCTGAAATAAACAGCAAGCAGGGGAGCCATAACTTAATCCCAGCACTCTTACCTAAAAAGAGGCTACAATGTTCAACAACAAGGGTAGTATTAATGGCTGGAGGCACTATGGAAGCATCATCCCCGGAAACTGAGGTGGCGATGCAAACCGTGACACAGCGGTGAACAGAGAACAAGCAATGAGCATAAATAGAGATGTCATCCCCAATGAGTAACTTTGATTGCAGTAAGTGCTGAGTAAAGGCCCAAAGCGCTTCTGTGAAAAAAGTATAAAAGTACATCAGTAAGGTGACTACACCATAGACGATTAGGGAAGGTATATATGCTGCCAGAACACCTGGACTCAGCACTCTGGATCCTGCTCAGGCTGGTATTGCACACTGGACAGCGATGTTTACTCTTCGGGCTCCCTCGTGGCAAGAGGAAGCTGCGTCCTGTACAACTTGAGAAAAAGTAGCTCTTTCCCCTGACCCCCTAAAATGCAGTTCAAAAGTTTTCGTTTACAGTAGAGTCTCTCTTCTCTAGACTACAGTTGCCACAGTGCAGTGCTGTCTGACTCAGTCCATTGAACTCTTCCTCCGCAGCAACTCCCTCCTCTTGCTGATATAGATGTTAACAAGTTCAGCACCGCAGGGGAGCAGCTGCATCTAGTGTTTCTCTCACGCTGCTTTTTTAGTCCAGCACCTGGCTACATACTTAATATTAACCCACCCCAAAGTTGAACCTTTTAACCCTTATCCTGTAAATTTTTCCCAAACCTAACCTGACCCATCAACATTTCCTTTTTTCCATTGTAAATAGTCAACACTGATGTAACCCCCATCCAGGCTTTCATACACTGTTACATGTATAATTGAGAAGATGAAAACCAACCCTTTGATCACAACTAAAATGATTATCATAACCAAGATCTCAACAAAACATAGAATATCACAATGATAAAATCTAAATTGGCAATTCTTAGCATTTGATTGCAAAGCATCAAATCTACTGCATCTAAAAGTCCAGGGTTCACAAATTGTTGTGCCAAAACTGATCCCACAAAGATGGACCTCCAAGAAGGGGAGAACCAAGTGTGAACACTTAATAGAGTAATTTTTAATGCCAGATATGTGGCGTATCAATAAACTGCATGTGATCATTAACAGCCAATGAAACGTATATAGGGACAACCAATCTCTTACTAAATGCACAGTGAGCATGCTCGATTCCAGTAAATGGAATAGTCACTTGCTCATGAGTGCTCAGATTTTGGTTAGTCTGGATGATAGCATTGTGCTGCAGACAATTGTGACCATACACATGTGTAGCTCTGGGCCCATGGGGCTGGCTGGGAAGTAGTGGTTCACCTGCTCACAAATGCCCTCAATCACACTACTACTGGCATCCGGGGTCAGAAAACAGGCTTGCTCTTTGTTTTTCTTTTCTATTTTTTCTTTCTATTATTTTTTATTTGGGGATTGAACTTGGATAGGGATTGAGGTAGTTATGGGATGCCCAAGGATCAACAGTTCTGTACACAGGACTGCTATATACACTCTCCAATATATACACTCCTCCAACTCCTCTCCAGCACACTTCTTGCTTCTTTGACAATTCCTGCTTCTCTCTCCTGCACAACTCTTATTTAACACTTGTAAGACCTGGAAGGAAATTTACCAGGCCTCCAAACAGTCTTGTACGGCCTAGTTAGCACATGTGAGACCTGATGTAGATATACCAGGCCTCCGGACCGCCCTTTGCAGGCATGGGGTTGAGGTTCCCCTTGTGTAGAAAGTTAGATTGTTAGTGCTAGCTAGCCACGATGGACTACATCTCCCAGCCCATCTGCACACTGCCAATGACACCAGGTCCCAGTCTCTTCCTGCACCTCTTCCAGACAGTCTTCCTCCCAATCTGCTTTGTGCATCTCCACTTCCCTGGGCTGTGTCACTCACCGACACCTGTTACTTGTAGTTCTTCCCAGAGATCTCTCTGATAGTGTTTTCTCCTGCTGTCCTCTTCCGCTCACCCTTGTGCCTCTCCACCAGGATCTCTCCAGCTCTCTCCTCCTGGCCGCACCCGAGCTCTCCCAGGCCAAGGCCCCCCCCCAGACTAGGGGCTCCCTCCAGGCCCTGACAGCCTCCAAACTATTCCATCTCCGTCACTTCCACCCAAACTCCCCCCACCCACTGGGCAGACCGCAGTATTTAAGGAGGCCTGCCCCCTGCCGATCCAGGCTGGGGATTGGTCACCGCTCCTCAACATACACCAGAAAGCTTTACCTCCTCTTCCCATTCTCTTTTCCAGAACTTTCTGAAGAACAGGGGAGGGTTAACCAAGGGGTGTTGCTTCCTGCAGTCTCAAGTCCTCCCTGGGCCATTCCCCTGCCCAGAATCAAAACAATCAGGCCTGACCAAATGTATCTACTCTTAACAAAAAAATTGATTTCTAAGCACCTACCTATGGTAGAGGGGGCTACACATAAAACGGTGGTCTTTGCTAACCATCCATTGAGCTCTACAAAGATCGTTTATACCCTCTGCACACTAGATCTTGTGCAATTTACCTGAAGCATGAGTTTCCATATATTTTCGTGCGTGAAAGTTACATTTTAGGTGCTGAGTGTCTCTTGGTACAGAAGAGGTACGTTTATAAACAAGGGGTTGAGTTTACGTAAAGGCCAACTCAACCTTTGGCGAGGTTGTTCTTAAATTATCCCCCCCCCCATCTTAAGCCACCCAGAAAATAAAATTACCTTGAGCCCCAATTCAGCAATGCTGTCTGTGTGGCCCTGCATAGACTTCAGTACGAAAACATCTGGCTAGCTCTTTTTCAGACTACACGTGTCCCTCAGCCCTATTCATTCCTATAGGATGGCCTAGAACAGAATAGGAATGAATGGAGCTGCACACATGTGTAGTGTGAAGAAAAGGCTGCTGGAGTTTTTCTTTCTGTAGCGTGAACCTCACTGGATTGCGGTTGAAAGATCAGAAGCCGATTGATGCGATCATCCGTTTGCTCACTCTGCTATCTCTTCCTATCAACCTATTGTTTGTCAGAACACTTGTATGCAGCACATATGTTTAGCTTCCATTCCTATAGGGAACTTCAAGAGGTTAATACAAAATCAAAATCAGGTACTTATATTAGTTACCGAACACGTAAAAAAATAAATGTAACAATGCATTTGTTGACAGATGCTGGGCTACAGCATTTTGGAGAAGGAGACAATGGGGTTGATTTACTAAAGGCAAGTATACTGTGGACCTGCCCCACAGCTTAGTAAATCCCAATCACATGCAAGGAAAATAAGAAACAGCATTTTTGCTTGCATGTGATTGGATGATAGAAATCATTAGAGTCTCCCCTCAGATCTAGAGCAACTGCACTTGCAGTGAACAGTATATTTGCCTTTAGTAAATCAACCTTATTCCATTTTATTAGTCTCTCCCTCTACTCTACTGAGATACTAATGTTATGCTGCATCACTCTCCATTAGCTAGCAAATATTCTATGAAAACGATTATTTTAAGAATTGTATACTTTATGTTGATACTTATCAGGTATAAGAACCAGCTTGTTATGTTTAACCCTCTGCTGTATGTATTAACAATTTCATGTGTTGGATAAATCGATAATGCATAACCCAACAATATGTCATGCCTCATTTAAAGTCCCACTGGCCAAATAATTATTTGTATTGGAAAAAATGGAGGCTGGTATTACTGGCATGAAAAAACGGAGGCTGGCATGCAGTGTTCATTTTGACTTCAAATTTCGATTTAGTTTTAGTCAT
The DNA here is from genome assembly GCA_018402905.1 of Glandirana rugosa. NCBI lineage: Eukaryota > Metazoa > Chordata > Amphibia > Anura > Ranidae > Glandirana > Glandirana rugosa. Next base: position 39,995 of record BLSH010022067.1, read on the forward strand.
AGTCTTTTGACCAAATTGCCATTTTAGTTTTAGGTGTATTTTAGTCATCTGTATTGTTTTAGTCATATTTTAGTCAACTAAAATCCCCAGTACATTTTATTCAACTAACATCTCATACATTTTAGTCAACTAAAATTGAATGGGTTTAGTTAAATTGTAATGCATTATTTAAACATTTCTCTAGAATTTCCAAAGTCATTTCTCCTGGATTAGAAATCTAATACCATGTTATTATTTCTGGTATTAAGGGTTGAACATACGCTATGACACAGATTTAGCCATTGCGATATATTACATCTTTATAAATAAAACCAAGTTTCATAAAAAAACAAAAATATTGCTTTTTGACAAACAGAATTGAGACTTTAAAATACAAAAAAAAACAACAACTGTAAACTCTATTGGCTGTAATGCCATCACACATATTACCTGAATATATAACCAACATTAAATATTAAGAAAAAATATAAGAAAAGCCTTTTTATTATTTTTTTTTCTCTTTCAGCAGCTTAGTAGATGCCCCTTATTATCCTTATGCGCTAGTGCAATACATGTTTAAACTTTAACTATGATTATTTCAGATTTTTGGTGCTGAAAGCGGTACGATTATTCTGCATGGAAATTTGGCGTTTTATATTGTAGGCCTGTAATTCTTAGGAATAACTCATTTAAATCTGTCCAAACAAGAGTCTAGTAGACATACCAGGTATGATAAAGTTTGAAACACAAAATCATAAATGATAATATAATAAATAACTATAAATAATTATCAAAAATAATAACATAATAGTAATAAAATTTATTCAATAATGTAATCAAACCAAAAACACTGAAATTTGCTCATTTGCAGAATTGTTGCTGTCGTCACTTTCAGTGTCTGAAACTGATTTTTGGGGAAATTTATCATCACTCAATTCTTATTTACTATCGGTGTTTTCTAGCTGATCAAAAAACACTTTTGACATAAAGGGACACTTTTTGGTTGCCATGGACATTTCCAAGCAGAAAGAATGGCATATATAATATAAAAGTGCATGCAGGGCACTGGGCAAAGCACTAGGGACAAAGGGGATGTGAAATGATTTCATACAGTAATGTAATCTTACAGAATACAGTGTACTGTATGTTTGCTGTGTGTTTCACTTTTTGAATTTATCGCCAGGCTCCGCCCCCGTCCAACGCAAAGCTCGCAGGGAACGGAGCCCGGCACACAGAGGCATTGGGCGGAGGACACAGCCCTCAGACACAGCGGGGGGGGGGGGGGGACACCGCTGGATCCAGGGGACAAAGTAAGTAACCCAGCCTTGGATCCAGCGATGCAATGCCGAGTGTGGCTCGGGGTTATCGCTATTTGCAGTGAAAACTCACCCCGAGTCACACTCGGGAATACCGTCAAGCAGGTTAAAGTGCTATTATTATAGGCCCTGGATGGAATTGTGTTGCCGATTTAGAAATGGCCAGCAGAGTAGTGTTAATTTTGATGTCAATTTTCAATTTAGTTTTAGTCATAGTCTTTTGACTAAAATGCCATTTTAGTTTTAGTCGTATTTTAGTCATCTGAATTGTTTTAGTTTTAGTAGACTAAAATAGTGTTAATTTAGTCGATGAAAACGTTTTAGTCGACAAATTAACACTGCTGGCATGAAGTCTCCTGATCCTGACCATCTTCCTTCAGTATTTGTGTTACCAAGCCATAATAGGTTTGCAGATAATTATTAACATTAGTGATCTACAAATTCATTTTAGGCCTGTGATTCAGCAAAGGCAGCCACCATATTACTCATAAGAAAGCATACCTTCCAACTTTTTGAGATGGGAACGGGGGACACCTATTAGCAAAAGTATGAAGGCATAGGACACACCCCCTGACACGCCCCCTTAAAGGAGAATTATACAGAAAAAAAGAATAGTTAAACCCACAAGTGCTTTTTTTTTTACTACTACTATTCCTTTATATTGGCTTTTGAAAGTTACAAATGCATCAATTTAGAAACTGGATGAAATGTTTTGCACTGGGAAACACTTTTTGAAAAATAGAAAGTGCATTTTATATACAATTATACAGTGGCGGCTGGTGAAATTTTAGGATGGGGGGGTGCCAGACCCCGCCCTTCCTTTTTGACCCCTCCCACTTCTCACAAGCCTCACCCCTTATAGTTTGCACCCCTTGTGTCAGGAGTATACAGCCCAGCATCACCAGATAGGGTATACAGCATCACAGATAGGGTATACAGCGTCACAGATAGGAGTATACAGAGCCCCAGATAGGGGTATACAGAGTCACCAGATAGCAGTATACAGAGCCCCAGATAGCAGTTTACAGAGTCACCATATAGCAGTATACAGAGCCCCAGATAGCAGTATACAGAGCCCCCATATAGCAGTTATACAGAGTAACTATATCGCAGTATACAGAGCCCCAGATAGCAGTATACACAGTCAGCATAAAGCAGTATACAGAGTCACCATATCACAGTATACAGAGCCCCAGATAGCAGTATACAGTCACCAGATAGGGTATACAGAGTCACCATATAGCAGTATACAGAGCCCCATATAGTAGTATACAGAGCCACAGATAGCAGTATACAGAGAACCCAGATAGCAGTATACATAGCACCAGATAGGGTATACAGTCACCAGATAGGGTATACAGAGCACCAGATAGGGTATACAGAGCCACCATATCGCAGTATACAGTCACCAGATAGGGTATACAGTCACCAGATAGGGTATACAGAACCCCAGATAGGGTATACAGAGCCACCATATCGCAGTATACAGTCACCAGATAGGGTATACAGTCACCAGATAGGGTATACAAAGTTACCATATTGCAGAATACAGTCACCATATCGCAGTATACAGTCACCATATCGCAGTATACAGTCACCAGATAGGGTATACAGAGTCACCATATTGCAGTATACAGTCACCATATCGCAGTATACAGTCACCAGATAGGATATACAGTCACCAGATAGGGTATACAGAGTCACCATATCGCAGTATACAGTCACCATATTGCAGTATATAGTCACTATATCGCAGCATACAGTCACCAGATAGGGTATACAGAGTCACCGTATAGCAGTATACAGAGCCCCAGACAGGGGCTCGTGGCACTGACAGACCCCTCCTAATTCGGGACAAGTCCCGCACTTACCCCATCTAAAAAGGCAGGCAGGAGTGTGCAGAGCTCCACTTGTGGACAGCATGCTGGAGTGGATGGTCTGCAGCGCGGGAGTTGGGACTGAAACCCGGCGGAGTGCTGCGCCTGCGTGAGTAATCACGCAGCCAGTACGTCCGCCATAGTCCCGCCCACAGCATCCAATGCCAGTCAGCCACTGCCTCAGGGCAGCCAATCAGACTATGTGTGTGCGCCTGTTCAGCGCACACACATAGTCTTTAATGACTGACCAATCGGCTCACTACTTGCTGTCAGCAGACAGCAAGGAGGCGAGAAAAAAAAGTCAATATACCGGCGCCTCCTGTAGGGGGTGTGGCTGACTATATAGATCAGACCAAAAATGAGGGACAAATGAGTAGGTAAGAGGAACGAGGGACTTTGTTCCAAATCAGGGACAGTCCCTCGAATTCAGGGACAGTTGGGAGCTATAAGAAAGGCTTACCTGTTCTTTAACCACTTAACAACCGCCCTATAGACAAAAGACATCTACAGGGCGGTTGCTTAATTCTGGGAGGACGTCTATTGACGTCCTCCCAGAATCGCGCTTCCCGCGCGCCCCCTGGGGCGCGCACACAGGAACATCCCTGACCGTCGGGACCGGGGGACCCGACTGATCACGGATCGCGGTGAATGGCCACTGTGAGCGGCCTTTTACCACGTGATTGCGCCGTCAAATGATGGCGCGATCACATGTAAACAAGCCGGCGGAAGCGCCGGCTTTTCTCTCTCCTCTCCGCACCGATCGGTGCATTGCGAGAGGAGAGAGGGGGGAGAGAGGAGGTGCTGCAGCGCTGTGGGCGATGTGTAATGCCCACAGCGCTGCTAAGTCACAAGAATGCACCCCCACCATCTATTTACCGCCCACCCAGCCATCAATCACCCAGCCATCCAGCACCCACCCAGCCATCAATCACCCAGCCATCCAGCACCCACCCAGCCATCCAGCACCCACCCAGCCATCTTCACCCATCCATCCACCCCCCACCCATCCTCACCCACCCATCCATCCATCCATGCTCACCCATCCCCACTAACTACCGACCCACCCACGACCTACCGACCCACTAACTACCGACCCACCCGCCATTTATCTACCACCCCCACGTAAGAACACTGAATCGTCGCGACACCCGTAATGTGTAGCGGGTGTCGCGACGTCGTGGAGGAGAGAGGGGGGAGAGAGGAGAGCGTTACGTGGCTAGCCACGCCTCTCCTCTCTCTTTTCGGCCGCGAAGGCGGCCGAACAAATGTACACTAGCGCGGTAGTAAACTGCCGCGTTAGTGCACCATTTTCCGGCGAGTGTCACCGGT
>BLSH010022067.1:55910-68691 GCA_018402905.1 Glandirana rugosa
TGGAATCCATGCGACCCTCAACTTTAACCAGATTCCCAGTACCGGCACTGACCACACAGCCCCACAGCATGATGGAACCTCCACCAAATTTTACTGTGGGTAGCAAGTGTTGTTCTTGGAACGCTGTGTTCTGTTGCCGCCATGCATAACGCCCCTTGTTATGACCAAATAACTCAATCTTTGTTTCATCAGTCCACAGCACCTTATTCCAAAATGAAGCTGGCTTGTCCAAATGTGCGTTTGCCATAACTCAAGTGACTCTGTTTGTGGCGTGAGTGCAGAAAAGGCTTCTTTCGCATTTCCCATACAGCTTCTCCCTGTGCAAAGTGCGCTGAATTGTTGAACGATGCACAGTGACCCCATCTGCAGCAAGTTGATGTTGTAGGTCTTTGGAGGTGGTCTGTGGGCTGTTTTTGACGCTTCTCACCATCCTTCGCCTTTGCCTCTCCAATATTTTATGTGGCTGCCACTTCTGGCCTTAACAAGAACTGTGCCTGTGGTCTTCCATTTCCTCACTATGTTCTTCACAGTGGACACTGACAGCTTATATCTCTGCGATAACTTTTTGTAGCCTTCCCCTAAACCGTAATGTAGAACAATGTTTGTTTTCAGGTCATTTTAGAGTTGTTTTGAGTCCCTCATGTTGCCACTATTCAGAGGAGAGTCAAAAAGAACAACTTGCAATTGGCCACCTTAAATACCTTTTCTAATGATTGGATGCACCTGTCTATGAAGTTCAAGGCTTAATGAGCTCACCAAACCAATTGTGTGTTCCAATTAATCAGTGCTAAGTAGTTACAGGCATTCAAATCAACAAAATGACAAGGGTGCCCAAATTTATGCACCTGTCTAATTTCGTTTTGATGCATATTGCACATTTTTTGTTAATCCAATAAACCTCAGTTCACTACTGAAATATTACTGTGTCCTACAGTTATTTGATAGATGAAAATGAAATTGCTGATCCAAACACCCAAATATTTATAAATGACAATCATGGAAATTGTCAGGGGTTCCTAAACTTTTGCATACAACTGTATATATATATATATATATATATATATATATTTTTAGCAGAAACCCTAGAGAATAAAATGGTGATTGCTGTAATATTTTATGTCACACTGTATTTGTGCAGTGGTCTTTCAAATGGAATTTTTTGGGGGAAAAAATACACTTTCATGAATTTAATATAAACAAAACAGTAAAGTTATTTTTTTGTATAATGTAAAAGATGATGTTACGCCAAGTAAATAGATACCCAACATGTCATGCGTTAAAATTGCATACACTCATGGAATGGTGACAAACTACAGTACTTTAAAATCTCCATAGGCGACACTTTAAACATTTTTACAGGTTACCAGCTTAGAGTTACAGAGGAGGTCCTGTGCTAGAATTATTGCACTCACTCTAACGATTGCGGTGATATCTCACATGTGTGGTTTGAACACTGTTTTCATTTACAGGCGCGGCTTGCTTCCGAGCACGAGCACGGAGGGATGGGGCACTTTACTTTTTTTTCTTATTTTTTTTTTTTTTACATTATCCCTTTAAAAAAAATGTTTGATCACTTTTATTGCAGTCACAAGGAATGTAAACATCCCTTGTGACAGTAATAGGCAGTGACAGGTACTCTTTATAGGGGATCTATAAGACCAAAATCCCTCCTTTGCACTTAAAAGCATTCAAAATGCCAAGTTTGGCTGTTTTAAATGCTGTCATTTTTTTTTTAATTTGGCGCCTTTAAGGCTCCAGTAAACAGGAAGTAATGTCATGACATCGCTTCCGGGTTGCTATATCTGAGACCCGATCAAAGCCAATTTCGGCTCTGTTCGGGTCTCCGGCCAGCCAACGGACATGCTGGCTGGTCATGCGGGCCTCCCAGTGCGATGGGACAGCTTGGGCGAGCCGCGGGAAGGGGGGGGTCCCCTCATGATAGTCGGCTCTAAAAAGCACACGGGGGTGATGCCTGCAGCTGCCTGCATTACCCCAGTACAATCCAATGAAGCCAAAGGCCATATATTTTGTGTTATGTAGGCGTCAAGGGGAGTCCAACTTCAACCAAAACAAACATTTTTAAGAGGTTGAACCTATGTCAAGTTTTTATTTGTTGTATATCACCCATTTGAAGGACGGGTCATGATGAGATATCTCTCGAGGACAAAGACAGCAAAGTACATTTCATTTGTGGAGATAATCTAAAATCTCGGTCTGGTTTTTTTTTGTTCCTGGTGTCCCTCTGTCCCAGAATGCCCGCTCTTGTCCTGTGTTTCTGGACAGAGTGTAGCTCTCCCCACTGATGACACAGGCTGTAACAAAAAGTTAAAGTATAACTAAAGGCAAAACTTTTATTTTACTTTTGGGTAGAGTGGAGAGGAATCAGTTTTCATTGCTGTCTATTTCCCCTACGCATTCTCAGATTAAACCGCTTTTCTTCCAGTCTCAGTGTGTGTCCCCTTGTCGTCCTACATTCCATGAGACTAACCAGTTTTTTTTTTATGCTAGGATCCCCATTGAGACATTTATAGATCGCAATCATGTCCCCTCTTAAGCGTCGCTTCTCCAAAGAGAATAAGTTTAGCGCTTGCAGTCGTTCCACGTAAGTAAGGTCTTCCATTCCTCTTATCAGTTTAGTTGCCCTCCTTTGGACTCTCTCCAGCTCCAGTACATCCTTTATGAGGACCGGTGACCAGAACTGGACAGAATACTCCAAATGTGGCCTAACCAGGGTTTTATATAGTGGCAGAATTATAGCTTTATCCCTGGAGCAAATCCCTTTTTTTATGCATGCTAATATTCTACCTGCTCTGGTTTCTGCTGCTTGACATTGCATGCTATTCCTCATTCTGTCATCTACTAGGACCCCCAGATCCTTCTCCATTCTCGATTCCCCCAGAGGCTCTCCCCGTAGAGAGTACTGAGCTTTTATGTTTTTTGCCCCCAAGTGTACTACTTTACATTTATCTACATTGAACCTCATTTGCCATTTGTCTGCCCACTCCGTTTATTTGTTCAGGTCATTCTGTAGAATGTCAATATCCTGCTGTGATGTTATTACCCTGCCTATTTTTGTATCGTCGGCAGAGCTGTTAATTCCTTCCCCTAGATCATTAAAGAATAAATTGAATAATATTGGTCCCAAAACAGATCCTTGGGGTACCCCACTCGTCACTCTAGACCAGTCTGAGTACATGTTATTAACCACCACCCTTTGGACACGCCCCTGTAACCAGTTCTTTACCCAAGAACAAACCTTATGGTCTATACCTGCATATCTTAGCTTGTAAATCAAGCGTTTATGGGGAACTGTGTCAAAAGCTTTTGCAAAATCCAGGTACACAACATCCACGGACCTCCCCCTATCTATATGGCCACTCACTTCCTTGTAGAATGTTAGCAGGTTTGTCTGGCAGGAACGACTCTTCATAAACCCTGATTACTGCTAATGATGTTACGCTCCTCAGTTAATTTTTGGATATAGTCTCTAATTATCCCCTCCAATAATTTACCCACTATTGATGTTAGGCTGACTGGCCTGTAATTCCTAGGAATATATCTCTGCCATTTTTAAATATTGGCACCACATTGGCTTTCCTCCAATCTGCTGGTACCACTCTCATCATTATCCACAAAAATGATGAACAATGACCTGGCTATAACCTGACTGAGTTCACTGAGAACTCTCGGATGTAAGCCATCTGGTCCTGGTGATTTACTTGCATTGAGTTTATCTAGTTTTTCTTTGACCCCAGCCTCTGTTAGCCACAAGGGTATGTCCTGTGCTGTGGCACTAACTGTATGGTTGTGGTTGGTAAACCCCTCCCTTTCCTGTGTAAAAACTGAGGAGAAGAAAGTATTCAATACCATTGCCTTTTCTGTGTCATCTGTAACCATCCTCCCATTATCATCCTTCAAGTGTGCAATGTGCTCTGATTTTGCCTTTTTATTATTAATATATTTAAAGAATTTTTGGGTTTTTTTTTACTCTCCTCCACTATGTGTTTCTCATAACCCTTTTTAGCCGCCCTGATTGCATTTTTGCACCTCTTGTTACATTCCTTGTAGTTTTTGAATTCAGAAGTTGACCCTCCCCCTTTATATTTTTTAAAGGCCAAGTTTTTCTCTTTAATGAGGCTTTTCACATTACGGTTTAACCCACCCAGGTTTCACCTTTGCTCTTTTAAATTTATTGCCCACTGGAATGCACTGTGTGATACCCTTATTTAATATGCTCCTAAAACATTTTATCTAGTATTATGTCTCAATTTATGTCCTGCAGAAATGACCGTAGCTTTGGAAAATTGGCCCGCTTACAGTTTAGTGTTTTAGTGCTGCCCTCTTGCCTCTTTCTCTTGTGATTTACCCTAAATGCTATCATTCTATGGTCACTAGATCCCAAGTTATCGTCTGAGACCAGATCTGGATTATTTGTAATTAATAGATCTAACAGGGCATTCTTTTTAGTTGGGGAATCCACCAATTGGGACATGAAGTTGTTCTGTAGGACATTCATGAAATGACGTGCCTTTAATGAGGATAATTGAAGTCCCCCAGTATAATTACATTTCCCAGGTTTGCTGCCATTTCTAGCTGGGATAGCAGTCCCAGCTCATCCTCCTCCTTAAGGTTGGGAGGCCTGTAACATACCCCCACTAATAATTTCCCATTTGACTCCCCTCTATCAAGTTCAAATGGAAAAAAAAGTTTTGCCTATAGTTCTACGTTAACCACTTGCCGCCCGTATCGCGTGGACATACTGCGGCAAAGTGGCTCCGGGCGATTCGGGCGGGCACGCGCCACCTCCGGAGCGCTCTCGTGCCCGCCGCACGCACCGTGACTGTGCCCGCGTGTCGGGCAGACTCGATGTCCACCGGTGACACGCGATTGCCTACTACAGAGAAAGAACGGGGAACCGCCGATGTAATCACAGTGGTTCCCCGTTCTGACAGGCAGCATGACAGTCATCTACTGATCCCTGTGATCGGGATCAGTTAGATCTGTCATGCCTCTGGCAGCCCAGCCCCCACACAGTTAGAACACACATAGGGAACACAGTTAACCCCTTGATCGCCCCCTACAGGTTAACCCCTACCCTGCCAATGACATTTACACAGTAATCAGTGGTTATTTTTAGCTCTGATCGCTGTATAAATGCATAATCGCAGTCCTGATAAAAATTGCAGCTCGCCATCATTACTAGTAAAAAAAATAAAAATGTACAAAGCCATAAATTAATTCTCAGTTTGTAAACACGGCAACTTTTGCGCAAACCAATCAATATACGCCTATTTCCATTTTTTTTTACCACAAATATGTAGAATACATATCGGCCTAAACTGATGAATACATTTGTTTTTTTTATATATGTTAATGTAAGAATGAATGAAGTTGTTAATGTATCTTTACTTTTGATACATGAGATACTAAGGTGTATCTTTTTTTTGTTTGTTTGTTTGTTTTTTTGTTTAGTTATAGCAATTAGGACCTTTTAGGGTTAAAGCACCTTTGTTGTTCTTTTTTTTTTTGCTGCCTGGGGCCCATTCAGTAGGTCTTTCCTGGAGATCCAATAGGAGGCAAGTAAAAATTTCCCAGAGTAAATCACCTCTTGAACATTTGTTACGATAACAGGTTTCCCCATTTGAATATTTCAGGTCTCCCATCAGTTTCTGACAATGAAATAACAGAAAAAATTCTCCACACACAGAATGCAACAAAAACCGAACAAAAGTTCTCAACACCAGCCTTTTTCAGCCAGGGTTCATTCAGAGGGTGCTAAGGATTCCTTGAAAAATTAAGAATTTCTGCTTCTCTGATAAATAATCCCTGACATTGATTATTTTTTTGGACCACTAACGTAAGGAGCATTCTTCCCTGTGAGTACCAGTGCAATTGTGCCCTTCTCCAACCGACCACCAATGTAAAAGGACACATCCCTACTGACCAGTGACCACCAACATGAAGGCCATTATTATTATTTGTTTAATTTCATTATTATTGAAAATAATTTTGTCGTACAGAACAGCATTGGGTGCCAAATAAGCTAAGTATGCCAGATCCTTATTCTCTATTTATTTTTATATATCAACGAACCGTTCACACACTAGTATACCCTAGGCCAGTCTCTCTCAACCTTTTCAAAACAGAGGAACCCTTGAAATAATTCTCCGGTCTCTGGGAACCCCTGCTAAAAATTAAAAATCTACAACTCATGATACATTAGTGTGATGGTCAATGGGAAGAATGCCCCTTACACATGTGGTCATTGGGAAGAATTACCCCCTTACAGATATCTAAAAATATCAATGGTATCATTGGGAATTTATCAGTTAGAAATTGACCATTGCTCAAGGAACCCCTAGCAACCTCTGGAGGAACCCTAGGGTTCCATGGAACCCTGGTTGAGAAACCCTACCCTAGGCTGTAGATATAATAATTATTAGCAGGGGTTCCCTGAGACCTAAAAGTTATTTTAAGGGTTCCTCTGAGGTAAAACGTTGGATAAAGGCTGCTCTATACTATCCAAAGCTACAAAACAAAGTTTGGACTAGAGATGCACTTTAACAGAAGTTTTGAGCCTCATACAAATGAGAACTATAAAAAAAGTCAGTAATCTATAGTGCATGCTTGGGGGGGGTTGGAGTTGTGCAGGGTTTGCTATCTATAACAGGAGGTGTCTGAACAAGGAACTTCAGGGCAGGATCATCAAATATTATTTTACCGAAACCAACAGATTTAAAATAATAGAAAATTACATTTACATTCAAGATTTTATTAATAGGGTTAATAAAGGTAGTCACTATCTCAGAGAACTATCAAATGTGGTAGGAAGGGGGAGGACATTTTACAACATCTACACAAGTTTTTGTTTTAGCACCCATATCTAATATTCTATAGACCTCAATATGTTTCCACTGCAGCCATTGTTTACAGTCTGTAGAAACACATGTTGGATACTTGAGTTTGCTATCTATGTATACCAGCAGCGGCAGGTTCATAAGGGGCACAGGGGCGTAATTTCCATGCAGGGCGCCGGACTCATACGTTATTGATTTTTTTTTTTTTTTTTTAGAAGCACATGATTAGAGCCCTCACTCTCTAATTGGTTTCAAAAAGGTTGGGCTTGGGGTGCAGAGCACTGCACCCCGAACCCATCCACTTGTGACATTAGCGAATCAATATTCGCTATTGTCTTCCGGCTTCTCCTGTGCGGACCTGGGGGGGGGTTGTTTGCCGCCCCCCCAAAATTGAGCACCAGCCGCCACTGATGTATACAGAACATGTGCTAAGTACAAACAAGTAAAGATAACCAGAATACAGAATTAAAGATAAAAAATATATATCATATATTACATATAAAAATATACACCAAGTAGCCATAATATTGTCACCACCCATCATAACCAATTGAGGCATAGACTCCCCTACACCTCTGAGGTATACTGAGCTATCTGGCACCAAGCCATCAGAGCAGGTGCTTTAAATCATGTAAGTTACATGGATTGGACTTATTTTTCCAGAAAATCACACAGATGATCGGTTGGATATAGATTTGGAGAACTTGGAGTCCAAGTCAACACCTCAAACTTACTATTGTGCTTCGCAAACCATTCTTGAATTTATCAGACCAGGCTACCTTCTTCTATTGCTCTGTGGCCCAGTTCCGATGCTCATGTGCCCATTGTAGTCGCTTTTACGGGTCTTACACGGGTCAGCATGGGCACCTGATTGGTCTGCAGGTACGCAGCCCCATAAAAAACGAACTGTGATGTACTGTGTGTTCTGAAACCTTTCTATGTGAACCAACATTAACTTTTTCAGCAATTTGAGGCACTGTAGACCTTTTATTGAATTGTACTACAGGGGCCAGCTTTTGCTTCAGACGTGCATCAATGAGCCTTGGCCACTCCTGTCGCGGGTTTACTGCTTTTCCTTTCTTGCACCACTTTCGGTAGGTCCTGACCACTGCAGACCAGAAATATCCCACAAGTAGCTGCAGTTTTAGAGATGCTCTGATCCAGTCAACTAGCCCAGTGTTTCTTAACCTTTTTCAGTCAAGGCATCCTTTAAAATTAGGCACAATCTTGAGGCACCCCGTTGTATAATGTAAACAATTAAACAAATCGTTTTACAGAATGCAGCAACATCCACACATGTAGGACACCCAACATTACAGGTGATTCATTCTTCTAAAGCAAATACATCTTTGCATACTGGTACTGACTAATATTCCAGCACTTCTCTTCTCTCTTAGTTTCTCTCCCTCACTCAGCTAATGTTACCTCAGTGCAGATAGAGAGGGGCAATTGAGAGGCAAACAAGGAGGCTGTACAGACGCCCAACGTCCTCCTTATCAACTGCTTACATCATTGGTTGTTGAGTCACCAGTGACCAGTGGTGGCCCGTTCATTAGGGGCGCATGGGTGCCATCCCCCCATCCATGCATCCGGCCCCCTAATCTACATGCAGGGTGTTGGATGCATGGATTCCAATGGGGGGTGTTTTTTTTTTTAAGCACGTGATTAGAGCCAGAGGCTCTAATAGGTCTCAAAAAAGGGTGGGCTCTGGGCGCAGAACACTGCACTCTGAGCCCACCCAGTTGTGTGACAATAGCGAATAAATATTCGCTATTCTCACACTGATCCTCCTCCCGGCCAATCAGGAAGTGGGTTTGAGACCCATCACCCAATTGGCTGAAAGGACAGGCGGTCCTGTTGGACGCCTAGGATGAGGAGGGAGGAGACAGAGGAGGAAGAATGAAATATAATATATATTATATACAGTGGGGCTGATTTACTAAAACTGGAGAGTGCAAAATCGGGTGCAGTTGTGCATGGCAGCCAATTAGCTTCTAACTTCAGCTTTTTCAATTAAGCTTTGACAAAAAAAAAACTGGAAGCTGATTGGTTTCAATGCAAAGTTGCCCCAGATTTTGCATTCTCCAATTTTAGTAAATCAATCTCAGTATATTGCCTTTAAAAAGTGACCATTACTGCTATCTCTACCTTACTCTGCACTGGATGTGAGTGCACTACCATTGGAAGCCTTGCTACAATTATCACAGTAACAGCCTGTGAATACGTACAAATTGATTATCCATCGTCATAACATTGAGTGGACCTGATCTTCCGGAAGCTAAAGAGAACTTGCAGCTAACAGTCTCTGGATTGGGGATGAAGATGCAATTGCAAATCAAAATACATCATTTTGCATTCCTGGAGTTCCTTAAAATGATGTTGGCTGATGCCCCTGGTCCTGAACAAAAAAGAAGACATATTAGTCTACATCTTTGGCAAAGTTTGGCTAAGGCCAATACAGCAAAAAATATATAAATAAAATAAAAACCAAAGTATGAGCTGGTCTACTATTGGTTCAGTAGAATATAGAGAACGGAATGAGTGTATGTGTATGGGTTTATTTATACCCATGTAATCTATAAAAGAAGCAAACATTCTCTCTATGCAAACAAACATTAATTGTAATTGGAAAGCATAATAATGTTACCATTTCAAAAATATATCCACACCCAGCAGGCTCCACCCACAGCAGGCTGCCTGTGTCCCATCAGATTAGGCGACCCATCAGAATTTGTAACAGAAGTGATGTTCCTGTTGTGGCCATCTTGGTACACCCCGCACTCGGCCACACTAAGCCTACAGTCTGTACCGAAGTTTTGCATTTCAAGCTTATTTTTACCAGTAAACTAAGCTTATATAATGAAATACAGTATTTAGAAGTCCGTGACCCTGTTTTGATGTTGAATTTTAAAAGCAGCGGCAAGCCTGCTGATCTCACACATTTGCTAATCTGACAGAAGACCGCTGCTTTTAAAATTCAACATCAAAACTTCTAAATAGTGTAATTCACAATATAAGCTCAGTTTACTGGTAAAAATAAGTGTGAAATGCAAGACTTTGGTGGGTGTAAAAAGATGCTTGGCGACTTCAGACTGTAGGCTTAGTGTGGGGTGTAGCAAGATGGTCGTGACAGAATGCCACTTCCATTACGAAATCTGACGGGTCGCCTAATCTGACGAAACACCTACAGAAAACTACAGGTGGGGGCGGAGACAAGACTAGTCACCCCGCACAAGAAAAGAGAGCAGAAGTAAGCAGTCTTTATTACAGGAAGTCTCTGCACAAAAACATGCAGATATTCTTTTATGCTCGATTAGTGCACAGATCTAAAGCAATACAAAAATGACACAATTATTTAAATACGAATTCACAAGCCACTTGTATTTATGCAATTTTTATCCCTGATTTCAGCTTAAATTTTATTTTAATGAAATTCGTATCTATTAACACCCTATGTTTCTCTCAATAAAGCTCAACTCCAGGCATAAATGTTAAACCTGTGCTTGAAGTTTTACCTGTTAGAGGACCAGGAGCCTCTGCAAATGAAGTAAACAGGAAATACAATCTGGTTGAGGAGCTGCCCCCACACTGTGGCTGAACAATTAAGGAGCTACAGCATATTGCAGTATGCATGTTCCCTATCCCTCCAGTGTTCATGTTCCCTATGTTAGAATGACAGCACTATGCAATGCATTCGAGTCCTGATTGGATGGAGTGCCTCTCTTCCCTCTCCTAGTCTGAGTGGTGTTGTATTAAGGATTACAAGAAGCTGATATCAACACAGATTTGGGTGCATAAGGTAACATTATATGAAAATACATTTATCACATTTATGGAATGAATATGTAACTGGATGCAAATGTGTTTCTATAATATCTCTCTGGAGTTCAACTTCAAGCTCAGTTTTGATTTCTTTAAATTTCTCATTATTTTCTACTTTACTACTACTTTACTTTACTGTTTTACCTTTTTATTCTTCAACTTCTTTTTCAGCTTCACTGCAATTAGACTTTTACCATTAAAGTGGATGTAAACCCACCACTCACCCAGTATAAACTAATGGCACAGTATTAATGTATATGTACATGCAAGCCTCCTGCATGTATCCTTACCTTGGAAATGTCACCCCTTTCAGCAGTAGCAGACTTGCAAAACACTGGAATCAGTGGGTGTCTCTCTTTGCTAGAGCTTGATGGGTGGAGTTGTGATGTCACAAGACTTCCCACCCAGCTCTATACTGAATTGGTAGGGGGGAGTGTGGGGCTCATTTTGCTCTGTGCAGGAGATAAGAATATGACCTGTCAGTCATACAGCACTGGATGAAAGGACTCCTAATCCTCCCTCAGTCTGTTTTTTATGAAAAAAGATAAGGGTATTAGATTAGTATTAGAGTTGGATTAACTCGTTGTGGCAAAACTGGGCACAGATGACATGATATCCTCTCCTGTATAAGGTAGAAGTGATAGTAAAAAATGTTTTTTTTGGGTTTACATCTACTTCAAGTAGCTGATTGTCAGACTGTAAGCAATATGAATCCAACTTCTGCTAAAATGTGTTTGTTCTCAGCCATCTGTGGTGTGCAATCATCAGTCAGTGAAAAGTTTTGTTGAACTCAAAATGTTAATAATATTAATAGATAATAATAGAAAATCAGCCAGATATATACGGTACATAGCTTCTTACAGGGTCTCCAGCTCAGCAGCCTCTTTTTGCATTATTCTCTGCTGTGTACCTTCCCTCCCATACTTCAGAGTTATGGACACGGTCTCAGAGTACTCATTTACAAAAAAAAATGCTGAATTTTTATAATGACAGCTATTTTTTTTACAGATCTGAGTTCAGTCCTATTGCTATCTATAGGCCCTTGCACACAACTGCACAACGTAAACTTGCACTGTCTTCAAATCCATAAAATCAAAATGGAAAAATCTGCATCCAAGGTTAGTAATTTATACGTGTATACATATAATGCATGTACATGTGTATGCATGTGTACGCACTTAAATTTTAACCATGGCTTTGAAGCAAACCTAGATGGAAGAAAAAAACAACACATGCATACACACATACAGACATTTATGTATCTATGCGCATATAAATGCAAGTGTATGAACCAATGCGTGCATTTTACACAGGATCTTTCTTCAAACATCTACCAGAACTTTCGTGTAGATAATCAGTATTTCATTATGCTTGTGTGCATGAGCTCTAAAAGGATACCAGAAAGTATATATATTACACTGAGAGCCTGCTCCTACCAGCAGCTACATTTGAATGCAGCCACTGGTGTGCAGTAGGATGACAGCGGTGCCAATGGGCCGATCCCAGTGCATTGCACTTATAGTGGTACCCCGTAGGGGCCGTTAATATTAACTGATCCTTCTCCAAACAGTGCAGAGGCCACCGATGACCCAAGCAATGGTCTATTTACTTCTGGCTCCAATAAGCAGTCTAGGGGTTGTCTTTTTATAGTTTATTGGGATGAGAGAGGGTTGATGGTGGTATGGGATACTCAAGGCAAGATAAATAGTAACCAAAGGACATTTTTGTCTTGGATAGGCTTCTCTGAGGGTTACTAGGAATGGCCAGAACAGAGACCCTGTAAGAGCTGTCTCAGATAGAGCTACTGCTGGCACTTATACCTCAAAATAGCACACAGTCACTTGGATCTTGAGCTCACACCGTAACACTCATAATTGGAGAGGAAGTGACATTTCACAGTCCACTTGACTCGTCAACAGGACCCTGTATCTCTACTGTCCTCCCTTGACCCCTTTCAAGTCGACAGGACCTCTCTGTAACACTCTTATCTTGACTCGAGTTCTAGGTTCACTGACACACGATAAAACTCCATATTCACGGTCGTCATCGAGATAGACTCTGTCGAGAATGTCCCAGAGACAAGACCGGTAAGGATCATTGGG
>BLSH010022067.1:71855-84592 GCA_018402905.1 Glandirana rugosa
CAGTCACTTGGATCTTGAGCTCAGTTCTATTCTCACAATGTCTCTCCAGGACAGCTGAACTTTCCCCAGTTCCCTCCTGTCATCTCTATGTCCCAGGACAACTGCTCAGTTCACCTGACACTTTACAGTGAAGGAGAGGTTAATACTCACAATGCCACAGGACAGCTACAAACCTTACAGCTTCCATCAGGCACTCTTCAGTAAGCTCTCCAGACAAGATCTTTAGGTGAAACTGCTCCAAAGGTGATTAGGAATAGCCCCCCCCCCCAACAAGCTCTGCCAGAGTGGGGACCTCGAACTGCAGCAACTTCAGGAAGCTGCCCCAAAGGGGCTATAGCCCCTGAGGCTAGGAACTTCTCCAGCAGGACAAGGCCCTGGCTACTCCAGACCCAATGTCATTTATGTTCTCCCCAGCCACCTACTGGGCATACCTTCCCAGGGATTAGCTGTGGCACAATAAATATACAAGGTGGCCATTTGACTCTCCCAGCCCCATACGTTCTAGAAGCCTCTAAAAGGCATGGAAGAGCAATCACACTATACTTTTTATGCGAACTTTAATAAAAGGTTACAAATACTTGGCTTATTTCTGTTCTCTCTTTCTCTATACCTGCTTTCTTTCCTATGTTTTCAGTCCTCTACTAGAACTTCTGCAGACTATTGGTACTTTTGATTTCTCCACCCAGGATTCATTTATTTTACGTTCAGCAGCATCGACTTCTGGTCTGGTACCCCCAAACCATTACCTGTGCCCCCCCCCCAAATATTGTGGGTGGGAATCCCAGGATTAGTTAGATCTTTTTTTTAGGACCTGATATCCCATGTGTGCGATGTTTTTTGTCTTTTTTATCTGGGTAGGAAACCTTGCCGAGGTTATTTGCTGCTGGCTTTTTTCTATCTGACTCTATACTTCAGCTGTAAAATGGTTATCTTTTTGTTAAATGTTGCAAGATCTTGTGTTGCATGCTTCTCTTATGGGTTGTAGGATATTGTATTTGTGAAGTTTTAATGAAGCTCTTAGGGCAAAAAAAAACAAATAAGAATGAGCTCAGGTGTGTTCAGATTCTAGTCCAAACCCACCAAGAAGCTGTCACCTGTACTGAACCAATCATAAGCAGCTGAAGCATTCCCCACCCTGCAGCCGTAATTATGTATACATGTTGCTGCGGGGCAAGAATGCCCTGGCAGGCTTACGATTGCTTACGATTGCCCCAGTACCTAATCTGCCTAACCTGTATAAAACAATGATCTGTATACTTATTTTCAATACACTCTGCTCCGGTTACATGATCTCGCAGCTCTGTGTAAGGGAGCAATTGACAACAGCTGTGAATTCTGGGAGCCTTGATGTCATCGGTAGGCTTCCATGGCCCAGCTGTTATCAGTGCTCCCTCCTCAACTAGACTGCCCAGGTTAGAGAAGAGTTAAGTTCTGGATTGCCGGTTTCCCTGCATTTTGGATTCTACCTTCCTTCCTATATATAATTGGGGGGGAAGGCCGGGCTCGGGGAGCTTCTGAAAGGGACTGTATAGGAGCTGGAGGGTCCATGCCACTTGGAAGGATGTAGCCTTCATCTGCCACAGGGAACTCACCAGCCATGGACACTACCAATAATGGACTTACACCTTTGCAGGTATGTCTGGGCAGCCACAGAATAGATAGGAGTTGGACTGTGTTGCACTTCAAGTTGTAATGATCTCAAGTGTTTAAGTAAAACATTGTTAACCCTTACAAGCCTGGCCTGAAGTTATTCAAAGGAGTGCATGGTGGTAAATGGCGTATTGAAGGAACAAAGCCTGTAAAGCACACACAGTGTGTGCAAGCAAAGACACTACCAAAGGTTAACTTGGCAGGAACATAGGAGAAGGAGAGCAGTTGCCACAGTTAACCATGAACTGGTGGGGATGTATAGCAGCCAGTCATGAAGCGTGGTACCTGGTAAAGGTGACAGGTCCTACAGGAGTGGGGGGGCGGGGGGGTAAGTGTTCTGGCTCTCTCCCTTGCGGTCAGTTCCCTAAAGTACCTGGGACCGAACCCACGGTATGGAAACACCATGTACCTAGCCTCATGGTACGGGAGAGCTGAAGAAGTTAATTAAGTGCATGCATGAGGTCCACGGTAGGTGTACGGCGGCACCCCATTCTGTTACTGGGAGTGAGGTGACAAAGTTATGCTGGACTGATGGAGAGGGCATGGGCTTAGCAGTATCCCTCCTAAATGCAGCATACATCAAGGAAGGTGTGTAGTAACATGGGACAGCATGTTTTACAGAAGCACCCTGTACATTTAACTACTGCACACAGTGTACTGCTCATCTCTAAGCCAGGGTTCCTCCTTAACCACTTCACCCCCCAAAGGATTTCCCACTTTAGGACCAGAGCACTTTTTGCGATTCGGCACTGGGTCGCTTTAACTGACAATTGCGCGGTCGTGCGACGTTGTACCCAAACAAAATTTGCGTCCTTTTTTCCACACAAATAGAGCTTTCTTTTGGTGGTATACAAATCCAAAAAAAACAAAGTTATTCATCGGTTTTAGCCGATTTATATTCTTCCTCATATTTTTGGTAAAAAAATCGCAATCAGCGTTTAATAATTGGTTTGTGCAAAAGTTGCTGCGTTTACAAACCATGAGAATTAATTTCTGGCGTTTTTAAATTTTTACATTTTTTTACTAGTAATGGCACGATCTGCGATTTTTATCGGGACTGTGATATTGGGGCGGACATGTCGGACGTTTTTGACATTTTTTTGGGACCAATGACATTTATACAGCGATCAGAAATGTAAATATCCACTGATTACTGTATAAATGTCATTGGCAGTGAAGGGGTTAACTGTGTTCCCTAGGCGTGTTCTAACTGTGTGGGGGCTGGGCTGCCATGGGCATAAGAGATCTAACTGATCCCAGTAACAGGGATCAGTAGATCTCTTACATGTTCACCAACAGAGCGGGGAACCGCCGTGTTTACATCGGCGGTTCCCCGTTCTTTTCCCTCTAGCAGGTCATCCCGGCTTGCTGGCGGACATTGGGTACGCCTGAGCAACGGGCACACTCCTGCAGAGTGCGGCGGGCACAAGAGCACGCCGGCGGGGCGCCCTCTCGCCCCCTACCTGCGCGCGCACAAATCGCCGCTTATATACGGTGATTCGCGGAATAGAGCCACACAGCCGCAGTAAATATACTGTAGCCGGTCGAGAATCAGTTAAGTTGGCTTTCATATGAATGCGGCCCCACCTGGTCCCAGGCATTGATGAGCACGTACATGAGAGGAGAGGTACCCCGGAGAGTGCATGGGTGAAGTGGCCCTGCCCACACACTGACACAGCGAATCCATAGCTCACGTGACCAAACCCAGAGCCGTGATGTCACCCATAGCCTAGTTGTTGTTGAAGCTCCCTCCTCTCCCCTGCAGCAGCCACTAACTAACAAGAAGTAGCTGGAGCTGCAGAATCATGTGACTGGACCGGAGCGACTTAACAATAGGTAAGTACACAGAATGTTTATATAAATGTAGGGCAGGATAGGTGGAAGGGGGGGGGTGCGAAGGAATGTTCTTAAAGTTATAGTTAGGCTTTTCTTCCTTTTTAAGGCTTGCAGTTGGGGGGGTCAAAAGTGTGCAGGTGAGCCATGTTTTTTTCTGCCTGCTAACCGCCCCCTTTAAGCTGCAATAGGCAGTGGGCGAGGATGTTTACATGCTGCATGTGCAACGATTCGTTCTGTTCACCCGACATGTAGGATCAACCGGCTGCAAGGCCACCAAATGCTACTGTTAGAAAAAGGCACTTCCTGGCCAGTTTCGGCCTCCCGCGCACGTTCACATGTGCGTGCTAATGGCGCCAATAGCGGCCATTTAAGCAGGACAGAACCAGGAGACAAGTGCTGTCTGTTCTACAGCGTTCCTGCACCTGTGACCCCCAGTATCTGTTCTGAGTGACTTCCTGCTCCTGTGACCCCGGCTACCCTTTGGACTTTGCTGCTATCTGCCCCCCGATCTTGGATTGTGTACGACCACTCTTCTGCATGCTCCTCCTGTACCTCAGTCGCCAGCCCATTACCGACCCAGCCTGCACCCGACTACCCATCTGCCTGATCCCTCTGTACCTCGCTGCCAGCCAGTTGCCGACCCGGACCTCACCACTACTCTTCAGCCTGCACGAGCATCTATGGACCTGTACCAGCCACCAGAGACTTGTCCAGCCCTCGTGCCCCCCTGTGCTCCGGACCTCCCTGTCTGCACTACCAGGGGTTCTGGAACCAGGGCCGCAAGAGAGGTTGCCCCCTCATAAGCCAGACTCAACCACCAAGTACGTGACAGCTACACAATCATGCAAATGGAGAACCACCGCAAATGCTCCTCAATCGCATGCAATGGGTTTGTCAACAAAGAATAGGTTAAAACAGGTGGATCATGCTTTACAGGAAAGAGATTTAGACGCATGTCTAAATCTACCCTTAGTTCTATTGACCACAGCATGGTTTGATGCAGTGGATTGAGTCTGCATGGCGTGAACTGGCCTCATAGGAAACAATACATTTTGTCTCTTTTTGCAATGGAACTGCCAAGCACAGTCCCACCACACCAGTGTTGCCAATGGTCAGCATTTTTACTGGCAGCCAGTAAAAAATAGGCCCTTTGCTTCCTGCCAGTAAATGCCAGTGACAGTAAAAAGTTGCTAATAAAAAATATGGCTGTGATGCTCTGAGCCGGCCGAGACCATCCAAGTGCCTGCTTCAGTGTGCTTGGGCGGCACTGGTGGGGGGCGTCTGGCGGAGGCGGTGCCTGAATGTGTCATGTGATGTCATGGTTCAAGGGAACCGAGCGGAGCAGCCGGAGCCTCGTGTGTGGGTCTGGGAGCATGGCAACCCGGGAGCAGGACTGTCAGTGCTGTTTGGACTGAGTGGACTAAAGAGACCACCTGGCATGGAGAGAGACTGTCACTGTCACTCAGGATGGGATTTGTCACTTCACTGAGGTGTCATCATCATCTGTGCTGCTGCACACTGCTGTCAGTGTCACTGAGAGTCAATTTCATGTCTGTGTGCCTGCCCATGATCATTTCTTGCCCTTTTGAGTCCTGTGCCTGAGATACTTATTCACTATATTGAAAATAAAATAATGTTTTTTGCCTTAACCACTTAAGGACCGGAAGGGTTTCCCACATTAGGAGTAGAGCACTTTTTGCGACTCGGCACTGCGCCGCTTTAACTGACAATTGTGCGATCAAGCGACATTGTACCCAATAAAATTGATGTCATTTTTTCCCACAAATAGAGCTTTCTTTTGGTGGTATTTTATCACCTCTGAGCCATTTCTGATCACCGCTATAAACAAAAAAAGAGCGTCAATTTAAAAAAAAAAAAAAAAAACAATATTTCTTACGGCTTGTTAAAATACAAATGCAAAAAATATATAAAAAAACAAATGTATTCATCAGTTTTGGCCGATTTATATTCTTCCTCACATTTGTGGTGAAAAAGAATCACAATCAGCGTTTATTGATTGGTTTACGCAAAAGTTGCCGCGTTTACAAACCATGAGAATTAATTATCGGCGTTTTTACAATTTTTTTTTTTTTTACTAGTAATGTGATTATTATCAGGACTGTGATATTGGGGCGGACATGTCGGACATTTTTTGGGACCAATGACATTTACACAGCGATCGGAAATTTAAATATCCACTGATTACTGTGTAACTGTCATTGGCAGTGAAGGGGTTAACCTGCAGGGGGTGATCAAGGGGTTAACTGTGTTCCATAGGCGTGTTCTAACTGTGAGGGGGCTGGGCTACCAGGGGCATAAGAGATCTAACTGATCCCGATTATAGGGATCAGTAGATCTCTCACATGCCGCCTGTCAGAACGGGAAACCGCTGTGTTTACATCAGCAGTTCCCCGTTCTGGCTCAGTCACAGGGCATTGCGAGTCACCGGCGGACATCGAGTCCACCTGACCCGCGGCCCCGCTCAAAGAGTGTGCGCCCCCCTAGCCGCCGTGCACTAAAGTGACGACTATAAGCAGTGATTCGCAGAACAGAGCCACGCTGTCGCCGCTTATAGTCGTACGGCGGTCGGGAAGCGGTTAATATCTACCTTAAATCACATTGATAATTGCATATTGTACTTGTTTGTAGCCAAAATACTGAAATTTACACTGTAAAACTGCAATTTTGCAACTTTTGCCAGTAAAAACTTGGCTGTGCCAGTAAATTTTGGGTGTTGTGTCAGTAAAATTCAATCTGGTAGGTTGGCAAGGCTGGTCAGATGTGAAGGAATGTCTGTAAAGCCCTGTGTAATGTAGTTGGTTTATCAATAAATAAATAAATTGCCCTATAAGTCAGTTTAAATGGCAGATTTTCATATCAGCGCGGGGTTTCATCTATGAGTGCCGTGCTGTGGACAGATCGAGGCAGCATAGAGAGGATGCAATAGGCTGTGAGGAATGGTTCTCACGGGCAGCTGCTTTATCTAAGGTCAATGTCAATCCATAGCTGTAATTGTCAGGGAATTAACTACTCCACCTTGTGGTCTTCTTCACCTTTCTCTGTCTTTGAAAGGACCTGCTGAGAGAAGACGGAATGAATATGTAGATGAGCAGTCAGGCAGACTGAAGAGTGCAGCTGTTTGCTGAGAAGTCAGCAAAAAGCTGCGGCTGCATTTCACAGGGCAAACATGAAATCCTCGCCAGCTAGAAAATACAAGTGTCAGACGGAACAGACTCCGAACCGCCATGGTAATTCCAGCAAGGCGGCGTAGAAAATAGTTGCTCGCTTAAAAAAAAAAAGTGGTTTTGGCAGGAATACTGTAGAATTGTTATCATGATTTAGGCAGATTATAGATCTAGTAAAAACATCGGAGTGATGTGTCATGCAGACGGGAATGGCTTTTATAACAGGTCTTGTATGCGTGTGCGTACCCCCCGCCAAACCTTCTGAGATTGGGAAGAGCCACGGCAACACCTTTCTTGGCCAACATTTTAGGTCTGTGGTATACCGCTGCACCATCCTTGGTCAAATTTTAATCATTTCAGATGTTGTAAAGCAATGCGTAAACTGTTGCCGCTATATAAATCCTGTATAATAATAAGGCAAAGCTAAGCATAGCAGTTCTAGTGTAAAAGAGGTCAACAACAGTCACATTAGAAAAAAACAGGGATATTAAAACTGAACTCCGGGCACAGTACCTTTTATTTAATCCCTTCCCGCTGGCCGCCTCCTGGCCCTTTAAGGATTCTAAATGCCGCGAGGCGGAGGCAGGCATTCAGGTCATGTGTCACATGATCAGAAAGCTCCCGATCGCTAGTATGCATCGGGAGCTTTCCAGTAACCGTTGGCTACTGCGCTGGTTTACACAGGCGTGAGGAAGTTAATAGCCACAAACGTGCAAATTCAGATATTACTTTGCAAAAGTAGCAATGACATCACTCTTCTGTCCAAAGCCTGTGCAGAGAGCAGAGCTGTGGGGGTGAACTAGAAGGCCCCTCCTACAAGAATCTGCCTGCAAAAAAATACAGGAGGGGGCGGAGACAAGACCAGTCACCCTGCACAAGGAGAGAGAGCAGCAGTGACCGGTCTTTATTGCAGGAAGCTCTTGCAGAGAGGTTACATAGAGGGTGGATTACTCTCATACATCTTGAAGAAATGCATGCAGAACAAGAAGATTTTTAATATGAGTACAGACAAATCTTTTTAGACAATATTTGCTTATCCTGGAGTTCAATTTCAAAGAATACAAGTCACCTTATGCAAGCTTGTGTTTTGATCATTTGGGAAAAAGTAACAGGTTTTCTTTGAAAGAGGGCAGTAAATGGTAATTAAGGCTGTGCACTGTCACATGGGGGGTGTTAAAGAATGTACAAATACCAGCATGGGACTTGGATCCAAGGCTGGTGCAAGGATTTTTGACACCCTAGGGCAGGGTTTCTCAACCAGGGTTCCGTGGAACCCTAGGGTTCCTCCAGAGGTTGCTAGGGGTTCCTTGAGCAATGGTCAATTTCTACCTCTCAGATAAATTCCCAATGATATCATTGATCTTTTTAGCTATCTGTAAGTGGGTAATTCATCCCAATGACCACAAGTGTAAGGAGCATTCTTCCCATTGAGTATCACACCAATGTATCATGAGTTGTAGATTTTAAATTTTTAGCAGGGGTTCCCCGAGACCGGAGAATTATTTCAAGGGTTCCTCGGTGTTGAAAAGGTTGAGAAAGGCTGCCCTAGGCGAAACCTCCTTTTGCAGTCCCCTAATGGCTCCACCCCCTGACTCCACCCCCTTTGCCCTGCCCATGTGACAGGGGACGGCGATATACAGGAAGCATCGGCTCTGCTTCCTCTAGCGCTGTCTCCATTGCTGCACTGCGCCTAATTACACTACCTGTTGGACAGAGGAGCTGCCTGAGACTGAGTTAGTTACATGCTGCAGCCTGCAGACGTGGAGGGAAACCAGCGGCCGAGTGCCCCTAGGCAGCAGTGTGCCCTAGGCAGCTGCCTAGTTGTAGCACCGGCCCTACTTGGATCTTTGATGAGAGTCATGCTGCATGGAGTACCGGTACTAAGAGGGTCCCTGCTATGTACCAGGATTGATAAACTGGGGGTGTGTACCACGCTTATGGATTTTGGTGTTAGACTGCTGCCCTCCAAAAATTCCCTCCCGTAGGTGGGATGTGAGATTGATAAAGGTGGTGCTTGGATGTGGCGCTGTCTGAGTAATGGGAGATAGATATGTCCCTGATGTCCTGTGGTCATATGTTCTGGTGACTTCTTTGTGTGCATGTGCTAGTGTTACCAGCACATTGATACTAGCACATGCACACAAAGAAATCACACATTTTGAGTATTTTATTTATTTTCTGAATACTAGCACATTGGTACTAGCATATGCACACAAAGAAGCTATCTCTATATAATGTTGAGCTCTAATATTTTAAACAGTATTAACCAGCACCTTACACGCACTTGCACCTATGAAATTGCTCCCACACGTTTACAAAAAGCAACCAATTGCAAACAAGCACTTTATTGGGGTATGACAGTTAAAGTAAACGGCACATGCACACTTTAACTGGAGGCCAAGGATATTATCCTACCAGAACATATGACCACAGGACATCAGGGACATATGTATCTCCTATGTACCAGGATTATTTTGTGTTTCATAACCATGTGCCAGGTGTTTAAAGTGATGTATAAATTGAACCTGTGCCTTTCACTTGGATTCCCCCTCCCCAGCAGCACATACTCATCCCTCCTCCACCAATCCATTCAGCTGCTGGGAGGAGGAGAAGCCAAGGGACTCACCCCATGCTGGGGCTTTCTAATTGGCCCAGCCCTGTCACATGGTCCATATCCAGAAGTACCAGGTATTTCCCTCAGTTCTGGGGAGTAAAGGAAAGGTGTGCTGCGGAGCGAAGATGATAAAAGTAAACCTGTTTCTTCTGCATGGCCAAAACACTTTAAAGAGACCCTGTGAGCAACTTAAACAATTGCAGGTAAAAGCACAGAAAAATCAAAGATTTTAAATGCTTGCTTGTTATGTTTTTTTCCATAAATTATTTTTTTATTGACTTGCAATCTGCCTTTGAACCTGCCAGAAAGTCTGAGTGCTCCAGGCAGAGTCAAATTCTTAGCGCAGCCCCCTTCCAATTCTTTTGCACATCATAGCCCTCTCCTGTTCTGGGGTGTCTAATTATTCTCTGTGCTGGCCCAGCTTTTCTGCTCCTTCTTCACCTCCCTACATAACCTGTTGTTTCATTGCTGACAGAAGAGTGGAGGAGAATACTATAGGGCCTCCAGCGCACAGCCCTTCGGCGCATGCTTCTCCTAAACATCCAGCACATAGGGATTGTGCAGCCCTATGAGAGCCGGCTCCCCGGAGGATGCTGCAAGCTTGTCTCTCAGCCTCGCCCCCTCCTCTCCCCGTCATACACAGATCTCCTTCGGAGAGTGATGTGGCCTCCCATGCTGATCAGCCCTGTCTGTGATGCTGGCGGGAGCCCAGTGGACCATGGATACATGCTTGGAGGACGGCCGGCTGCAGCACAGTATGCATCCTATTAGTGCCTGCGCTCCATCAACCTGACCACGCAGCTTAGTCACCCATGTGCCCTGGGGACAGGGCCTCCATCTGCCCTGGGGACGGAAAGCCCATCTGCCCTGGGGACAGAGAGCCCATCTGCCCTGGGGAACGACCCATACCCCACTACATCTGCCCTGGGGACAGGGACCCCATCTGCCCTAGGGACAGGGCCCCCATCTGCCCTGGGGACAGGGAGCTCATCTGCCCTGGGGACAGGGAGCCCATCTGACCTGGGGAATGCCCCATACCCCACTACATGTGCCCTGGTGACAGGGCCCCCATCTGCCCTAGGGACAGGGCCCCCATCTGCCCTGGGGACAGGGAGCCCATCTGACTTGGGGACAGGGAGCTCATCTGACCTGGGGACAGCAGGGACCCCAATCTGCCCTGAGGACATGGAGCCCATTTGCCCTGAGGACAGGAAGCACATCTCCCCTGGGAACAGGGCTCCCACCTGCCCTGGGGAAGAGGGTTCCCATCAGCCCTGGGGACAGGGACCCCATATCGCTTAGGGACAGGGACCCCATCTCCCCTGGGGACAGGGACCTCATCTGCCCTGGGGACAGGACCCCCATCCCCCACTTGGGGATTTGGGGGGTGTACCAGCAGGTGTCACTGGATGCTGGGGGAGGTACAGCAGTACCAGCATAGGGTGGCTGGAGGACAGAGCGGGGTCTAGCAGTGCTTTGGCTGGAGGATGGGGGCGGTCCAGCAGTGCCAGTGTGGGGTCACTGAAGATGGTGGGGAAGGAAACAACAGTATCATCAGGGTAGCTGGAGGCCAATGGGGTACAGTAGTATCAGCGCGGGGTGGGCGGAGGACAGGGGGGTCTAGCAGTACCACTGTGGGGTGGCTGGAGGACAGGGGGGGTCTAGCAGTACCAGTCCCTCCTCCTATCCAGCTTTTTTTCCACTGTCCCGTGTGCTCTGCAGCCTCCCTGTGCTTTTTCCCGGACCCCCCCCCCCCCCCTCATCCTCTGCAGCTCTGCTAGCTTCCCCCATTCATGGCTGCTGTGGGGGATCTGTCAAGATGGAAAGCGGGGAAGGGGCCGGTAAATATGTCTTTTTCTGAATGGAGAGTCAGTGATCCATACAGATCACCGACTCTGTCCATTCATAACTGTGGCATAGTAAACTGTGTTTACTATGCTTCCATTTACGAATGGACAGGAATATCTTTACAGAGCTATTCCTGTCCGTTTATTGTGTGTAGTTGAGGCTGTGTCCTCAGTCTCCTTCTCTGTCTCAAAGGTGGAACATCGGAGGTCTGTTTAGGCTTCTAAAAAATAATATTGTAAATAAAATAATAAAAATAAAATAACAAAAATAAAAAAGGACTGATACCAGTGGCGGAACTACAGGGGTCACAAAGGTCATAATTCTGACCATGCCCTGGTGTTCCACCACCGGGCTCGGAGGGAAGAACCCAGGTTGTGGGGCAGGGGGGCCTTCATGGTTTCTTGCACTGGGGCCCTGAAGGTCCTAGCTACGCCACTGGTAGATGCTATAACTTTTGCGCTTTTTTTTTACCAAAAATATGTAGTAGAATATATATTGGCCTAAACGGATGAAGAAATTAGTTATTTTTTAAATTTGTTTTGGATATTTATTATAGCAAAAAGTAAAAAATATTGTTTTTCTTTTTCAAAATTGTCGGTCTTTTTTTGTTTATAGTGCTAAAAATAAAAACCACAGAGGTGATCAAATACCACCAAAAGAAAGCTCTATTTGTGGGGGGAAAAAGGACATCAATTTTGTTTGGGTACAAAGTTGCACGACCGCACAATTGTCAGTTAAAGTGACGCAGTGCCGAATCACAAAAAATGGCCTGGTCATAAAGGGGGCAAATTCTTTCGGGGCTGAAGTGGTTAAAGTGGAATTAAAGTCTTGTATTGATGCAATGTACCCAATAACAACTTAAAGTGTCCACAGCTTATAAATCTTCTTTTTACATGGAAATACTGCCACTATATACTTTTTGGGATGATCTGTATACCACAGTTTCCTAATAACCTGCACGGTTTGTCCATAGCTGTGTGTTCAAATAGGAGGATTCCCGCTACTGCCTGTATACACGCCCACATTTGTGATGTCAATATCATGTGACCTGAACAGTTCAACTGAAACAGAAAATGTTCTATCCAACATAAGAGACCAAACTGAGCATGTGTAGCTTTACCATCCTGCTGTTTATTATATGAACTTGCTTAGACTGACAGTGCAGGAGGGAAGAATTTATGCATACAGGATAACAGCCTTTCTTAACCACTTGCCGACCGCCAACCGCAGGTTGACAGCGACAAGGTGGTTCGTTATCGCAAATCGCCGTCATACGACGGCGGCTGCGATAACGCGCACTGTGAGCGCGCGGACGCCAACCGCCAGCCGTTCACCAATTCTTTCCGACAATAGGACATACGTATTTAAGAAGGGAGGACGTGACAGTCAGATTCGTTCAAGTATATTATTTGTCGTCCTACCATTTCGATGTGTACGAGTCAAACCAGAGAATACAACCTATCTTGTAAAAGACAAAGTCAACTTGACAAGTCCAGTGTACTATAACTGTAGTGTTTACACCCGCACATATGTCCGTCATCGCCCTTAGGAGGATAAACTTGTGTGTCGATACCTGTTTGGCACGTCCAATAATCCTTTGACAC
>BLSH010022067.1:89466-115802 GCA_018402905.1 Glandirana rugosa
TCATTTTTTTCCCACATTTTCCAAAAACTACTGGAACAAAAATGAACCGTTCAAAAGACTCATTATGCCTCAATGATTATTCGTTGGGGTGTTTGCTTTTCAGAATGGGGTAATTTTGTGGGCAATTCCATTGTCCTGGTGCTCCAGGGCCTTCAAAAATGTGATAGGTCTTCATGACATTAGATGTGTAATTTATGTCCCTAGAATACCTGACGGCGCTCCCTGCATGTTGAGCCTCTGTATGTGGCCAGGCTGTGAAAAAGTCTCAGACATGTGATATCGCCATACTCAGGAGGAGCAGAAGAATTTGTTTTGGGGTGTAATTTGGGGTATGCATATGCTGTGTGTGAGAAATAACCTGTTACAATGACTATTTTGTGAAAAAAAAAAGAAAAAAAATCTTCATTTTGCAAAGAATTGTGGGAAAAAATTACAGCTTCAAAAAATTCACCATGCCTCTTACTAAATACCTTGGAATGTCTACTTTCCAAAAAGGGGTCATTTGGGGGGTATTTTACTTTCCTGGCTTGTTAGGGTCTCAAGAAATGAGATTGGCTGTCAGTATATCAGGTGTGATCAGGTGTGATCAATTTTCAGTGATTGGCACCATAGCTTGTAGACTCTATAACTTACACAAGGACCAAATAATGTACACTTATTTGGGTTATTTTTACCAAAGATAGGTAGCAGAATAAATTTGGGCAAAACTTACAAAGAAAAATTACTAATTTGCAAAATTTTATGACCGAAACAAAGAAAAAGGCATTTTTTCACAAAATTTTCAATCTTTTTTTATTTATAGCACATAAAATACCCCCCCCAGTGATTAAATACCACCAAAAGAAAGCTCTATTTGTGTGAAAAAAAGGACGCAAATTTCATATGGGTACCGTGTTGCATGACTGAGTAATTGTCATTCAAAGTGTGATAGCGCTGAAAGCTGAAAAATGGCCTGGACAGGAAGGGGGTTTTCGTGCCAGATACTGATGTGGTTAAAGAGGCGTCTCCCCTTCTCTTTCTCAGTCTTTAACCGAGAACTCCGGAACGATTTCTGAAAGAAACAAACATACTCGTCCAAAGTTACAACAGCATATAGGGAGGGAATCCCTGCTGTCCTGGACGACTCCCAGCAACAGAGTTAACGGTAAGTCTAACTCTGGTTTTCTCTAGTCGTCTGTCCAGGACAGCACTAGAGAGGATCAACGAGAACTTACCAGATTAGGGGGGGGACTACCGCCTGGAGGACCTTTCTCCCATATGCTTGCTCTTGCGCTGAGATGAGGTCCAACCTGTAGTGCTTCATAAAGGTCGTATAACTTGACCAGGTTGCAGCACGGCAAATTTGCTCTGGCGTTGTTCCAGCTCGTTCTGCCCAGGAGGCCGATAATGCCCGGGTGGGATGGGCCAGGGGGGAAAAAGGGCACTCCTTCCCAAGAATCCTGTAAGCTTCCACTATTGCTTGTTTAATCCAGCGGGTAATCATACCTTTTGAAGCTTGACACCCCAACCTTTTACCAGAATGCAGTACAAAAAGAGCATTGGATTTCCGAATGTCTTTTGATGCCTCTAAATAATGCAAGACAAAGGCCCTCACATCCAGATGGTGGAATTCTGCCTCAGTTAGGACTCTTTGGAGATGCACAAAAGGAGGGCAGAACAATCTCCTGTGTCCTATTTCTACTAGACGCCACTTTTGGCAGGAACCCTAGGTCTGTCCGAAGCACCAGTCTGTCCTCGAAAATCTGCAAGAAAGGCTCCTTAATAGCCTGCATCTCACTAATCCGCCTGGCCATGGAGATTGCCACTAAAAACACTGCTTTGAGCGTGGCCCACTTTAGGGATGGATGTCCTCCTTGAGACTGTTTAATCCAGCCCTGCAACACCGTAGTTAGGTCCCATTTAGGTAATACTTTAAATGGAGCCGGCCTTAGCCTAGCTAACCCCTTGAAGAACCTGCTGACCAGCGAGTCTAACGCCAGGGGTTGCTCCAAAAAGACGGATAGGGCTGCGATTTGTACTTTTAGAGTACTTATCGCCAGCCCCTGATCCGCTCCGTCTTGTAAAAACTCCAGGATAGCTGCCACCTCTGCTGACCGCTTCCTGGTATGAAGGTATGCACAAAAAGTTTTCCAAATCTTAAAATAAATAACTTGGGTCACTTTCTTTCTACTCGAAAGAATGGTCCCAATTACTCTATCGGAAAGTCCCTTAGATTTTAGGAGGCTTTCCTCAGAAACCAGGCTGACAATTTTAGGGCCTGCATCTGTACTGGACCCTGCGACAGCAAATCCTCCCTTTCGGGCATTTTTTGCTAGTCGAAGCAGTGTCAAAAACCACTGCCTCTTTGGCCAAAAAGGAACTACTAGTATTAATGAGGTTTGTTCCTGCACAAACTTCCTTAGCACTAGCGGAATGAGCCTGACTGGCGGGAAGGCGTAACATAGATGAAAAGTCCACCTTTGGGCCAGAGCATCTATCCCTCTGGCCCCTGCCTCTCTTTCCAGAGAGAAATAAGTGGGCACCTTGGTGTTCGCCTTGGTGGCAAACAGGTCCACCTCTGGTAGACCCCACCGCACCAACAATAGCTGGAAAACCTTGTCATTCAGCTCCCATTCGGACTCTCCCACCTGATGCCGACTCAAATAGTCGGCTAGGTGATTGTCTATTCCTCTCAGGTGAACTGCTGACAATGAACCTAGGTTTCTCTCTGCCCACACAAAGATAGTCTTTGCCAGTCTGATCAGGGATGGGCAGCGCGTGCCCCCCTGTTTGTTCATGTAGGCGACTGCCACCATGTTGTCCGAAAGAATCTGAACATGCTGATCTTTCAGATTTTTGGCAAAGACCCTTAGAGCCTCCCAGATCGCCTGCAACTCTCTCCAGTTGGCCGATCTTACAGCCTGACTTTTCTCCCAGCGGCCCTGGGCTACCCTGGATTCCCAGTGAGCCCCCCAGCCCCAGGAACTTGCATCCGTCGTGATGCGGATAGACACTGGGAAGGACCACTGAAGACCTCTCTTCAGGTTTGCTTCGTCCCTCCACCACCACAGAGATTTCTTGGCCTTTGGGGACAGGCGGAAGAACGAGTCCAGCAACCCCTGCGTTCCGTCCCAATTTTTTAGAACATTGGCCTGGAGACACCTGAAGCGGGCCCTTGCCCAAGGAACCACCGGGATGATCGCTGCCAGTAGTCCTAGGCCAGACATAGCTGTGCGTACCGCCACTGTCTGCCTTCCCTGCAAAAAGGCTGCCGTCGCTACCACCTTCCGAACCTTGTCTTCCGTAAGGAAGATCTTTTGTTCCTTTGAATTTACCAGGAACCCCAGATATTGCAGAAACTGCGTCGGAGTAAGGTGTGATTTCTCCTGATTTATCAGCCACCCTACTCTGCTCAGGAAGTCCATGGCCACCCGTAGGTCTTTTTGCAACTGGACTGAGGACTGGGAAAAAGAATAGCAGGTCGTCCAAATATGGAATGACCTCGATTCCCTTCAGTCTGAGGGGGACCAGCGCCTCTGCCAGAACTTTTGTGAAGATTCTGGGAGAGGAGGAAAGGCCGAAGGGCAGGGCCCTGAACTGTAGGTGCCGAACCTCCTTCCTCCACAAGATCGCCACCCTCAGAAATTTTTGAGAGTTCTTGTGGATAGGGACGTGCAAATAAGCGTCCCTCAAGTTGAGGGAGGCCATAAAGCAGTCCGGTGGCAGTAACGATCTTACTGTAAAAATAGTTTCAATGCGGAACTTTTTGTAAACCACCTCTTGGTTGAGAGATTTCAAGTTCAGAATTAACCGAAACTTGCCCGAGGGTTTCCGAACTACAAACACATGTGAGTAGAAACCCTGGTTGATCTCTTACTGAGGTACCAGGACCAGTACTTCCTGGTCCATAAGGTTGCCAATTTGGTCCAAAAGTGCTTCTGCCAAATCGGGGTCTCTGGGAGGGGAGGTTACCAACGTCCTGACCGGAGGAATGCTCCTGAACTGTATCTGGTAACCTTCCCTGACAATCCTTAAAATAAAGGCATTCTGGGTAGCTTCTTCCCATTGTGGGAGGAACTGCCCAACTGGCCTCCCACCAGGACCGAGTCATTGTGGCTTGGTGGATTTTTTAGGAGAGGAAAACAGAATATTTTTCTGTTTCCCTTTCCCCCACTGTTTTTTGGCCTATTTAGAAACCTGTCCCAGGAAACCTCCTTGCCTTTGGGGACGAAAAAAGTGTTTTCCAGCATCTTTTTTGTTTTTTACTGGGAAAGCCTTTTTCTTATCGGCCGTCCTATCTAGAACCTTTTCTAGATCTGGCTTAAACAACAGGTCTCCCTCAAACGGAATCCCACAAAACCTGGTTTTAGAAGCCGGGTCACCGGCCCAGGACTTCAACCACAGAGCTCCACAGAGCTCTCAACCAGATGAGTTGACGAAGGCTGCGGCTTTCGCTGCTAGTTTGACTGATTCCGAGGAAGCATCCGCCATGTAGCCTGCTGCTTTATACAGCATCGGTAAGGATTCTAAGATTTCTTTCCTAGAGGTCCCTCCTTCCAAATGAGCCCGTAACTTGTCCAACCAAACTTCCAGGTTATGAGCTATGACCGTAGTGGCCATTGCTGGCTTTAAACTGGCCATAACTGTTTCCCATGACCGTTTCAGCAATACCTCCATTCTTTTATCCATGGGGTCCCTCAGGACTCCCATGTCAAAGGCGAGGTCGGTAGACTTGGCACATTGAGAGAAGGCCGCATCTACTTTAGGAACTTTGAGAGAAGGCCGCATCATCACTAAAAGGAAATCTCCTTTTAAGGTTTTGGGGAAAAAATAATTTTTTCTCTGGCTCCTCCCACTCTTTTTTAATGGAGTCCACCAGGGAACTATGCACTGGAAAAACCCTCCCCTGATCCTCTCTCGGGGTTTGGTACATCCTATCGTGCAGCGACAAAGAGGCTTGTTCCTCCTTGATCTCAAGCGTCTCATAAATCAGCCCCAACAGCGCATCCACCTCCTCGAGCGAGAGCCTGTATCTGGATGATTTTTTCTCCTGAACCGGTACATTCCTAGATGACGCTGCATCGCTGAGGCCATCCAGGGAATCCGATTCTTCTCCCTCTGTTTCATTACCCTCCTCTGGGGTTGGAACAGGGGGGGTTTCTGCTGGTGGTTTAGGGGTCTCAAGGTTCGACAACATGGCCTTAATTGCATTCATCTCTTTTTTGACTCCTGCAATCATTTCTTTACAAGTTCCCGTAGACTCCTTGTAAACCAGTTTGTCAATGCAAGGTCTACAGAGCGGTTTGTTCCATCCTTCTTTAAATTCAAATCCACAGAATGGACACCTCTTCTTTCCCCCTGACCTCTCTCCTTCCTTGAGCTGCCCCTGAGCAAGAAAGGGAGATAAAAAAGGAGAAGGGAACAAAAACAAGGGTCAATTGTTAACAACCACCATGCACATAGTGAGCCACCACCGACACCTATGTGCACCCACCACCAGCAAAGCCGGATTCACAAGGCTCTTTAGCCCGGATCCGGCTAACCATTAAGGAAAGTCAGAGAGGGGCCCCCAGCTGCAATGCCTTAGAGCCCCCCTCCTTCCTCCCACAGCCCCGTAGGCCCAGCCACCCTTGTGCCTCCTACCTGGGCTGCGCCGGCGTCACTGCCACCTTCTGCTGGGTCCATCAATTCCTGCTGCATTGCGCTGTTGTGCTGTAGAAGGATCCCAGGACCCCAGCACTGTGACCGGCTCTGTTTAAAAAGAAACAGGCTGGTTCCGGCATCCATGCTCCTCGCTGGAACCAGAAGTCACGACCCGGAAGTCCCCGCCCTCCCCCCTGCGTTCCACGGGCCGGAACTCAAGGCCCATCGCCTGCCCCCCTCACAGTCTGCCCAGGATCTCCTTCAGCACAGGAGCCAGGAGCCGCAGACATGTGCAGGGAGTGTCAGTCCCTTTGGACTTACTTGGGGGGAGAAGCGCTGGTCTCAGCTTCCCCTGTGCCTGACCGGGGGATCCACTACCCTCAGGTGAGCAGAATGTTAGAGCTCCCACATCCGCCTCCTCCTCCGTGGAGGAAACACAAAAAACTGAGGAAGAGAAGGGGGAGACGCCCCTTTAAAGACTTAACCCTTGTGTTTCCTGCCTTCGGAGGTGGAGCTATATCTCTCTAGTGCTGTCCTGGACAGACGACTAGAGAAAATGAGGTTAAGATTCACTTTACAAAGAATGCTCAATCACATGCAAGGAAAATAAAAAAAATGCATTTTTGCTTGCACATGATTGGATGATGGAAGTCAGCAGAGCTTCTGCTCATTTACTAAGCTCTGGAGTAACTGCTCTTGCAGAGGGCAACTGCACTTTGTAAAGCCCACAGTCTATTTTTCTTTAGTAAATCAACCCCTAAGTGTCAGATTGTTGCAGTCCTGCTAAAAATCGCTGATTGCCACCATTACCAGTAAAAACAATAATAAAAATAAAAAAGTCTATAAATCTATCCCATAGTTGTAGACGCTATAACTTATCAATATACGCTTATTGGGAGTTTTTTTTTTACCAAAAATAAGTAGCAGAATACATATCCGCCTAAATTGATGAAGAAATTTGATTTTTTACATTTTTTTTAATGAATGTGTTTTATAGCCGAAAGTAAAAAATATTGTTTTTTTTTTTCAAAATTGTCGGTTTTTTTTTGTTTAAAAAGCACAAAAAATAAAAAATGCAGAGGTGATCAAAATCCACCAAAATAATGCTCTATTTGTGGGAAAAAAAGGACAGCAATTTAATTTGGGTACAGAGCCGCAGGACCGCGCAATTTTCATTTAGTAACACAGTGCCGTATTGCAAAAAATGGCCTGGTCAGGAAGTGGGTAAAACCTTCCAGAGCTGAAGTGAATGTACACTGACATGCGCATGCACAGGAGTGACGTCATCCTGCACTGGACAATCAAAATGGCTAAAAAGACACCTAGAAGGAGCCTGGGAGAAGATTCTGGCACCAGTGAGAGAGCTTGGGTGTAGTGAAGCATTGAAGCAAAGTATTGTAGAGTTCTTCTTTCCAATACTTCATTCACCACAAGGTGTAAGTACAGAAATCTCAATATGGAATAAGACAATTAGTCTTAGAATAAGTTAATTCAACGTTAATTAAAGTAAAAACGGGCATTTAGATAGGGTTTTTTTTTATGACAGCGTCTACGCGGGGGGGATGGGGGGTGGACTACTGGACCTGGAGTGGGGCTTTAAGAACACCCAAAAAAGATATTTGTACCCATAGTAATTAGGTTAATTATTTTTACCTAAAGTAGGTTGGACTCTAAAATTAAAAAGGTGACCAGTTATTGTGGTCAATATTTATGTGCCTTGAAAAAGTAATCATACCCTTTTTCCACATGTTGTCATGTTACAACTGAAAACGTAAATGTTTTTTATTGGGATTTTATGAGATAGACCAACACAAAGTGGCAGATAATTGTGAAGTGAAAGGAAAATGATAAATGATTTTCAACATTTTTTTTACAAATAAATCTGTGAAAAGTGTGGGGTGCATTTGTATTCAGCCCCCTTTACTCTGATACCCCTAACTAAAATCTAGTTGAACCAATTGCCTTCAGAAG
Organism: Glandirana rugosa; assembly: GCA_018402905.1. NCBI lineage: Eukaryota > Metazoa > Chordata > Amphibia > Anura > Ranidae > Glandirana > Glandirana rugosa. The sequence goes on from BLSH010022067.1 coordinate 97,060, forward strand.
TCACCTAATTAATAAATAGAGTCCAATTGTATGTAATTTAATCTCAGTATAAATACAGCTGTTCTATGAAGACCTCAGATGTTTGTTAGAGAACCTTAGTGAACAAACAGCATCATGAAAGCCAAGGAACACACCAGACAGGTCAGGGATAAAGTTGTGGAGAAGTTTAAAGCAGGGTTAGGTTATAGAAAAATAACCCAAGCTTTGAACATCTCATGGAGCGCTGTTCAATCCATTATCTGAAAATGGAAAGCGTATGGCACAACTTGAAACTTGAAATCAAATAACGAAAATACAGCTCACTGTATGTATTGAAAAATAACAGATAATTTTATTGTCAAATAATTTGACAATTTTTGGGTTGATTTCGGGGTTGGTCAGGTCTTTTATTTTGAGTCTCAATGTGTTTACTGATGGCTCCCATTCCATCCTCCTCCCACTTATCTTAGTTTGAAAGCACTATATACATATTTTTTTCAATTAATAATTCTGTATGAGGCAATACCTTGAGGGCCCTTCAATCCCAGTATTTCAGTATGGCACAACTGCAAACCTACCAAGACATGGCCGTCCACCTAAACTGACCGGCCGGGCAAGAAGAGCATTCATCAGAGAAGCAGCCAAGAGGCCCATGGGAACTCTGGAGGAGCTGCAGAGATCCACAGCTCAGCTCCCTCCTTCATGGGATGTTCACATGTAATAGCGGCCATATAAAACAGAAAATATACCATCTGGTGTTCTCTGTATAAAAACGCTGTCTGGTTAGGAATGGTCACAGGATAGTGCTAGCTGCTGACAACTTACGCGTTGCGTCCTCGTGTGGACTTCTTTAGTGGGGTGGAGCTAACTTGACGTACCCGATTTGAAATAGCGGCAAATCATGGGACACCCATGCTTTCCCTGTCACTTATAATGGCACCCCGACAGTGGCGCGATTTTGCCGTGATTGTCGCCCAACTAATCGCGGTAAAGTTGTGTAAACAGAATCGCGGGACACCTGTCTCCCAAAGTAACTAGAAGAACTTCTTTTGGGCGTCAGGTGTCCCGCGATACTGTTTGCACGATTTTACCACGATTGTCACCCGATTTTACTGCGATTGTTACCCTTCAGTTACAGCACTCCACCTGACAATACCTTCATTTGTTTTTCTCTCCAGAAGCAGAACCATCTTTGTGGGGGCATCATCCAAAGTCAGCATCTACTTCTTGGACTGAGGTGTCAGCTCAGAGACAACGCAATCATGTATAATCCTGGTACCTGTTCAGTTTTTGGCTGTGTTCACAAATGCCTAACACAGATAAGCCCCTGCTGCAGCCTCTGATCTTGTGACTTTCTAAAAGGTTACAGTGTTGCAGACTATTTGCTGGGGGGGGACAGGATGGTGAGGAAATGTTTCATCCTGCTTGGTCCAAACTAATGACTTCATCTCAAACTGCTCCTGTCCATACGTGGCAGGGAAAGCCCAAGTCTTAGATGGCTGGCCATGTGCAGGTGACAGATTTCGGGTGGACATGCTCAGGTGGGTTTGAAAAAGGATCTGAACACGCCTGGGCTCATCCTTACTTTTTAATAAAATTATCATTTTGTTTTATATTGTGGCATATCAGGAATGTTTTCATTCAGACTTCTAAAGCTACTAAAAGCTCCACTTTCTGAATTAAAAACACTGATCTAAACCTGTGCTGGAGCATAACAGCTGTAGAATAAGAATTTCAATTCGCTTATGGATGTGGTATTTACTTCAAGGTTTAAAATGAGCTATTTAGTATAACGATGCTCTTTGTGCATTACATCCCTGACCGCTACACGTACCTGAACTGATTGAAAACTAAAGCTAGCCAGCTGAGACTTAGGCTGGGTTCACACTAGTCCGATTCTTGGACCGACATGAGGAGCACAAGTCACATTACGTCACAAAAACAATGTTTCCCTATTAGAGCCATCTTAACTGGTCCGACTTGTGTTTTTCAAAGTTGGACCGACTTTGAAAGAGGTTCCTGTACTACTTTTGCCCAGCTTTGATCCTACTTCAGCCCATTGAAAGGCATTGAAGTCGGAACAAAGTCGTATCAGTGTCCTCACTGGCATGCGACTTGTGATCTGGGGATCTTGAAGGGGAACTCCACTCCATATTTTTAAAAAAACTGGCACGGGGTCCCCCTCCAGGAGCATACCAGGCCCTTTGGTCTGGTATGGATTTTAAGGGGAACCCCATGCCGAAAAAACGGCGTGGGGTCCCCCCCAAAATCCATACCAGACCCTTATGCGAGCATGCAGCCAGGCAGGCCAGGAAAGGGGGTGGGGGTGAGAGAGCGCCCCCCCTCCTGGACCATACCGGGCCGCGTGCCCTCAACATGGGGAGTATGGGTGCTTTGGGGCAGGGGGGGCTCTGCGCCCCCCACCCCAAAGCACCTTGCCCCCATGTTGATGAGGACAAGGGCCTCTTCCCGACAACCCTTGCCGGTGGTTGTCGGGGTCTGCGGGCGGGGACTTATCGGAATCTGGAAGCCCCCTTTAACAAGGGGGCCCCCAGATGCCGGCCCCCCACCCTATGTAAATGATTATGGGGTACATCGTACCCCTACCCATTTACCAGGAAAAAAATATGTACAAAAATACACACTGCACAAGTTTTTAAAATATTTTATTAAATCAGCTGCGGCGTCTTCTCCCCACTCTGGTGTCTTCTCTCTTCGGCTCTTTTGCGGGGTCTTCCATCTTCTGAGGGGTCTTCTTCTCTGCGGCGTCTTCTGCTCTTTTGCCGGTCTTCTCCGCTGTCCTCTTCCCTCTGTTCTTCCTCTCTTCTTCTTCTCCTTCCCATGTTGACACGATGCAATCTCCTTCACGAATGCCCTCTCCGATGTGTGCTGTGCCTTATATTGGCATGGGGTGGGGCCACCCGCTGACATCACCTGACAGGCCCCACCCCCCCAGGGTGACTTCTGAAAGGCTCCTGTACTATTTCAAGGCGACTTCTAGGCGATTTGAGCCCATAAAAAACATGGGTATAAATGTGGAGCGCTAAAATTCACACAAAACATTAAATATATATGCAATAGTCCATTTCTGAACGATATCCAGGTATAGGAAGTAGTACACCGTGACAGCTAGGTGAGGCTAAATAAATGCAAAGGTGTGTAGCAGTGCCCCTCCACCAGTCACTCCAGCCTCTCACCTCACAGATTCGACCTCCCAGAGGTCACAGCACTTTTAGAAGCAAGCCTTCGCACTTCCATCTTCCACCATGAGTTTTTTGGAACCGCATCAAATCCACAAATTGCATCAGATCCATAAAAAATAAACACCAGATCTAATGCTCTCTGTCATAACTTTAATCACATCATAAAAACAAGATAAAACACTCACATGTTTATGCACCTATCTCCAGGTGCAGGAATACGAGCGTGGTTACAATTGACTGGTGTGTCAGTCGCACAAGGTGGCCTAGAGATGATGTCACTACCGGCTCCTCCCGTACATTTTATGTTCCTGAAAGCGGAACTTCATCAGCAGGTCAGCTGATTTTTATGGACCTGATGCGATTTTTATGGATCTGATGCGATTTGTGGATTTGATGCGGTTCCAAAAATGCATGGTGGAAGCTGGAAGTGCGAAGGCTTGCTTTTAAAAGTGCTGTGACCTCTGGGAGGTCGAATCTGTGAGGTGAGAGGCTGGAGTGACTGGTGGAGGGGCACTGCTACACACCTTTGCATTTATTTAGCCTCACCTAGCTGTCACGGTGTACTACTTCCTATACCTGGATATCGTTCAGAAATGGACTATTGCATATATATTTAATGTTTTGTGTGAATTTTAGCGCTCCACATTTATACCCATGTTTTTTGTCAGATTTGGTTTAACAATTTTACCAGAAGTGTTGAGCAGCTTTTAAAAAGTGTCAATTTGAATCAGCGCTGAATCATTTGTATTTTGATTTGAGCCCATAGAAGTCAATGGAATTCGCTTCCAAGTTGGATCCCCGTCTATAAAAAAGCGACTTTACAGGAAAAAGAAAAAACATTTTTAAAGGCAACCCCCCTCCCTCTCTTCTCTGATTGGCCACAGGCGAAGTCACTTGGCATGGAGGTCGCGTTGTAAGTCGCCTAAAGTCGCCTTGAAGTCGCATTCAAAACGCCTTGCATAGTCGGCTCTGAAGTCGGATCGCCTAGGTGTGAACCGGCCCTAAAGATAGCCATAGACATTAAATGTTTTCAGCTGGGTGGGATTGACAATCTCATATCTATCAGCAGACGCCCTCTGAGACAGGTTGGAAGATTTTGCAAGATTGTTATTAATCCTTTAGGGATGAGCCCCTGGTTTCCAGTGAGCTCTGCCTAGGGCCGCCTTAGCCAACCGATAGTCAGGCCTGCATGTGGCTGGATGGTGCCAGGATGACCAATCACCCCTGCATGCCTTTGATCCCCCTTTACCCACAATCTCAAGTTCCATGGCATAGAAGACATATATATATATATATATATATTTTTTTTAACATAAAGTTTATTCCATTTTCAAAAGAAAAAGTGAACATCATACAGACATCAATGATACGTTGAGATCAAATACAAAATTGTACATCGAATGAGACAATAGGTATTGGTTCAAACATTTTGCCGGGTGAACCATCATCCTTACCAACATAAAATGATAAATAAGTAAAAGGGGAAAGACTAATGTCTAGGTTATCGAAGGTGTCTGGAGATAGAAGCAGCAAGTACCCGTATGGAGTAATGATGAATGTGGTCAAATATGACTATGGGTAGTTAATCTTGGCCTGGTCCTACAGGAGCACCCTCTTTTACGAAAGCAGGGAGCAGAGAGACTCCTGAACCCTGCTCAAGAGACAGTTGTCTGGCTTTAACCCAAGGGTCCTATATTCTATCGAATTTCTTAGGGCAGTTACGGCCCAAGTATGCGAGTCTGTATAACGGCAATGCTGCATTCACCAAGGATTTCCATAGCTGTAAAGTGGGAGGTTGTGCTTGTTTCCATTGTAGGAGGATCGCCTTCCGAGCATAGAATGCTAAATAAAAAACAAATCGTTTTTTGGCCTGGGGAATTTCAAAATTATCGCAGATGCCCAGTAGTAGTGGAATCGGGTTACAGGGTACCCTAATTTTCCCAATACGATTAATATCGTCCACCACTAACTGCCAAAAAGATTGCTGGTGGGGGCACGACCAAACCACGTGGAAAATATCTGCATTATCAGATTTACATCTAGGGCAAGTTCTGTTAAGATATATACTCGCCAGGCGAGCAGGTGAATAATATACCTTATGAAGGAATTTGAGTTGGACAAATCTATCCCGCGCTGAGACCATCAGGGGAAGGTATTGGTGCACCCCCTCCTCCCAATCGTCATCTCCCAGTGCAGGTATATCCGCTTGCCATTTGGAGAACAGCCAAGAAACCTTGAAGGTGTCCAGGGTGGCAAGGATATCGTATAGAGTGGATAGAATCTTTTCCCCAGCCGGGGATCTAACCGTCTTTTCCACCTCGGACATCTCCAATACCACAGGGGGGCCCCGAAGGCATGTCTCAGCTGAAGGTATCGAAAGAACATACTATTTGGGACATTCCATCGCCTCTTATGTTCGCCAAAGCTAAGTAGCTCTCCCTGAGACACAATGTCCCCAAGCGTCTTGATCCATAGCAGACATATTTTAAAAGAAAGTGGGTGATGTCAGGTTACAAAGTAGGCCAGATAACTGTGTGGATAAAGTGCATTTACTTCTCTACACAGTCTCATAGGGTAACATGCACATCTGAGGCTATCAGCCACCTGGAGTGTGCTAGAGGGGGAGGCAGCCATCTCCCAGGATTGCCTGGGAGATGGCCAATGATGGGCAATGACCCTGTGCTAGGCAGATTCCTCCTGCTGCTTAGCTGCAGAGAAAGGGCCTGGGGAATCTCTGTCCTCAATCCCTTTCTTTGTCTCAAAAGTGAGACATCAGGGGCCTGTTTAGACCCCTGATATTTCACCAAAGCCCACCAATGGGGCACCTAAAAAAAATTGTAAAAAAAAAAAAATACTAAAATGTATGTATAAAAATGTGAAAAAAATAATGCAATTGTAAAAATGTAATAATAAAAAAATGTATAAAAAATAAACTACTGACACCAACCTCTGCCCTACTGACATCGTCCGCTGCTCTACCGACACTATCCATTGCCCTACTGCCCTATATATTTATACACACACACACACACACACACACACGCATGTGTATTTGAGCTTTGGGGTGCACACCCTAATGCAATAGGCTGTGCACACCTATGCGGCCGATGGTGGGATCTGAACATATTCTACCCTCAATGGCAGCTATCTGGCCCCCCTAAAGTCTAAGGACAGCAAACTGGCACTTTGCTTGAAAAGTTTGGAGACCCCTGCTATAGACTGAGACAAGTGCATACTGTATTAGGATATGCTTTCTTCATTTTTTACAACCATTATAAAGAAAATATCCAAGCACAAAAGATACTACAATGCATAACATGCTTAAAATCTGTCCTGACACGTGTAAATGCCAACTTGAGCTATTGAGTTATGTAAACAATGGGACTGTTTGCAGCAGAAGGTAAGGAATTTAGAAAACATAAAAAAGAACTTAAACCACCTGCTGGCCTAAATGAAGAATACGAAATATTATTATATAATATTTTATTTTTTCCTGACATAAATATTTTTCAGATTTAAATTATTTTTAGCTTTGCCCATGAGAAAGAGAATATATGTATGACACTGTATAGTGCCTTAAATTTTACAATGTAATACAAAATCTGATGAAGGCAATGTCGTTGGAATAATGTAGTGTCCACCCCATAGCAGTCTTGACAGCTCCATGCAGTTATCTGCTAAAGAGCTGGAAATTTAAATAGAAGGTGGCAGCACTTCAGATGTTTTACTGCTGATTATTTGGCTATGACAGCAATCTGTATGTCACTATTACACTATGAAGGGCTTTTCTCCCTGTTTCTTTTTATAAATCTGCTGATGAAGCCAATGTGTTGGCGAAGCATAGTGGGCTTGATTTACTAAAGCTTAGGCGCGTATGCCAGGGCATCGGTTATGCATGGATGAGCAAAGCATATCCTCACATTATGTACAAGCGCCTGCTCCAGTGCACACACAGTGAATTTACTAATATGCGCAGTTTGCTATGATTATACACTTCAGCGTCCAAACGTATGGCAGCTGAGTGGTGGGGTGAATGTGATTTTTTTTTTTTGTGGATTTGAGTCTGATTGTTCAGGATTTTTACATATGCATCACATATAGAAACACAATTGCCTAAAAGTGTGTACTGATATTATATATTATTAATGGTGACTGAAAAAAAATACAGTAAAAGTAAAAAAAAAAAAAAAAGAAGGTTGGCTTACCTACATTACGAGAAACTTACCCCAGGGCAACTGCAGCTGGGATTGGTGCTGTAGCCATCTAGGTGTGTATGACTGTGTGTTTGGTTTTTAAAGCCATACTTCACATTTAAACTTTTGCACTGTACTGTACAGTGGTGGCTGGTTGGGTCACCTGTACCCCCATTGGAATCCATGCGTCCGCTGCCCTGCATGTAGATCAGGGGGCCAGACGCATGGATAGGGGGGGCAGTGCCTGTGAGCTCCTAATGGACGGTCCGCCACTGGCATTGTATGTGTTTTAGGTCAATGATGCAAAACAAAAGGCTCTGGATCAGCTTAGAAGACAAGAAAACAGAATTTTTAGAAAAAAATAAAAGCAATTGTAGCCTATGTGCTGTGCTGCCTTCCTTCCTTCCTTGGTTAGTACTTTTGTAAGTGTTTATTGAACTCTAACTGCACAGGTATTTTTAGTAAAATAACTAGCTGCACAGAAACCAATCAGCTTCCAGGTTTTATTGTTAAAGCTTAATTGAACAAGCTGAAGTTAGAAGCCGATTGGCTACCATGCACAGCTGCCCCAGATTTTGCACTCTGCAGCTTTAGTAAATCAGCCCCATTGGATGCAAAATGTATTATGTATCAAGCTCTCTGTAAAACTTCCACTCATTGTAGCCAATGGGGTCTTCTGGTAAGCTTGGGAATTTTTCCACTCATATTACACTATACATGCCGAACGTTGAATAAATCCAACTGGGTATGTTTAAAATTAAGGCTAAACAGAGGTGAATTAAGCAGGTTTTTAAAGTGTTATATATACAGTATATTTTTTATTCACCGGAACAGAAATTCCATGGCTAGAATAGGTTGATTACTGGCTAGTGGTGTGTATCCCTATTATGTCTGAGTTGTAGGAACAAGAATAAGGCTGGGAATCGAAGACTGCCACTGTAAAAAAACTTTGACCATCATATGTATAGGCTTCCAACACAACAAAAAGAATAATGTTATGACATTATTATTGCTGCCTGAACCTCCACATCTCCAAAATACGCCTCTTCCTAACCAATGACACCACAAAGCTTCTAATCCACTCCCTGGTCATCTCTCGCCTGGACTACTGCAACTCCCTCCTCATTGGCTTACCTCTCCATGGGCTATCCCCCTTCAGTCCATGAATGCTACTGCCAGACTAATCTACCTTACCAAGAGTTCAGTGTCTGCCACCCCTCTCTGCCAATCCCTTCACCCACTCACCCAACAAATTCAACTTTAACCACTTCAGCCCCGGAAGGATTTCCAGCTTTTGGACCGGAGCCCTTTTTGCGATTCGGCGCTGCGTCGATTTAACTGACAATTGCGCGGTCGTGCGACATTGTACCCAAACGAAATTTGCGTCCTTTTTTTCCCACAAATAGAGCTTTCTTTTGGTGGTATTTGATCACCTCTGCGTCATTTCTGATCGCCGCTATAAACAAAAGAACAGCGACAATTTTGCAAAAAAACCCAAATTTCTTACTTTTTGCTAAAATACAAATCCCAAAAAAAAAATATAAAAAAACATTTTTTTTCACCGTTTTTGGCCGATTTATATTCTTCCTCATATTTGCGATAAAAAAAAATCGCAATCGGCGTTTATTGATTGGTTTGCGCAAAAGTGGTCGCGTTTACGGATGATGAGAATTCATTTTTGGGGTTTTCATTTATTTTTTTTTTTTTACTAGTAATGGCGGCGATCTGCGATTTTTAGCGGAACTGCGATATTTCAGCGGACATGTTGGAACATTTTGACACTTTTTTGGGACCATTGGCATTTATACAGTGATCAGTGCTATAAAAATGCACTGATTACTGTGTAAATGCCATTGGCAGTGAAGGGGTTAACCTGCAGGGGGCGCGCTAAGGGTTAAGTATGTTCCCTGGGCGTGTTCTAACTTGTATGGGGGCTTGCCTAGCTGGGGAAGGGAAGTGGTCACAGCCTTCATGTACAGGAAGGCTGTGATCACAGCCCTTCCCCCTCACACAGAGCGGAGGTCCGTGTTTACTTACACGGACCTCCGCTCCTTCACTCCGGGGGGGGCATCGCGGGTGGCCGGTGGCAATCGAAGCCGCCGCACCCGCTCCCTGGCCCCCCCCGAACACAGTGGCTCTGTATCGCGGCCGCCGTCGTATGATGGCGTTTTGCGTTACAGAGCCACTTTGTCGCCGTCAATTGCCGACCAGCGGTCGGCAAGCGGTTAAATACTAACAATAACTTACAAAGCCATCCACAACTCTACCCCCAGCTACATCACTAACCTCATCTCAAAATACCAACCTAATCGTTCTCTCTGTTCCTTCCAAGGCCTCCTACTCCCTTGTCACCTCCTCCCCCGCTCGCCTCCAGGACTTCTCCTGAGCCTCTCCTATGTAATTCCCTACCCCAATCTGTCCAACTATCTCCTATTCTGTCCACACTTAGGCGATCCCTACAATCCCTTCTCTTCAGAGAAACCTATCCTGCCTCCACCTAACAAATGTATGTTTATGCTTCAATGTTTTTATTTATTTATTTATACAACAGAGTCATAAGTAACAGTGTCATTACACCTTTTGAGCCATATTTTGTCAGAAATAATTGCAGATCACTTCTTATAATAAGTAAAGTTTAGTTACATCATCATAGAAGAGCCATAGGAGTAACAAGTTATCATTCTTTCTTTGCATGTTAACCCACTATTATAAATACTATAAAAAGATACCAACTTTTATAGCAGCTATTATGGCATAGTAGCTAATGTCTGTCCATAAGGGGCACTTACTCATAGATCATCTAGCTAGAACTTTTGTCTTAAAATTTAGGCTATCTGTGCATCTCCTATGCAACAGCAATCTGCATTTAACGGAGCACGGAAAGCCTGGAAAGGGGGGATTGGGGAGAGGGCATTGTGATCCCACAGGCCCAGGCCGGGCCCCGCATCATCTAAGCTAAAATAAAACACTTAAAAAAGAACAAAAAAGAGAAAAAAAAAGAAAAAAAACCCTGTATTAACAAAGTAGAAAGATAAGAGAAGAGAGGTAAAAGAAAGGAAAGAGAAAGATAGGGATAAGGAAATAGGGAGGGGGCTCCACCCTCTTGCCCATCAACATCTAGAAATCAGTCAGTCAGGAATTGTCCATGGATCATTGCTCAAGTAACGGATCCAGGGCTCCCACACCTTTTCAAAATTTTTGATTTTGTCCTGTAATATTGCTGATAACCGCTCATTAAGCATAAGCCTTGAAAGTTTACTTTTCATTTGATCAAATGGTATGGTTGCCCGTTTCCAATTCCTGGCTATCGTGATTTTAGCCGATACAAATATAAATTTTAGTAATCGTTTCTGGGTCCCGGAAGCCTGGTCCATCCTTTCACCCAGTAGGGCCTGCCTAGGGGATTTAGGTAGATTGATCTGGGTAAGGGAATAAATGAAATTATAAACCCTTATCCAAAACAGTCTCACCTTGGGGCACTGCCACCAAATATGATAGACCGTGCCTTCCTGCCCACAGCCTCGAAATCATCCTGATGAGGCTCCTGGGACAAAAGCAGCCACTCTAGCCGGCACCAGGTACCACCTCATCAAGACCTTATAGTTAGCTTCAACTATAGACGTATTAATGAGCGACTTAGAGGCCTCCTCTGCTATCGAATGCCATTCATCTAAGTCTATCGACCCCTGGATGTCCTATTCCCAGTTTACCATATAGTTCAGTTTAACCTGGGAGTATGTTAGCATAGCATATATTTCAGATATGTGACCACAAATTCTGTCATAACGATTGCATAAGTATTCCATGGGCGACATAGTGGTAATGTCCTGATAACGGTGTAAAGTAGACAGGTAATGATGATATATTTGGGTATATCGAAAACATTCTGACTCTGGCATTTGATGTTTTTCTATCATCATCCGTTTTGTCAGTGGTCCTGTCTGGTCACATAGATCTGCTATTCTCAATAATCCCTTGTTGGACCACCAGGCAAAAGGGAGGGGGGTGAGACCCGGAGTGAATTCTCTATTGGGAAATAGAGGGGCCAAGGGGCTGTGTGGCGATTTAAATTTATATGGTTTAAGTAGTCTATCCCATATGCTAAAAGACAACGATAAGGATGGGCACAAAATTGGGGGCCGGTCTCTCGGCGGCAACCACAAGGTATGAGAGATCAATCTCGTTTGACAGGCGTAGGATTCTATTTGCATCCACATCGCCTGAGGACCCTGAGAATGGAACCTACTCAGTTGAGCCAATTGGGCCGCATAAAAGTATTTTAGGAGATCAGGAAATCCCAGTCCGCCCCTTCGCTTTGGGGTGAATAGTGTCCCTTTATTCACTCTAGGTCTCTTATCCCCCCACATATACTGTAACAATTTTTTTTGAAAGGATTGCAGATCAGTTTTAAGTGGCATCACTGGTATAGTGCGAAACAAATACAATAACCGTGGGAGAATATTCATCTTTATCGAGTGTAGCCTGCCAAACCACGACGGAGGGTGAAGTTGCCATCATTTTAGGTCGGCTATCAAGCGTTTATAGAGTATCGGGTAATTCTTTGCGTACAGGGTCTTTAATGTGGGTGTCAGGCTTATTCCCAAGTAGGGAAGGGCCTCCGTCTCCCACCGGAATTTGTAGGAGCACTCGAGGGTCTGCTGAATGGTAACTGGTAGAGATATGTTTAGGGCCCGTGATTTGTCATCATTTATTGATAGTCCGGAAATTACCGAAAAAGGACGAAATATAGCGTATAGGTTGGGAAGAGTGGTAATTGGTGAAGAAATAACCATCAATATGTCATCTGCAAATAGCAGACACTTATGCTCCCTGTTTCCACATGTTATCCCCCTAACATCCTGGCTGGATCGGATCTTGATTGCGAGGGGTTCCATTGCTAAAATAAAAAGCAAAGGGGACAGAGGGCATCCCTGTCAAGTCCCTCTCTGTATAGCTAAGGGTTTTGTAGAGTAGCCTTTCAGCATTAGAGATGCCGTGGGTGCGTTATATAACATACGTAATATAGTTAAAAACTGTTGCCCGAACCCATATCTTGAGAGAACATTGTATAGGTAATCCCAATACAGGACGCTTTATGTATATCTAATGAAAGTAACATACCCTGTCTGGTGCCCCCATTGTCCCAGTTCGAATGAATGGCCGAGATTATGTTTATAATTCTCCTTGTTAGGTCTGATGCCTGGCGGTTAGGTACAAAACCCGCTTGGTCTAGGTGGATGTATCGTGGAAGAAAAGAGTTTAATCTGGAGGCTAGTACTTTAGTCATTATTTTTAGGTCCACGTTTATCAGAGAAATTGGGTGATAATTAGAACAGTCGCCTAAGTCCTTGCCTGGTTTTGGTATCACGTGTATATATGCCGCATTCTCTTGTGGTGGGATGTTATTTCCACGTCTTATGTCATTAAAGTATGAATACAAGTGCGGAAGCAAGATGTCCTGGAATTTTTTATAATAATGACCTGCAAAGCCGTCCGGGCCTGGGGCTTTAAAAGGATGCAACGATTTTATTGCCGCTCTAATTTCTGGTTCTGTGAATTCACTTTCCATAATGTCTATATGGTCCTGTGCAAGAGAAGGTAATGGGATATTTCGGAAAAAGTCATCTGCTTTATCCTGTGAAAACTGGGAAATCTTGCGATACAAATTGGAGTAAAACTTGTGGAATTCCTGCAGAATGGATTCAGGGTTTTGGGTGTCCATTCGACAGTCACAGTTTAGGCAATGTGGGTGTGTACGCTCGAGGTACTCATTTCCTGGCTAATAGCGTGGTGGGTTTATCCCCCATTGTGTAGTATTTATGTCTTGACCACCGTAGATACTTTTCGGCCCAGGTGGTCAAGCTCAAGTTTAATGACAATCTAGCTGCATCCATCTTGTGTCTGATATCTACCGTTGGGACTGTATGTTGTTCCTTTATAAGAGCTGCAAGCTCAGCTTCTTGTTGTTTAATTGTGCTGTCCCTAGACCATTTGGCCCTTGCCGCTAACTGTATAAGTTTGCCCCTGATACTGGACTTGTGGGCTGCCCAGTTTATGGTCAGAGATGTTTCTAAGGCTAAATTCTCTCTCAAAAAAGTCTTCAATTCCATTTCGACTTCTGCAAATGTTATGGGATCATTTAGTAAGGAGACATTAAGTCGCCATGGTGAGGGGTGGGGTTTTAGCTACAGATCCGTCAAGGTTAGCTTAACCGGCAAGTGATCCGATCAAGGGACTGACAATATTTTCGTCGTATCCATGTATGGCAACAGTGAAGAGCATACAAAAATTTGGTCTATGCGGGAATACGTACGATGCGCCTGTGAATAGTAGGTAAAGTCCCTCGTAGAGGGGTTATTTTCCCGCCAAGCATCTGTAAGGTCATAATGATATAGTAAACGTGCCACATTATTGCTGATTCTAGGAGTGTGTTTAAGGATTGGATTAGTTTTATCCAGAACGCGATATAATGGTACATTGCTATCACCACCTATAATTACCTGTCCTTGCGTCTTTGGCCAAATGTATGTTTATTTTCTCCATCAGCTCATCCCCCACAGCTATTACCTTTTGTATCAATTGACCCTCCCTCTTAGATTGTAAGCTCTAAGGAGCAGGGCCCTCTAATTCCTCCTGTATTAAATTGTATTGTAACTGTATTGTCTGCCCTCATTTTGTAAAGCACTGTGCAAACTGTTGGCACTATATAAATCCTGTGTAAAAATAATAATGACATTAATAGACTACAGTTAACCATTTTTACCAACCAAGATGTTTAGACACTGGCAAACTGAATCGCTTGCTTTCGGCAAAGGGCTTAAACAAATTGAAAGGTTAAAGTGTTACTAAACCCAGGACCCTGCATTCACTATACCTGGTCTCCCACAGTACACAGAACATGGAAATGCAATTATTTTAGTAAATATAAACTGCTAAATACCTTTTTTTGTTATCAGCGGTTACAGCAGTTTTGTGACTTCTATCAGTTTCTGGTTAACGCTTGTAGGAGGAGTTTTCATTCTTCTCTAACTGTCCTATAAGGCTTCAGGACCCCTGACCCTCTGTCTGGACAGTGCTGATTGGCCCTGTGCTGATCACATGCACTCTGCCAAGAAAAAAAAACTCTCTAGCAATATACACCAAACTGAGCATGTGCAGGTTGTCACCTACCCTATGTGTTCTATCAGGAGATGGTTTGGGGACTGTGATAGAAGGGGAGGAACAGAAAGCAGCCTTTTTACACAATGCAGAGGATTAGCCCCTTAGGTTCTACAGTGAGTATAACAAGCATGCTTTATTGCATATACAGACTGATTTTACTGTTGTGGGTCTAGTAACACTTTAAAGTGTTACTAAACCCACATCAGTAAAACCAGTCTGTATGTGCAGCATAGCATGCTTGTTACACTCACTGTGGAACTTAAAGGGTTAATCCTCTGCATTGTGTAAAAAGGCTCTTTGATCCTGTATGGACAGATCCTCCTCCTCCTGCACTGTCTCTCTTGGCAAGGCCAGATAATACAGTGAGGGTAGTTCTCCTGCACGTGCTCAGTTTAGTCTCTATTGCTGGAGAACATTTCCTTGTTCTCAGAGCTAGCCAGGTCACATGATCTTGACATCACACATGTGGGCGTGTATACAGGCTATAGTGGAAATCTCCTCCTACCTGAACACACAGCTTTGGGCAGGTATGTCGGATAGCTTGTCCTCACTGAGCGCTGTGGTTTCTCCTGTTAGCAACTATGCCACTAGAGAAAATATTAGTGACATACTGGCCAGCAGGCGAAACCACAGTGCAACAGTTTCCAGGGATCCAAGACACCTGGAAGTGTCAGCTATCACAGCAGTGTTAGTACACAAGGGTGAAGATTTTACTCACCACCCATTGGACTGGCAATTATTTAGGATCTTTTTTTACTGGCTGCTTATTATTATTATTAAAGGGGAAAGCACAATTAGCGCAACTCTGAAGAATTTAGAAAATAGTAGAGCAATGCTAGCTGAACATCAAGGGTATCACAAAATCCCAATAATCAATTCAAAAATAAAAACAATGCAGCCCATAAAAGATAAAATTCAAAAAAACGATAAAACTGGGAGAGGGAGAAGCAACATGAGGAGCCAATCAGTTGTGCTGCAGTGGTCATGTGCTAACAAGGAACATGATGGCAGGAGGAGCAGGCAATGCACAGATGAGCTCATTATTCCATTCCTTTATTTGGGGTAACACACCTCAGGCCAAGAATATGTGAGTAGGCAGACCTCAGGCCAAGAGAGTGGGACACAATATGGGGGAGTCTCTCCAAAACAACAGGTAGGTGACTAACCATCCAAGAAGAAGTGGAGCAGGAACGTGGAGCGAACCGCCCCCCAAGAAGGGAGGCCTACAAACAGACTGGCTTCAGGTTGCATTGTCCACTGTTAACTCTTTCCCGTGTAAACAGAAAGTTAAAGGATGCAGCTGAGAGAACAGGAGCCAGCAGCATTGAACTTTGTAAGCTGTAAATGCTGGAGTAAGAATTTTAACAAATAATTTACTAGGTATTGGTAATGTTCATTTTATTGTCCTCAATGTGTTAAGGTAAAAATTGTGAGGGTTTAATAGTATTTGAAAAAAGGACCTTCACCCCAAAAGACAATGTACATGCACCTGGGTTTAGCCCTCTACCACAATTAGGTATTTTTGTTTTTGCTGAAGGGCATCACTTACTTCTTTCTTGCTTAGGTGACAACGACATTGCGCATCAATGCGCAGATACGCTGAAGGGCAGGGCTCTTGTGGGCTTCAGGAGCTGAGAGAAACCTTCAGCACATCTATACATGTGTGGTGGGGTTCCGTGAGCGCACACACACGAGATGATGGCGCCATCAAGGAGGCCTAGAACCCCTGTTTCTGCAGATGCACGTGCATAACGTGTGCCTGTGCCTATTGCCGTAACACAATGCGTAGTTGCCCTTCGGCACAATTGCACTTGCATTGGACAATCAAAAATGGTGAAGCCGGTGGAGTGTAACTGTGCCAGTGTTTTTCAACAGGTTTGCCATTTGGGTTTCCTTGGGATGCCGTGAACATGGTACACAGTTTTCCATGGTTCAGCATCCTGGGTAGCCATGGTAAGGGCAGGCTGGCCACCAGCACCATAACAACCATTGAAGCTCTAGGACCAGGGCATCCTGCCTGCACCATGGACACACATTACACTGATCAGGTGGCATGCAGGGCCATCCCCAGCATTCATAAAAGAATAGACCTGCTCTGGCTCTTGTCTTCTGCCATGCTGCTAGAGTAAGGTAGGGCTCTGATTGGAAGAGGTGACTTTGTGATGGAGGCCTCTGTGAAGGGGAGACTCTGATGTGATGGGGAGTGCTCATGTCATGTAATGAAAGTGTGGGTGTGCAGCATTTCTGAGTCGGTACTGCCAAGCTTGTACTGGTCTGCGCCAATTCAGCAGTCCCGTCACCTCACTCCTAGTGATATTGTTCTGTATGTTACTATTGGATACAGGAAACACACTTCTTCATAAATCCATGCTTGCTCTTTTGCCGGGACCCCCCTACATCTTTCTCTTTATGACTCCTAGCTAGACCCCTTGGTGCTCTGTGCCTTGAGGTGAGTCCCTGTATGTTGGGAACCAGTGGCTAGTGATGGGGTCAAGCTTAATGCCCCTTAACTACCAGAGTATCGTCACCTCTGCCATGTCATCAGTTTCCTAGTTGGTTGGTTGATTTCAAAATTGAAACAAATATGGTAGTCATTAGCAACAGCAATATAACCTCCTTTGGACAGCTTCTCTGCTCATTAGATTCATGTATTATATCTTCTCTAACCTTTCCAGTCCTCTCTTGTAAAGCACGCCCCTTTGATATGCCTTGCATGCACCCCTTTAAAGACTTCAGCCGTGCTGTGTCTTGGTCTAGGCCAACAAGGCCCAGGCCTAGGGCAACACTTTGGGTGGAGGGCGACAAATAAGCTGCCCCTCGCACGAAAAAAGCCCCCTGCCCCTCCTCCCGAACACAGGGCCGCCATCAGGGAAGTGCAGTTCCGACGCTGAGCTCCGGTAACTGGCCCGCCAAGGGTGTGCAAGCATGGGCACCTGGGATATCTGCCGTCCGGGGGGCCCACACATGGCAATTGGCTTTCTGTGGCAGCCGACACCTCTCTCCCCACTGACAGCCACACACTGAGCTCACTGAGGATCCTCCTCCTTGGCTCCAATATTCTCATCTCATGTACACAGCCAGAAGGAGGAGGGGCCATGGAGGAGGGACATGCAAGAGCCATGCTGCTGTTCTGAGGTCTGTGTATAGTTCACAGTGGAGGGGGACACAGTAACCGGCAAGTAGGAGGTGGGCAGATAACACAGATGCACACATGGAGTGATGGGAGGGGACTGGGGGTAAGGGGAAATGTGGCGGGGAGGTTATTTGGGAGGGGAGAGGATATGTGCTAGTGGGGGATCTGATCCCCCCACTAACACATGTCCTCACCCTCCCAAAGCACCCCCCCAGCACATATCCCCTTACCCCCCTCACCCAAATCAAAAGATGCCGCGTCTCTCTCTCTCTCTGTCCTCCTCCCACGGCATGCCTCTTTTTCCTCCTCCCACGGCATCCCTCTCTGTCCTCCTTCCATGGCGTCCCTCTCTGTCCCCCTCCCACAGCATCCCTCTGTCTCCCTCTCATGGCGTCCCTCTTTCCTCCTCCCACAGTGTCCCTCTCTGTCCTCCTCCCACGGCATCACTCTATCCCCCTCCCACAGTGTCCCTCTCTGTCCTCCTCCCACAGCATCACGCTATACCCCTCCCACAGTGTCCCTCTCTGTCCTCCTCCCACAGCATCACTCTATCCCCCTCCCACAGTGTCCCTCTCTGTCCTACTCCCACGGCATCACTCTATCCCCCTCCCATGGGGTCCCCCTGTCCTCATTCCACGGTGTCCCTTTGTCCTCATCCCATGGTGTCCCTCTGCCCTCTTCCCACAGTGTAGAAGGGAGGACATCCCATATGATGTGGATATCTCTAATGAGAAGGTGTGAGCGGTTATGTGCATCATTTCAGGCTCAGGTTTCCCATTGATGGTATTTACATTTTTTACATTTACAATGAATGGTAGTTACCCTTTGGACTCGGACTTTACTACGTGTATTGGCGAGTGTGGAAGAGTAATCTCTATAGGTGTAGTATACCCTACAGGAGGGAAGATGTGACACCCTTCTCCCGTCTCCCTGTGGTACCCTACTCCTGTTTCCCTGTGGCACCTTACTCCTGTCCCCCTGGGGTACCCTCCCCCTATCTCACTACGGCACCCTCATCCTGTCTCTCCCTGTGACACCCTCCCCCTATCTCACTACGACACCCTCCTCCTGTCT
>BLSH010022067.1:124591-136592 GCA_018402905.1 Glandirana rugosa
CTAACGACGGTAATAATCATTTTTTATTTTTTTTTATTTTTGGGGGTCGTGCGACGTTGTACCCAAACGAAATTTGCGTCCTTTTTTTCCCACAAACAGAGCTTTCTTTTGGTGGTATTTGATCCCCTCTGCGTCATTTCTGATCGCCGCTATAAACAAAAGAAGAGCGACAATTTTGCAAAAAAAAAACAAATTTCTTACTTTTTGCTAAAATACAAATCCAAAAAAAAAATATAAAAAAATTTTTTTTCACCGTTTTTGGCCGATTTATATTCTTCATCATATTTGCGATAAAAAAAATCGCAATCGGCGTTTATTGATTGGTTTGCGCAAAAGTGGTCGCGTTTACGGATGATGAGAATTCATTTTTGGGGTTTTTATTTTTTTTTATTTTTTACTAATAATGGCAGCAATCTGCGATTTTTAGCGGTACTGCGATATTTCAGCGGACATGTCGGAACATTTTGACACTTTTTTGGGACCATTGGCATTTATACAGCGATCAGTGCTATAAAAATGCACTGATTACTGTGTAAATGCCATTGGCAGTGAAGGGGTTAACCTGCAGGGGGTGCTCTAAGGGTTAACTATGTTCCCTGGGCGTGTTCTAACTGTATGGGGACTTGCCTAGCTGGGGAAGGGAAGTGCTCACAGCCTTCACGTACAGGAAGGCTGTGATCACAGCCCTTCCCCCTCACACAGAGTGGAGGTCCGTGTTTACATACACGGACCTCCGCTCCTTCACTCCGGGGGGGGCATCGCGGGTGGCCGGCGGCAATCAAAGCCGCCGCACCCGCTCCCTGGCCCTCCCCGGACACAGTGAGCGCGCGGGCGCGCCTCCGGCGGCGCGCGCGCGCTCACTGTGTGCGATCTAGCGGCCGCCGTCGTATGACGGTGGTTTGCCTTACAGAGCCACTTTGCCGCCGTCAGATGCCGATCGACGGTCGGCAAGTGGTTAATCACGCTATTTGGATTTTAGCGCGGTCACATCATTGTTTCTGTATCATTTTCAAAGTCTACAATCAAGAGAAGACTTCACAAGACAGAGGGTTCATCACAAGGTGCAAACCATTCATAAGCCTGAAGAACAGAAAAGCCAGATTAGACTTTGCCAAAAAACATCTAAAAAAAGCCAGAAAACCAGTTCTGGAAAAGCATTCTTTGGACGGATGAAGCTAAGATTAATCTGTACCATAATGAAGGAAGAAAAAAGTGCAGAGAAGGCTTGGAACAGCTCATATTCCAAAGCACACAACGTCATCTGTGGTCACATGGTGGAGCTTGCAGTGTGATGGCATGGGCATGCGTGGCTTCCAGTGGCACTGGGTCATTGGTGTTTATTGATGATGTGACATAAGACAGAAGCAGTTCTGCAGTCTGCAGTATTTAGAGATATACTGTTAGCCCAGTTTAAGCCAAATGCAGCAAAATTGATTGGATGATGCTTCACGGTACAAATGGACAATGATCCAAAACAAAAAGCAACCCAGGATCTTTTGAAGGAAAAGAAGTGGAATATTCTACAATGGCCGAGTCAATCACCTGATCTCAACCCAAATGAGCATCACTCGCTGAAGGCAAAACTCAAGGCAGAAAGACCCACAAACAAAGGACAACTGAAGACAGCTGCTGTTAGAGCCTGGCAAAACATCAGAAAAGAGGAAACCCAGTCTTTGCAAATGTCCATGGGTTCCAGACTTCAGGCAGTCATTGGCAGTAAAGGATTCTCAACAAAATATTAAAAATGAACATTTTATATATGATTATCTGTCCAATTACATTTCAGCCCCTGAAAATGGGGGGACTGTGTGTAAAAATGGTTGCAGTTCCTAAATTTGTACTTAATATTTATATTCAACCCCTTGAATTAAAGCTGAAAGTGTGCACTTCATACTCATTTGAATTGTTTTTTTTTTTTTTAATTTTATTCTGGTTGCATGCAGAGTCAAAAGTATGAAAATCATGCCTTTGTCCCTGTATATATGGACCTAACTGTATAAATAACTAAAAGCTGATTTCTGTATGCACCCCTGCCAGTGTTGAAAGGTTTGCCTCATCCCTGTAACTGATACATCTGGAAGAGAGCTTTTGAAAAACAACAGATTTACTGGCTGGATCACCAGATGAAAATAGAATAAAGAAAGCCTAAAAAAGAAAACAAATTAAGTCATCAAATCTAAGAATTGGTAAACTGCAATATAATAAATGTTTATTTTTGGGTT
Source organism: Glandirana rugosa (assembly GCA_018402905.1). Taxonomy (NCBI): domain Eukaryota; kingdom Metazoa; phylum Chordata; class Amphibia; order Anura; family Ranidae; genus Glandirana; species Glandirana rugosa. The sequence continues at coordinate 126,814 of BLSH010022067.1, forward strand.
TAATACCACTTTATTAACCTGGGGAAGAAGAGACTGAAGAAATTCTTCCTCCTGCCTGCAGCAGACTGATGATTTTATCCTAACCTAGGCAAAGTTATGAGGTTGGAACTCAAGGAAACAACAGGTAGGTTTTTATTGTACAAATCAGAGGTACAAACAGTATAAAATCATGCATTCTTTAGTTATATCTAGTACAAAGTACATTAAATTGTCATCTGTCAATATAATTAAGTCAATACCAGGCATAAAGACTTTAGTCTAGGTTGCATAAAGTATCATGACAGGTATAACAGGAATAATATTTATTGTGAATAAGTAGTAGTAATAAAATAGAATGAGGTAAAGTAAAAGGGGGAGGGGGGGGTGGGGACCACCCCTCATCACCACAGAGCCCACGGATACCCTTTCAGCTCTGATTCCCACTTAAAAAGATAATATCATTTTCCCCTTCTGGGTAAGCAACCTCCACCTTCATTTCTCCATCAGACATCCTTACCCCTGGAGACAAGACCCAGGGGGGCGGGGGGAGGGGGCGGGAAGAGAAGAGCCACCAGAGCCCACCAAGCCCCGCGGCTCCGCGCCTCCAGCCAGCCTCCTATTGCATCTTCAGCCACATGCTTCAGTCCATCCTGACCACACCTTATCAAACTTTTGGGGGCACTGTCTACCCGCATATGTTAATCTATACAAAGGGAGGGCCGAGTTGACCGACTGCTTCCAGTTGGCACAAGTAGGAGGGCTCCGAGAGCGCCACTCCATCAGGATTTCTCACCTGGCGTAAAAAAAGAGAGAACCTTATGCATAGTTTAGCATAGCGATCCGCCTGTAAGTCCTTTAGGTGGTTTAAGAGGAGAATCAGCGGATCCCTCGGCACTGGGACCCCACTCACAGCACCCAGGGTCTCTGCCACCCCCTCCCAGTAAGGCTGCAGATCAGGGCACAGCCATACCATATGCCAAAAAGTACCCCTATCTGCAAGACATCTCGTGCACTCGGGTGGAACCTGAGGGTAAATACTGGCCATCCTATGGGGAGTGTAATAGGCCCTGTGAAGGAACTTTAGCTGAATGAATCTATCTTTTGTCGCTATCATGGTAGGTATAAAGGAAAGTACACACTCTTCCCACTGTTCCTCTGTCATATTCGGTATGTCTACTTTCCACTTGTCAAAAGTCCTAGTCGGTTTAGTGTCGTATGCCACCGATAAATTAAGGTATAGAGATGACAACGGTCTGTCCATAACTCCAGATATCAGCAGGCATTCTATTGGGTCCGATTCTAGTACTATGGGTTCTGGGAACTGTGCCTTCATGGCCTGATAGAGCTGCATATACCGGAAGGGGAACTTTCTGGGAACAGAATATAGATTAATGAGTTCCTCAAACGTCATTATCTTGCCGTCCTTTACTATGTGCTTCAACGTGGTTACCCCTATGTTTGCCCACAGCGCAGGGTCCGGTATTGACCGCAAGTGAGGGGGTCTAGGGTTCCCCCACAGTGGAGTGTGTGGAGATATACAGGAGGACCTTTGATAGATCATCCTGGCACACTGCCACACCCTAAGGGTAGCTCTCATCAGTGTAGTGACTTGGGGGTGTGCCCTAGGGCCCCTAAAGGGTAGATTGCTTAAAGCAGTATAGGAGCCCAGGATAGCTGCCTCCAATCTAACCGCCGGGTTCTGCAGGGGCTGTGAAAACCACCACCGTATCGTTACCATCATAGCCGCCCAGTAGTATAGTAGGAAATTAGGAAGAGCCATCCCACCTCCAGACAGGGGGAGATACAGTGTACGTTTTGACACCCTTGGGGGTTTCCCCGCCCAAATGAACGACACTACCTGTTCATCAAGTCTGGTAAAGAATTGTCTCTGTATGTGAACGGGTGCATTGCGGAAAAAATATAAGAATTTAGGTAAATAGACCATTTTTAGCAAGTTCGCTCTACCCACCGGGGTTAACGGCAAGGTCTTCCATACTGTACACCTATTCGTGAACTGGTTCACTACCGGATCTATATTCCGCGCTCTATAGTCCTCCAACCGCCCCCAATGCTGATTCCAAGGTAGGTGAACTCCGTAACCCAACGTAGGGGTGTATTGGTATCTGTCAGTGGAACATCCGGGTGCAGAGAAAAAAAGCACCGATTTGTCCCAGTTTATCTTTATCCCTGAGAATCTGCCGAACCCGTCGAATTGCGCTAGTGCGGTCCGAAGCGATGAGCCAGCATCGGCCAGATACAACAGCGAGTCGTCGGCATAAAGGAACAACTTTTCTTCTGCGGGACCTACTCTAATGCCTCGCACCGTTGGATCTGCTCGTATTCGGATGGCAAGGGGTTCCAGGGCCAATGCAAACAATCCCGGAGATAAAGGGCAGCCCTGAGGGGTCCCCCTACCCAGGTGGAAGGCATCAGACAGATTGCCATTGGTTCGAATCTTGGCCCTTGGAGCGTTATACATCATTTTTATCCACCTCAGGAAATTAGGCCCGAACCCAAATCTGGCTAGGACCTCCAATAGATAGCCCCACTCCACAGAGTCGAAGGCCTTCTCTGCATCGAGCGAGGCCACCACTCCCGCCCCCTCAGAGCCCGCCAATGCAATGTGTGTGTGCAGACGTCTAATGTTAATGTCTGTACCCCTCCCTGGCATAAAGCCAGTTTGGTCTGGATGGACAAGTGCCGTAATTACAGTGTTCAGCCTCCCAGCAAGCACCTTGGCCAGAATTTTGGCATCCACATTAAGTAAAGAAATAGGTCTGTATGATGCGCACCTATTCAAGTCCTTTCCGGGTTTGGGGATCACCACTATTACAGCGTCACCCATAGAGTCAGGCAGTCCACCCCCCTCCGCCGAATCCATCAGCGTTCGATGTAGCCTGGGGGCCAACACGTCCGCATAGTGCTTGTAAAACTCCACCGGGATGCCATTGACTCCCGGTGTCTTACCAGGCTGCAGCAATTTCACTGCCCTCAAAATTTCCTTCACTGTAATTGGAGCCTCCAGTTTAGAACGGTAAGTGTCAGTGAGCATGGGAAAATCGATATCATCTAGATAACGTGACAGCTCCATCTGGCTATAGTCAGCCCTACTTGTGTAGAGTTCTTGGTAATAGGAAGGGAACTGCTCATTAATTGCCTTGGGGGACGTGAGAAGGATACCCGACGGTCCAAGGATGTGCGGAATACTGAACCCCTCCGATTGTCCTCTGGACAACCATGCCAGCAACTTCCCTGTTTTCCCCCCCTGCTCAAAGACACGCTGTGCTTGGTATAGCAGTTTTTTCTGAGTCATTGACGTCCGGACCCTGAGAATTTCTTTGGTGAGTGTTTGGAGTTTACCATAGTGGCAGGGGTCACCCGTCCTAACATATTGCACCTCCCAGGCTTCTGCTTCCTTTTCAAGCCCGGCCAACTCAGCCCCTCTTTCTCTACGGACACCCACTATGATAGTTTGATATTGTCCCCTAGTAAAGGCCTTAAATGCATCCCAAGTGAAGTTTGACTCAGTAGTCCCAGGGTTAACCTCCCAATATTCAATCAATGCATTACAGTATTTAGGTTCCACCATAGAGTCAGTAATCCAGTATCTCGAGAGCCTCCACAGTCTATCCTCTGAGGCACTAGATATGTCAAGGCTCAGGAGCAAGGGAGCATGATCCGAGATACCCCTCGGCAAAATTTGTACCTTTAAGACCCTAGGCAGCGCAGCATTCCCCACATATGCCAGATCAATGCGTGGGAATGTCTTGTGCGTGGCAGAGTGACACGTGTAGGCCCTAGATCCAGGATGCTTCCATCTGCATACGTCCACCAGCCCATAGGACTCCGCCCAGGCCACCAGTCCTGGGCTGGAAGTGCTGCCCGACCCCTGCCTATCAAGGCTGGGATCAGGAACCATGTTAAAGTCACCCATAAGGATAACATTTTCCGAGGCAAACTCTGCCATCCTGGCTGTGACCCGGTTAAGGAGTGCCAACGAGGCTGGGGGAGGCAAATACACATTTGCAATTGTCCACTGTTGACAATGGATCTGTGCCAGTAGGATAACGAACCTGCCGTCCGGGTCAAGGACCAGGTCAATCAATTTAAAGGGGAGGGACTTGAGGACAAGGACACTAACTGCTCTAGCAAAATTTGAGTATGTGGCATGATAGTGGTGACCTATCCACGGCTTTTTCAAAGTCATTGTTTTACTACCCACTAGGTGGGTCTCCTGCAGAAGGCAGACATGGGGAGTATATTTCTTGATAAATTGGAACACCAGGGACCTCTTAACCGGAGAGTTCAGACCCCTGGTGTTCCAGGAGACAATGTTAAGTGACGCCATGAGTGTCATATTCATAGCAAAGAAAGGGGGGGTGCCCCCCAAGTAGGGAGCCACCTGCACCACTCCCCAGACCCAGACAGCAGCCTCCATCCAACCGCATGACATTATGACATTGAGAGACCTGCATTGTAGATTATTCCGACAATAAAAACCTATATCAGCAAACAATATATAAAACAAAACAATAAAACTGCCCAAACAGGGCTGATCCCCCAACCCCGCCCGTCCCCCCGAAGTCGGGAAGGGCCTCATCTTCCAATAATGGATCCAAACAGAAGGAAAAAGTTAGGATCAGCAGCTCTTTGTCTGCATGAGAGGTCAGTGTTCAAGCGGCAAACTACACCCCTATGGACCAAGTACTGAGAGGGGTGTAAAGTGAGCGGTCCGCCCCACCATTGCTCCCCTCCACTGGGTTGTTGCAGAAATGGCCAAGGCCTAAGGCGAATGTACAGTTTATCTCCTGGAAAGGTCCATTGCAACAGGATTATACATGGTACTCCTACAGGTGTTAGAGAGATTCACTCTGCCAAGTCAGCAGCGTGATTCATGCTGGTGAAGTGTAAGTTCTCCTGACCTAGTCAGGGGCACAAGCTTAAGTTTCCATCAGGCACAACAGGTGCAATATAGGCATCCACTAATTTCCCCAACTTAAGATCTGCTCCATGCCCGCTATCCCTCCATCAACAGTTGTCAAGTCATAGGCAGGATAAGTCAGGTAAAACAGAAAACAACTCACACGCCGCCCTCCGTCAACGATGCGGCGACAACGACTCCAGCCAGGCTGCTGCCTCCCTTGGTGTGGTAAAGAACCGAGTGGATTCACCATCTTGTACCCTCAAGCGAGCTGGATAGAGGATGCTGTAGCGGATATTACGTTCCCTTAAGGCCACCTTTGATCAAACGAGCGCCATTGCTTTTGAGTCTCCACCAAATAGTCTGGAAATATAAGCAATTTAGTATTCTGGAAACGGAGTTCCCCCTGCTGTCTGGAGGCCCAGATAATCTCATCTCTGTCCCTGAAGTTAAGCATCCGGAGGATTAGAGTACAGGGGGAGCTCCAGGGGGCCCAGGCTTAGGCGGCACTCGATGGGCCCTCTCCACAACATAATGCGGGGAAAAGCGTGCCCCCGGCAGGAGGTCCCGAAGGAGGCCTTCTACAAATGTTGGTGGGTGCGCACCCTCCGTTCCCTCCACTATACGGAGGTTATTCCTCCTATTCCTATTTTCGGCATCGTCCATTTTATACTCCACTGCCTTCATTTTTGTTTGCAGCATGTGGATTGCTGCCGAATGTTCGCCGAGCGTGTCCTCCGTACGCCCCACTCTGTCCTCTGTCTCCCCGACTCTCGAGCGCAGCTTGTCTGTATCTTGCCTAATGAGACCAACATCCAGCTGCACGGACTCAATTTTAGCCATGAGGGTGGTCTGGCAGGTAGCTATCCCCGCCATCACATCAGCCAGTCCCGGCGGAGGAAAGTCAGTCGACCCACCTTGATCTGTCTGAGACGCCATGTTCCTCTTGTAGGGTGCAGCACGAGGTCCGGTCGACAGGCCTGCAAGGCCGGAACAGTCCTCCGTTATCGGAGGGAAATACAACTTTTTCCCCCTGTTGCTCCGGGTCTGCGAGCGACGTCTCATCCGCAGTCTGTCTTCCTTGTTTGGCGGATTAACGGTCCCAGGAGCCGGATTCCCAGCGTTAGGACAGCGGAGCTCGGCTAGGCAAAACCGCTCACAGCGCCATCTTGGACACGCCCCCCTGAAAGGTCCAATTTAACCTGTTAATGTTTATATGAGATTTGAGACATTTGGCTTGGATCTGCTTTAAAGAGATCATTCGTGTACTGACTACTAGTGCTGATGCATTGTGCTATATGTTTATGTACAGAGGAAAAACAATAGGCGGCACTCCAAACGTAATGCTGGTGCTGTATTTATTGACCATAATCAGCCATACAGGGTACAAAGAAGGTAGACGCGTTTCACTCAAGACATGAGCTTAGTCATTATGTAATGACTAAGCTCATGTCTTGAGTGAAACGCGTCTACCTTCTTTGTACCCTGTATGGCTGATTATGGTCAATAAATACAGCACCAGCATTACGTTTGGAGTGCCGCCTATTGTTTTTCCTCTGTTCTGAAGCTATGGTAGCGAGCCGAGGTGTGCACCCAAGGACGGACAATCTGGAAGCAGTCTGGAGCAGTGAGATACACCTGTTGCCTATATGTTTATGTTGCGGTTGTAATTGTTTAATGCTATACTGTGTATTTTGTTATACTGTATACTTTTTGTTAAAAGCAATAAAAGACAAGTGCGGTTTGTTTCGTTGTGAATTCATATTCTGACAAATTTTTCATTATTCAGAGATTCGGATATATCCGAATACCGAATTGCAATATGAACAAATTTTACCGAATGCTCTGAATAACGAAACAAAATTCATCCGAATTGGAAATTTGGACTGAAATTCGAATTGAATTTTACATTGAACTCCTCTAACTGTACACATATTGCTGAAATCAAAGACTGTGTGTGTTATTTGAAAAAAAAAATTGCCAGCGCTCTGGATAAAAAACCCAATATATCAAAAATATCATTAAAATGGACTATACCATATGACTTCAATAATTAGTCAACAATAATACGATATGATAGAAGTACAAGGAAAGTTTCTAGGTGATGTGTCAGTAGCCCAGCTGCAGAAGAAATATAAATACGAATGGCAGGCTCTTCTCAGGAGTGAAGTCAGCTCTGGGAAGGATATGAAGAAGAAACAGAAGAGTGCCTCTAAGGGCTAGTTTACACTTGCTTCTGCTTCGATGCTCATTAAAGCGCATACAGCTTCAACAAGCTTTTATGATGTGTTTTTGAGGCTTCAGCGTTGCTTCGAAGAGGCTTCAACAAGGCTTCAGTGATGCAATTTTGAAGCCTTGTTGAAGCTTGGCCGATGCCCTGTGTGTTTGTTGATATCTCACACCTGCAATTTCTCCAAAACAAAGCGAAGCTAAAGTTGAATTACAGCCTCTGAAAAGCCGCAGGTGCTTCAAGCGAGCTTCAAACAAGCTTTGTCATAGACTTCTATGGAGGCATTGGAGAGGCTTTGAAGCGTGGATAAAGCTACATGGGGTATAATTTTTGAGGTGAAGCTGAAGCGCAGCTAAGGCAATGCAAGATGTAAACAGGGCTGTAAGCTTACCATTATATTTAGTGACATGGGCTTTGACTGGCGTTAAGGGAGCTTTAACAAAGCCTGCCTGACACCCTGTTTTGAAGCAAGTGTAAACGAGCCCTTAGTGTAATATTTATTGCAGCATAAGCATAAAAACAATATATAGACTCACATGGGATTACAATAATCGGCTCATCAGAAGGTGACTGCCAGGTTTAGGCTGCGTCTCCAGCGTTCTCATTCAGATGGTTTAACCACGGTATGACAGGGAGATGTGCATGGTGTATGCCAGCCAGTCCAAGTCTTTTCCAGGGAAAGGAGCGAGAAGGAGGCTTGGAACCCGGTGCCTAGCCACGTCAGAAGTCACAGAGGATAGGGGGAAACCACAAGGTGCAAAAGGAGCATGCATGTTCCGAATGAGCGTTGTGCAAGCTCTGAAACGCGTTGTGGTTTCCCCCTGTTCTCGGTGACTTCTGATGTGGCAAGGCACCGGGTTCCAAGCCTCCTTCTCACTCCTTTCCCTGGAAAAGACTTGGACTGGCTGGCATACACCATGCACATCTCCCTGTCATACCATCTGGATGAGAACGCTATAAACGCAGCCTAAACCTGGCAGTCACCTTCTGATGAGCCGATCATTGTAATCCCATGTGAGTCTATAGTGTTTTTATGCTGCAATAAATATTACACTAAAGCCCCGTACACACGGGACGACGATCGCACGTACGATCGTGTCAAATTGTATGTTGGCTGTTGTATGTAGCATACTGACTGCACTACACGATCGTACGACCGCAGAAGAACATTCAGGGCATGTAATTAGCATCCGGCCATTCCTGACTTTGGAGCATGCGTGTTTTGCACAATACAACTTGTTGTACCAACTGCTCTGTACACACGATACAACGGTCGTATGAGAGCTTGTTGGTACGACCAAGTTTTCTAGTCTGCTCATACAACTCCCTTGTACGACCCTCATATGTTCGAATGTTCAAATCGCGCATAGGAACGATCGATATCACGTACAACGGTCGTTAGTACGACCTGTTGTATGCGATCGTAGTCCCGTGTGTAAGGGGCTTTAGAGGCGAGCTTCTGTTTCTTCTTCATGTGTGTGTTATTAGAGTATCATTTGAAATAATGCTGTTTTTGTTAAGCCAAAGGTGATTTAAAGAATCATTGTAATCGTTTGATGAAGATTTTTCTTTTGTTTGTTCACTTTATGACATTTGAATAAAAAAAAAAAACAAATCTAAAGTTTTCAATTCGACCGTTTCAAAATGTATCCATTCGAACGTTTCAAATTAAAAAAAAAAAAAAAAAAGGTAAATTCGAAGAAAACATGATACGAATCCCGAATACAAATTGAACAAATCACCGAATTTAACAAAACTAAATAACTAGATTAACCAGTTGCCGACCACCCCCCGTGGATTGACGGCGACAACTTGGCTCGATATCGCAAACTGCCGTCACTTGACGGCGGCTGCGAGATCGCGGATCGTGAGGTCGCGCTCGACGCTGGAGGCGCGCTTAATGTGTCACGTGGGAGCCAGGGAGCGGGTAGGGCGGACTCTATGTCCACTGGCTACCCACGATCGCTTCCCCCGTAGTGACAGAACGGAGGTCCGTGTATGTAAACACACGGATCTCCATTCTGACAGGGGTGAAGGAGTGTGATCGTAGGCTCCCTGTATATGGGAGCCGCAATCACTCTCCTCCCCCACTCAACCCAGCCCCCCACAGTTAGTAAAACATCCCAGGGAACACAGGTAACCCCTATAGCTCCCCCTAGTGTTAACCCCTTCCCTGCCAGTGACATTTATACAATAATCAGTGCATTTTCATAGCACTGATCGCTGTATAAATGCCAATGGTTCCAAAAAAAGTGTCAAAATTGTTCAACATGTCCGCTGCAATGTCGCAGTCCCACTAAAAATCGCAGATCGCCGACATTACTAGTAATAAAATAAATAAATGAAAAAAAGCATAAATGAATTCTCATTGTTCGTAAAGGCAGCAACTTTTGCGCAAACCAATCAATATACGCCGATTGCAATTTTTGTCGCCTGTACAACTTGTTAAAACTGTGAAAAAAACCTTGGTAACCGTAAATATGTCGCTAGTCACGATACTTTTACGTGACTAATAACATATTTACAGTGACCGTCCCTTCCCCAATTGTGATCCCCCTCGATATCCCCAATGGACACAAGGGACCCTACAAAATGATTGACACCCCCCGACCCAACTCACCCCCTCCTCTCACTAACGCCGAGGGTATA
>BLSH010022067.1:144332-166700 GCA_018402905.1 Glandirana rugosa
AAGAACCCCTCCAACCCGACGTCGCTCGGTGGGGGGGGAGGGGGAGTATCTGCAGCCCAACCTCCCCAAGAATATTGAGCACCAGCCGCCACAGGGTTTATTTTATTTTTTTTTGCTGAAGGTGCATGTGATCGGCACAGGGCCAATCATCACTGTCCAGACAGAGGGTCAGGGGTCATGCAGCCTCATAGGACAGTCAGAGGAGAATGAAAACTCCTCCTACAAGCTTTGACCAGTGCTCGGCCAGACATGGATAGAAGTCACAAGACTGCTATATATACTGCTGAGGAGAAAAGGTGTTCCGTAGTTTATATTTACTAAAATAATTGCATTTCCATGTTCTGTGTACTGTGGCAGACCAGATATAGTGAATGCAGGGTCCTGGGTTTAGTAACACAAATTCTTTTCTATGATATGTTGCAACAGATCTTTAAAGGAGTGCGATTTTTAACCCAGTGCTGTAGCAAATCACCAGTGACTCCAGCGATTAAATTGCTAGCTGTTGATCACTGGCATTAGCGACTTGTAGCAGTGATTAATCTCTAGGTGGAAATCTTCTGTGGATATTCACCCTTCAGGCTGAACAAAAGGAATCTCTACATGTATGGCAAGCATTGCTTCCAGCATTGTCCCCCATGCTTGGCTTTTTATCTATAGAAGAAGGAGCCTCTCTGTAGAGAAGAGGGATAGTAAGCAAGGCTCGGATTTCAAGACATTGCAGAATAGTGAGTCACTCAGACCCCACAAAAGTGATTCACCCTACAGCAGCGCAAGAAGCTCTTCCTGCACTATGACAGCGTACTGGCCATTGTGAATACAGCTCTGCTCACGTAGCGTAGCCAGCCCTGCCTTGTGCTGGAGCTATTCTTCAACTTCCACTTCTCCAATGTATGGGAGCAAAGCAGGACAGAGGGCTTACATTTCATACACAGGAACAAGACGGTCCAGAACACTGAGATGGAGATTATTTTCACCTGAATTGGTCAAATCAGTATATAGACTGACAAATACAAGTACCTGAGGAGAAGCCACGTCATATCGCTAATTAAATCCAATCTTAATGGTGCCCATACGTGCTTTGATTTCTTTACCCAATCAATGCATGATTTGATCAAAACATCCAACTTGCCATAATGGTGGCCATACACGCTTCGATAAACAATCAATTGCTTTCTGATCAATCTCTTCTGATGATAACAATCTATAGTTGACAGCCCATCCGATCAATATGCCTCACACGGGGAAGTGGATTTTGATCCATAGTTATCACATAATCATAACATATGAACGTAAATTATTGATGACAGCTTTGTTTCCATCATGTAATCTCATAATCTGATTATTTAAAATACAATCATGTTCCTTCATCATTCAGTCTATAGTCAGCAAGCCATCCGATTTATATGCCACACATGGGGAAGTGGATTTTGAATGAAACAAGTGCAATTTTTGATCTTAATTTATCCATCGCATCTCTGCCTCTCCAAGTAATCTCATAAAAAATTGATCGACTGATCGAAATATGATTATATTCATGAACAAAGTATCTCAGTGCTGCCGACTAATGCAAAACATACGATAATTTTCTTCCCTGGTCGATCAAATCAGTTTAAGCCTTCGTTCACACTGAACACAGCTTTGAAATTGTGCGATTTCAAAGCGGCATTTCAGTCTGACTTGAAAGACATCTGTGGGGGTTCATGCACAAATGTCTATTAAAGTCACCAAAAGCAGTGCAGGAAGTACTTTTGGAAATCGGTGCGGCGCCGCAAATTCGGCATCGCATCGATTGGGCACGCTCCTATTGCCAGCAATAGGCTCCGATTTTACATGCGATTTGACCTGTCAAACCACATGTCAAATCATGCCGATGTGAACAGGGGCTAAATGTGATCAAAATTAAGTCTAAATCGATCAGAGGATAAATTATGGTTATTCGTTTGTTTGTGGATTCAATTGTTTTGATCAAATCGAACATCAATAGGATAAAATAATCAAAGCATGTATGACTACCATCAATTCCCCTTCCAAAAGATATAGGCTAGGTTCACACTGCTGCGGTGCGAATTTTCTGCGAATTGAAAACGATTGCGATGCAAGTTTTTTCAGTACAGACACAAGTGCGATTTCTACATGTGTTGGTGCGAATCTACTGCAAAGCTGTAGCTGGAGTTGGAGGGGGAAGCTATCGCAGTGATGTGAATGGTAGATTGCGTTTTCAATACGTGTTCTATTGTAGTCTATGGAGCTGAATTTGCAACGCACAGCATCGCACACGGATCAAACTCGCACAGGACCCTTTTTCTTCACGGATTAGATTTTCAACGCATCAATGTGAACTGCACTGGTAGAACACTATGTTATTGGAGATGACTTGCGAATTTAATCTATCGCAACGCAATCTATTCGCGGTACAGTTCGCAGCAGTGTGAACCTAGCCTCAGACTCAATTTTGAGTTGATCGGCCAGGGCAGAAAATTATTGATTGTTTTGCATCAATCAGCAGCATCAAGATACTTTGTTCATGAATACAATCATATTTGGATCAACCAGATTATGAGACTACTTGAGGAGGTAGACGCGATTGATAACTTAAAATCGTAAATTGCACTTGTATCTTAACTATCAATCAAAATCCACTTCCCCATGTATGGCATATCAGTCGAATGGGTTGTTGACTATAGATTGATTGTTTTCCAATCAATCTCTTCCAATAGAGAATTATCATTTAATTTGGTGTGTTTGGCCACAATTAGGCTAAAGTTCACAAACTTAACATTTGTTCATTGCAGGAACATGCGTAAAACTGCGGATGTACCTGAAATGCATGAAAACACGCAGCCCCTTTGCCACACCATGATGGTTTTTTAGCTTAATGCATTCTAACCTTCTGTATGCAGCAGCCCTCCTCAGGCCCCCTAATACTTACCTGAGCCCCATCCCCATCCAGCGATGTGCACAAGTGTCTCGGCTGTCTGGGACTCCCCTCCTGATTGGCTGAGGCACAGCAGCGGCACCATTGGCTCCCACTGCTGTCAAAGTCAGTTAGCCAATCAGGAAAGAGAGGGGGCGGGGCTGAATCGCGGCTCCGTGTCTGAATGGCTGCTTGCTGTGGGGGCACGCGACAGGAGGGAGGGGCCAGGGACCCGAGAAGAGGAGGATCAGGGCTGCTTTGTGCAAAACCATTTCACAGGGCAGGTAAGTACAACGTTTGTTATTTTTAAAGAAAAAAAATGAGACTTTAATGGCACCCCCCATGCACCATTCTAGTGCGCGTGTGCCCCAACATATGGTAATGTTCTTAAAACCAACCATGCACTGCTGTTGGGCTTCATTCAAACGGCCATATAAACGCATTTACTAGTATTTTTATTTACTGATCTGAGAGCAGCTTTCTATGTTTTAATGGAGACATTCACACAGGTATGTAAATATGCCCTGCGTTCAGATCCATAACACAAAATCCAAAAATCTGCATCTGATGATACATTCAGTGCCTTGAAAAAGTATTCATACCCCTTGAAATTTTCCACATTTTGTCATGTTGCATCCAAAAACGTAAATGTATTTTATTGGGATTTTATGTGATAGACCAACACAAAGTGGCACATAATTATGAAGTGGAAGGAAAATGATAAATGGTTTTCAACATTTTTTACAAATAAATATGTGAAAAGTGTGGCTTGTATTTGTATTCAGCCCCCTTTGCTCTGATACCCCTAACTAAAATCTAGTAGAACCAATTGCCTTCTGAAGTCCCCTAATTAGTAAATAGAGTCCACCTGTGTGTAATTTAACCTCAGTATAAATACAGCTGTTCTGTGAAGCCCTCTGAGGTTTGTTAGAGAACCTTAGTGAACAAACAGCATCATGAAGGCCAAGGAACACACCAAAAAGGTCAGGGATAAAGTTGTGGAGAAGTTTAAAGCAGGGTTAGGTTATAAAAAAATATCCCAAGCTTTGAACGTCTCACGGAGCACTGTTCAATCCATCATCTGAAAATGAAAAGAGTATGGCACAACTGCAAACCTACCAAGACATGGCCGTCCACCTAAACTGACAGGCTGGGCAAGGAGAGCATTAATCAGAGAAGAAGCCACGAGGCCCATGGTAACTCTGGAGGTACTGTAGAGGTCCACATCTCAGATGGGAGAATCTGTCCATAGGACAACTATTAGTTGTGCACTCCACAAATCTGCCCTTTATGGAAGAGTGGCAAGAAGAAAGCCATTGTTGAAAGAAAGCCATAAGAAGTCCTGTTTGTAATTTGCTAGAGCCATGTGGGGGACACAGCAAACATGTGGAAGAAGGTGCTCTGGTCAGATGAGACCAAAAATGAACGTTTTGGCCTAAAAGCAAAACACTATGTGTGGTAGGACACTAATACTGCACATAACCCTGAACACCCCCATCCCCACTGTGAAACATGGTGGTGGCAACATCATGTTGTGGGGATGCTTTTCTTCAGCAGGGACAGGGAAGCTGGTCAGAGTTGATGGGAAGATGGATGAAGCCAAATACAGGGCAATCTTAGAAGAAAACCTGTTAGAGTCTGCAAAAGACTTGAGACTGGGGAAGAGGTTCACCTTCCAGCAGGACAACGACCCTCAACATACAGCCATAGTTACAATGGAATGGTTTAGATCTAAGCATATTCATGTGTTAGAATGGCCCAGTCAAAGTACAGACCTAAATCCAATTAAGAATCTGTGGCAAGACTTGAAAATTGCTGTTCACAGATGCTCTCCATCCAATCTGACAGAGCTTGAGATATTTTGTGAAGAAGAATGGGCAAAAATGTCCTCTCTAGATGTGCAAAGCTGGTAGAGACATCCCCAAAAAGACTTGCAGCTGTAATTGCAGTGAAAGGCGGTTCTACAAAGTATTGACTCAGGGGGCTGAAAACAAATGCACGCCAGGGCCATCTTAATAGCATCATGGGCCCCTGGGCAAAGTAAATCACTTGGGCCCTTACCAGCCTGCCCCAAATTTATACACCTACTCTCAAGAATTAAAGTATAAATAGTTGATAGAATTAAACATATATGTATTAGCCCTTTCAAGCAAATTTTAAACAATAAGAAAACATGCCTTAAATCGAAGGCTAAATCAACACAAAGGGCACAGTACAGTTGGGAGGAAGAAGGGCAAAGTATGGGGGGAGGGGGGGTGATCAGGAGGGCAAGATACTGGGATCAGGAAGGCAAAGTACAGGTTCTGGGACACTGGCCATCTTGGGAAAGCCAAGTAAAAAAACGTGACTATCCCAGCAGATCTGGGACAGTTGGCAAGTATGCTGTAATGCAAGATTATCATGGGGCCCCCATGCACCTGGGGCCCCTGGGCAGTGCCCAAGGGGGCCAATGCATTAAGACAGCCCTGATGCATGCCACACTTTTCACATATTTATTTGTAAAACATTTTGAAAACCATTTATCATTTTCCTTCCACTTCACAATTATGTGCCACTTTGTGTTGGTCGATCACATAAAATCCCAATAAAATACATTTACGTTTCTGGTTGTAACATGACAAAATGTGGAAAATTTCAAGGGGTATGAATACTTTTTCAAGGCACCGTACATACATATACACATACGCCAAATAAAAAGGGCAATTTTGAGAACATATTTACTGATTATTACACAGGAACTTTGTGCTAGAAAAACAACATGTGGAATTAAAAACAGTATGGCTCATTTCACGCCAAGGTGTTGGAAAAAAGCCTGTAAAATGCCATGATTTTAGTGTGTGTTTTTGCCGCGCTTTTAAAGCAGCAGCGCTATAAATAGCGCCCCTCTAACGGCGTTTTTTAAGCGCTTTTCAAGCGTTTGTGTTTCAATCATGTGACCTTTCCACAGCCTCAGTACACATTTCATGTGCTTTTCAAGCGCTTAACCATTATTTTCAATGGACAAGGGCGTTTTTGAAGTGCTATTTTGAGCGCACAAAACAAGCTGAAAAGCTGCTGCTTGAAGACTTTTAGCAACGCCTAGCAAACACAACACCTCGGTGTGAAAGTATCCATTGAGATGCATGGGGAACGTTTTTGGTGCGATTTTTATGTGCTAATTTTAGAGCAAAAACACCTGAAAAACGCCTTGGTGTGAAAGGGGTCTATATTTTTACACCCATGTGAATGTAGCCTTTTGTGTTTTACATGAACAGGCTGCCCTAAATGCGACACACAAATTGCACAAAAATGTGCGCACTCTGTTGCACCTGGATGGGGCTTTAGAAATGATCACTGGTCGCTTTTAAAAAAAAAGTACACTGCCAGGGACTGCTCTTTGTGGAACTACAAGTCCCAGCATGTAATGGAAGATCTTGCTGGGGGTTGCAGCTTGAAGTTATTTGTATGAATATTGAAGTGTGTGCTCACCCAGGACTGGGAGTATGCATTCCTCGTTCAGCAATCAGCGATGTATAGTGGCAGTTGCTGTGATCCAGGCAGTAGCAGTAGATGAGGCTGTGGGGTTGGATGCAGAGTATGGAATGTACAATGTTATCAGTGTGATGACTGTTGGTGGGAGTGACAGAGTGACACGTGCTTGTGTTTACACAGAGATGATCAGCAGCATTTGTGAATTCCTCTCCCTCCCTCCCCTCTCTGATTCTTCCATATCTCACTCTTCTCACCTTATGTCAACTCACCACCAAGATCTATGTGTGGGGGAAATATCTGTGAATGAGAATCGTACTCTTTAGAGACAAGTTCATGTGATGCATGGCATATCCCAAAATGCAATATTCTTTTAATTTGTTATTTATTGTGTTTCTTCCATCTGCTCCTGACAATGAAAAAGGAAACATTTCAGATTTCTGATCTGCATGAAAGCCAAAGGCTCCTGGATTCCCACCTATGCATTTTTAGTGCTTTTTGCATTTTGCAGATTTGCACTGCAGTCCATTTAACATGGTTTCCTATGGAACACGTTCTGTAGTGCAAATCTGCAAAATGCAAAAAGCACTAAAAATGCATAGGTGGGAATCCAGCCTTAAGGCACATGTGCAGTGATGCTAATACAAAAAAAAAAAAAAAAGCTGCTTTAGCGCTCATGCACATTACACCTCAAAGAAGCGGCTCCTACAGGATTTTGAGTATTTTTGAGCTCTCATTTTTTTCTGCCTGGAAGCTCTCCTCCATGTTAGACAAATGTGCCCATGCACACTATAGCCTCGTACACACGGGACGACGATCGTATACAACAGGTTGTACGAATGACCGTTGTATGTGAAATCGATCATTAGTACGCACAATTAGAACAGCCGACGTACAACAGTCGTACAACGGGAGTTGTGTGAGCAAACTAGAAAACTTGGTAGTACCAACAAGCGGTCATACGACCGTTGTATCGTGTGTACAGAGAAGTTAGTACAACAAGTTATATTGTGCAAAACACGCATGCTCAGAAGTCAGGAATGGTCAGACACAAATTGCATGCACCTGAACTTTCTCTTTATACGTTCACTACGTTCAGCTTGGTTGGTCGTACGATCGTGTAGTGCATGTCAGTATGCTAGATACAACAGCCAACATACAATTTGGTCAGTTCGGTCGTACGACCGTCGAACCGTGTGTACGAGGCTTAAGGCTTTTTTCAGGAGTTTACAGGCAATATGCACTCACACACCATGTCTCGGTTCACACACATATGCAGATTTTTTCCCAGATTTTTTTACCACGATTTTACCGCATTTTTCCAGCGATTTGCGGTTTGTGTTTTTTTTTTTTAACAGAAAAGATCTTTTTGCGTTTTTTGATTTTTTTGGGGGGGGTTTGAAATTTGTTGCTAAGCAGATTTAAAAAAGCAAATCGTGGCAAGATTGCGGTAAAATTGTGCCAAAATTGCAGCAAAAAAAAAAAACACCACTTGTGTTTCTGGTGCAGCTCCATGCACTGGTTCACATTGATGCTGCTTTGAAATCGCTGCTACTTCACTTGAAGCAGCGTGATTTCAAAGTAGCAAGGTCAGTGCGATTTCAGGTGCTACTTGATAGACATATGTGTGGCTTCATGCACAGATGTCTATTGAAGTCGCACCTGAAATTGGCAAAAGTAGTGCAGGAACTACTTTTGCAAATCGGTGCGGCGCTGCAAAATCGGTGTCGCACCGATTGAAACAGTGCCATTGCCGCCAATAGGCTGCGACTTGCCATGCGATTTGAGCTCTCAAATCGCATGACAAATCGCTCCAATGTGAACCTGGGCTGAAGTCTATGGCATGCAAAACTCAAACTGCAGTGAGAAAAAAAGTCCCTGACCCTTTCCAAAAAACGCAAAGCCGCAAAACGCACAGATGTGAACTACATCCATAGGAAACCATGTTAAATGGACTGTAGTGCGTTTCTGCAAACTGCAAAATGCTGAAATAAACACATAGGTGTAAGCCTAGGTTTACATTGGTGCGGGAATGAAATTGCGTGAGTTCAGCTGAACTCGCACCATTTCTTTCCCGCAAGTCAGTCCCGATTTCAGAGACATCTGTGCGGGTTGCTGCACAGATGTCAATGGAAATCGCCAAAAGTAGTACAAGAACTACTTTTGGAAATCGGTGCGGCGTCGCAAATCCAGCGTCTCACCGATTCGGAACGGTGCCATTGCCGGTAATTGCCGCCGATTTGACATGTCAAATTGCATGCCAAAACGCACCAATGTGAACCAGGGCTGAACCTAGACTTAAGGCTGGATTCACACCTATGCATTTTTAGTGCTTTTTGCATTTCGCAGATTTGCACTGCAGTCCATTTAACATGGTTTCCTATGGAACACGTTCTGTAGTACAAATCTTCAAAATGCAAAAATTACTAAAAATGCATAGGTGGGAATCGAGCTTAAAAAAGGGAAAAATGAGCTGAGGGGGAGGGTTTTGAAGAAAAAAAGCTTATGCTCCAAAAAGCTCAATAAATACATGCAAAAGAGCACAAAGAGGTACAAGCTTCTTCAATCTTTTAGGCAGAGAAATAAAAGCTCAAATGCCTGTAAAAGCAGCTTCATGACCCGCATGAGCCCTTTTGCACGTTTATTGAGCTTCAAGCTTTTTTGAGCACAAGTATTTTTTTTTCACAAACCATCCCCTCAGCTCAATTTATCTTTTTTTTTGTGTGCATTTTCGAGCTTGTTCGCGCTTTTACGTATTTTTGGGCACTTAGCAATCTTTTCTGCTTGAAAGCTCCTCTCAAGAATGTGAGTTGTGGCGGGGGGGGGGGGGGTGTTTAGTTAATAAACTGAAAAAGTTGGCTGAACAGTGACTACAGCCAATCAGATGCAGATACTGTTTGGGTTTTCTGACAGCTGCAGGTTCTGGCTGTCAGAATACAAAATCTGGCAGTAGAAGGTTTAAGTTGCCCATAGATGGATCGAAATTCAGTCGGTTCAGCTGGGACCGGACAAACTTTCAATCCATCTATGGACACTGTGGTTGTATAGAAGTTGATCTACCAATAGGCTATAGACTGCAGCACTGATCAGTGTATTCTGACAGCAGGCAAGCCACACCTTTGTCAGAAAACAAAGACATAGCATGAGGATTTGCCTATACATTCCACATCCAATGTGTGGATGGGGGAAACAGATCAGTTTTTTTTCATTCAGCCTGCTGGTTGTATGAGAAAAACGGACTCATATGTGGCCAACTTAAAGCGGATTTCCACCCATAAGTGGAAGCTCCGCTTATCTGCCTCTTCTCCCCTTTGGTGCCACATTTGGCACCTTTCGGGGGGAGGGGGTTTGCCTAACTATGAATGTTGGCGGCAGCACCCTAGAGCAGATGGAAACAATGCTGGATTCCAGGACAGGTGAGTGTCCCAATATTAAAAGTCAGCAGCTACAGTATGTGCAGCTGCTGACTTAATTTCTCTCCGGGGGGGGGGCTCCACTTTAAAGTGATTGTAAAGGAAACATTTTTGTTTAAAAAAAAAAGTTAAACTTACCTACTCTGTGCAGTGATTTTGCACAGAGCAGCCCCGATCCTCCTTTTCTCAGGTCCCCCGCCGGCGCTCTGGGCCCCTCCCTCTTGCCGAGTGCCCCCTTAGCAAACTGTTTGCTGTGGGGTCACTATTGCGTGCTCGCTCCCGAGCCAGCTCTCTGCGTCCATAAGAGACAGAGAGCACGGCCCGGCCTTGGGTCTCACGAACATTTCTGGATCAGGATCGGGCTTAGGTAAGTGGTAGGGGGGAGCTGCTCACTGAAGGTTTTTTTACCTTCATGCATAGAAAAAAAAACCTTCAGGCTTTACAACCACCTTTAAAGCTGGCCACAGATGTTTTTTGAGCCAGCTAGCTGATCAACTGCTAAAAAAGAAACAGATTCCTCCATCCACCCACTTGAAGTGGACTTCTTGGGTGCCAGGATACACAGATCAGCTCTACAGCTGATTGGCTGCATGTGCTGATCAAACACAAATTCTCCAACAGTCCAGTCTGAGAGGAGTTGATCAATAGGTTGACTCCTCTTGAATGGGAATGGCTGGTCGCTGCTGAACTGGCCGAATTCAGATCCATCTATGGCCAGTTTTAGGGCCAATTTACACCAGGTGTTGAATTACAATGCAGCGGCTGATGTGCAGTAAGGTGTGGGGGGATCACTGAAGTAACAATACACTCATCTTGGTGCATCGCATTTTATCCTTTTCTTTTAAAAAAAAAAAACTCCTCTTGATAAATAGCAGTTCACTGCCTGGCATATGGGTATGCTTAGGCTGTCCTCTGGCACTGCTGGGCCCAGCAGATCTGGAGAAGTCACTGCTGTTCTGCTCACTGTTCTCCTCGCTGGAGGTGACATGAGGAAGCAAAGCTCTGCCTCTAAAAAGACGGCTGCCTCCACCCACAGACACAGTGCAGAAGGTGGCATTGCAAGTCTACTGAAAGGAAGAGATCAGCTACAGGGATACCACAGACAAATTCTCATCAAACTCTACACAGTGATCCTGCCATCCTTGTTTAGGTGCTTCCTGTTATGTGGTGACAATGCTCTGTCAGTCTCTTATCTACATGGAAGGCGCCGGACGCATGGATTTCAATAGGTTTTTTTTTTTTTTGAAGCACATGATTAGAGCCTGAGGATCTAATTGGCTTCAAAAAAAGGCTGGGCTTGGGGCGCAGAGCCCACCCAGTTGTGTGACATTAGTGAATTAATATTCACTATTGTCTTCCTGCTTCTCCTCCCAGCCAATCAGGAAGCGGGTCTTAAGACCCGATTGGCCGAGACAAGAAGAGACTGAATTGGCAGCCGAGGAGGAGATGCAGGGAGAAGCTCACCGTGACCTAGATGGGGTAAGTGTGGGCTGCTGGGTGAGGGATGGGGGGTGGTTTTATGGTTTGCCGACCGACCAAGCAACGGGGGGTGGGGTTGTTTGCCTACCCCCCTCCCTCCAAAAATGAAGCACCAGCCACCACTGATGGGTGCTCAAGTTTATTTGCATGTCTAAATGAGCCCTATTGGTATTGAAATGGAGTTCCACCCTAAGTCAGCAGCTACACTTTTAAGAATCAGACATATCAATTGTGGCATTTCAGGGGGTCCACTTTTGTTGGTTTAAGGTGAAAAACCTTCTGTAGTGCAGCAGCCCCCCTTTTACTTACCTGTGCCCAATCGTTCCAGTGATGGGGATGAGCACAGCAGCTCCAGCCGCTGGCTCTGGTCTTCATTGGATAGATTGATAGCAGCAGGAGCCATTGGCCGGGGCTGAGTCCTGCTGTCTGTGTCAATGGACGCAGCAGCAGGACTCAGGAGCGCGCCCACACGAGTGCCCCCGGGAAAACGCTTCTCTGAGGGGGCACTAGAGAAGAGGAGTAGCCAAGAGCGCAGCTGGGGGACCCCAGAAGTGGAGGATCAGGGCCGCTCTGTGCAAAACCGCTGCACAGAGGAGGTAAGTATAAGGCCTCATACACATGGATGTTTTTTAGCGCCGCATTTTTTTTCAGCTCTCCATAAAAACGCTGACGTTTTTGAGCTGTAGATGGCGTCTGCGTTAGTGAGCTGAAAGTAGAAGCCACGGCCAGCGCGTTCCGAGGCTGTAGTGTTTTGGAGTTTTTGACGCCGAGCTGGCAAAACGCTGACTAACGCCGTACCGACGTAAACCAGCATTTTCAGGTTTTTTTTTAAACAAGACGCTCACTAACGCCGATGCGAAATGCCAACTAAATTGCGTTTTTAACGCTGATTTTTCCCTGATGTCGGGCCCGACGTTTCGCTTATTTTTTTTTTAATACACCCGTGTGTATGAGGCCTTACAGGTTTGTTATTTAAAAGAAAGGAAAAAAAAAGAACCTTTACAGCCCCTTTAATGCATCAAAAACGCGCTGCTAACGCACTCAAGTTTCTTCGCACATCTAAATGAGCCCTATCAGTGACAATGTGGGGTGACGGTGTAAATGAGGAGTCTGGGGGGGTCCAGAGCTGTCAAAGCTCAGGGTATAGTCACCAGCTTTGGGGCCCCCCAGCCCCAGCTCCCTCGTCTCCCCCGAACATCTCGTCTCAGAAGCGTCTCTAATTCCCGGCAGCGCAGCTCACTTCGCTATTTGAATAGCACAAAGGAACCGCCGCGCTTCTATTGGCCGAGCGAGCCCTAGCTGGGCGGGCGCCGTCCATCCATCAAGGCTATCCCGCCCCGGTGATTGGCGGAGGGCGGATGGGGCGGGAGCAGGCTGTCCGTATATAAAAATGAAGGAGCCCCAGGAAAAGCAGCACAAGCTGTAGAGCAGTGCGGAGTTGTATGAGAGGAGGTCCGGGGAAGCGGTGCGCTCTCTGTGTGTGTCTATGATCGGAGACAGCCTGCTCTCCTCCACCCCTGGAGCCCCGGGCAGGATGGAGTGCGCCCTGGACGCGCAGAGCCTCATCAGCCTATCCCTGCGGAAGATCCACAGCTCCCGCACCCAGCGGGGCGGCATCAAGCTGCACAAGAACCTGCTGGTCTCCTACGTGCTCCGCAACGCCCGGCAGCTCTACCTGAGCGAGCGCTACGCCGAGCTCTACCGGCAGCAGCACCCACCGCAGCCCATGGAGTGCGGGCCGGAGCTGGAGGAGATCCCGGAGCTGAGCCCTCTGCAGATCCCCGAGGAAGGAGAGGACGAGATGCACCACCAGCTGCCCCGGATCCAGACCGGCACCGAGCTCCTGGAACCGGGACTGGACGAGCCGCTGGAGCTGCCGCCGTGCGCCCACACTCCGCACCCAGCCAAGGTGCACCCGGCCGGCACCTTCTACCCCCGGGGCTGCTGCCAGCAGGAGGAGATCGAGCCGGCACACTGCAGCCAGACCACCGTGCTGGACTTGGACACTCACGTTGTCACCACCGTGGAGAACGGATACCTCCACCAGGACTGCTGCGCTTCCCAGTGCCCGTGCCAAGGCGCACCGTCCCCCGCGCTCCCCTCCGCAGCCACCGCCGCCACCGCTGCGCCTTCCCCGCTGCCGGCCAAGCGCAGGTACCCCCCGTCGGGGTACAGCTACAGCTGCTCGGTGGTGGAGGAGGAGGACGACGAGTTGGAGCCCCACTTTGTGCCCTGTAAGAGGGGCAGATACGAGGACTACTGCCCCCCTGAACACCCGCAGCAGCACCACCCCGCCGACTCGTCCAACATCTCCAACCTCATCTCCATCTTCGGCTCGGGCTTCACCGGACTCATGGGCAGGCAGGCGGACTCCGAGCAGAGCCTCAACGGGCACTTGTGTGGCAAGCAGGCGCTGGCCAGCCTGGGCGCCTGGACTCGAGCCATCGTGGCTTTCTAGCAGAGGGACCCCCTCTTTGGCATGGACGGTTTTGGGGGGGTGATTAATTAAAGGGGGGGCGTCTTCTCCTTTTTTGAAGGGCACTGAATTCAGGACTTGTACATAGTAAAATGTTTTATAGAGACTGTACAGGAAAATATCTTGGACTTTATTTTTGCAAAGAAAGAAGAGCACCTATTTAATGATTTCTTTTTTGTTTTTTATTTTATTCTTTTAAAAAGTGGTTATTGGTGTCACCCAAGGCAGAGGCTGCAGATGAAGGGGTTGCAAAGAGTCCCTTTTTTTTAGAGGGGGGTTCTGATTGAAGCTCGCAGGGTGGGCTGCAATGGGAACTTCAGACCCCCACAACTCCATAGAGGGTTATGTGAGCTTAAAGGGGGGGTCTGCCTGGTGTGTGCTGGGGTTACTTAACCCCATCATTGCTGGCCTTTTGTTTTTCTGTGACTGGTTCAGCCACTTTTTTCCTTGGCACATCCTGAAACCACTCACAAGATTTTCTGGGGAAATAGCTAAAGTGTTGTTCATATTCCTGGTGATCTTTCCTTCTCTCATCTGCAGCCTTTTGTCCTTGACCTATGAAGGCAGAAATTGTAACATTTTAACTTTATTCCTTTTTTTTTTTTTGTTCTTCTCCACTGTGTTGTGACTTGAGTAGTGTGCAGTGTACAATGCAGTCTTTGCTATGTTGGTTTGGGGGGGCTGTCAACTTTCAGGGTTTTCCAACCCTGGCACCTCAACCCAAACCCCTACTTCTATAGAATACCTTTTTGTTTTCTTGTCTTGCTGAATTTTAAACACTATTCTTGGAACCATGTGCAGTACCCCCTCTCCACTCCACCCCCCCCCAATATATTTTATTTTAAAGTTCACTTGTTCTACTTTCAGCCTTCATTTAACTTTCATGAAACCAGCATTGTATGGTCTTGTGATCTGTCCATGTTTTTTAAGTTTAGTTTTTTTTTTGTTTTTATATATATATTTTTATATAATTTTTTTTTTTGGCATTTAATCCTTTTGTTGTAAAAAGGTGGTTTAGGATAAAGCCTGCCATGCCAACATTCACACTTACAAGCACTATGTGTATTTAAAATACGTTGCCAAACGTTTTTATTTTTGTGCTAACGACTCCTGTATTTTGTGTATATTGAACTGTATTATCACCGGGTAAACTGTTCAGATTTATTTGTTTAAATTTATAATCTTAAATAAAACAAAAACTTTATGCAATTCAGCTGGAGTTGTCACTGTCTCTCCTTCTGGTCAAGTCTAAGCCAAGAATGAATTGGGTACTGAGGTTATAAAGCCTGGGGTCTACTAAAAAACCTTTTGATTATTCAACTTCCTGGAAGTTCAGAGCGGAAATATGGTCAGTGCCTTAACAGTTCATACAGTAATGTACAAAATGTGGTATACCATGGCAACCAATTAGCATTCAACCATTTTGGAGACCACCTAAATCAATGAAAGATTGACCACCATGGGTACTCCACTTTGTATAATTTTTCTTATTAAATGATCTGTTAAGCGTCAAAAGGTAATTTTCAAGGGTGGTCAAATTCAGCAAACAGCTGCACATTAACTCGTATTTGGTTACCTAGGTTCAGGAATAAGGGTGGCACAGTGGTCTGATGGACTTAAAACAATATCACCCAAATGTTCTACCTTAACTCCAATTGTCAAGTCACTAAGCAAAGGTTTCTAGTGGTGACTTGAAGGTGGTGCAAGGGTGGACCATAAATGTTCTTTAACCTGATCTCTTGTCAAAACACCAGAAGGTTTCTGCTGGTGACTTGAAGGTGGTGTAAGAGTGGGCCATAAACTTTGAACTATATCATACATACACCAAAATGGTTCTTTCACCTAAACTCTATTGTCAAGTCACCAGGAGAAGGTTTCTGCTGGTGACTTGAAGGTAGTGTAAGGGCGGACCATAAATGTTCTTTAACCTAAACTCTATTGTCAAGTCACCAGGAGAAAGTTTCTATTGTTGACCTGAAGTTGGCAAGGATGGAAAATAAACTGAGCCATATCACCCATACACCAGAATGTTCTTCAGCCTGAACTCTATTGCCAAGTTGTCAGGAGAAGGCTTCTAACATGGTGACTTGAAGTTGGTTTAAGACAAATATGGATAATAAAACTGAACCATTTCACTCATACACCAGAAAGTTATTCAACCTAAACTATTGTCAAGTCCTCAGGAGAAGGCTCCTACTGGTGGCTTGAAGTTGATTTAAGGCAAGGCTGGATAATAAACTGGGCCATTTCACCCATACACCAAAATATTCTTCAAACTGAACTCTATTGTAAGATCACCAGGAGAAGTCTTCTCCTGGTGACTTGTGTTTGGTGTATTGCAGAGATGGACAGTAAATGTTGAGCCATATCACCAGTATACCAAAACGTTCTTTTATCTTGTCACCGGGAAAAGGCCTCTTTTGATGACTGTCTGTTTAAGGCATTGGTTAACAAATTAAAAGAAATTCAGGAACCAGTCTGGCCAACCCAGGAGCCAGCACCATTTGTGGTTCTTCAACTAGAGAACCACAAAAGTTAAGCACCAGATGTATTTTTTTAGGAACACTGGCTCCCGAGATTTGTCCATCCCTGATTTCTGGAACGTTATGGTGTGCTCTATTGTTCACAGTGCAAGTATCTTGGCTCTAAATGGATTTTCTACCCTCAAGTAAGGTATAAACACTGACCCAGGTGGTAAAATGCTCCAAAAAATACCCTGGACTAGACTAGAAGGAAGCACAAGTCATTGATTCTATCAAAGAAAACTTTCCTATTTGTTTTTGTTGTCCCTTCCCTGTGCCACTTGGTGGTGTTTTGTTTCCCTGTAGGAGACAAATGAGGGATGGTAATTAGAACCTGTGACAACCTCTACCATTTTACTCAAGAAGTGCATTAGAAAATCGAATGAAACCATATCAGATCTGCTTTCTCTCCTAGCCAGGTCAAAAATAAAAAATCCTAGAGTGGATTTTCATAGAGGAGCCTCCATCAATCTTGAAATGTTGAATTATTGGAATCCAAGAGGCAAGCCTGAGTCCTCATCAACCAGTAAAGTTCAGCAGAAGCATAAAACAGGCAGTTGTGTTTTTGCAGGAGCAGCTCAGTCGATTGAATCGATCTTGTGCTCTGCAGACTATTGCAACCCTATTTTATATTTATGTGTACAGCCTACCATAAAGGGAGAAGAGAAAAAAAATTCAAGCAGTGGCTTTGCTTTTGTAGAAGCAATTAAAAAAACTAGAAGGGGGGAGAGGAAAAAAAACTGCAGACTGCATTTTAACCTAAACTAATGTTGCCTATTGAAGCGGCTCTTTCTGCAAACGTTTAGCTTTATTTTGTGCGAGAAAATAAGAGGCTGAATGTTTATAGCAAAGCAAGCCCAGTCCAAGCGATCTACTGCTCCCATTGCTGGCTCTGTAAGCAGTTGCCAGAGCTCCTCCTAGTGGCGCTCTGCGGAAATAGCACCCTGAGCTTGTTGGGAAGGTGTGATGATACCAATATTTCCAAATCTTTGCAAGAAAGAGCTTATCGCTCGCAGTTCTTATCCCCTGACACACCGTGGCGGGATTGCTGGGATTTTTCAAACTTCTTCAAAGCTTCCACAGCTCGACTTTAGCTGTGCAACTCAAGGCAGCAGCTCTGAGCCCTAATGTAGTATAATGATCAGAAGCAAGGAAGATCCCATTATGCTTTTAGGAGCACAATCAGGCTTGTCACTTGTTTAAATCACATGCAAACCAAATCAACTTAATATTTCCAGAATACATTTTTTATATTTTTGCAATTGCAATTTTAAAAAAAAAATAATAACTGATGATCCGGCAATTAAAATCTTTGTTCAGGCAATTCCTGCTATAAGGTGACAATGCTTTGTCCCGGTCTTTCAAATTTTGCTCCTGCGTTGTCACCATGTCTCGTTAAGCCACCATCATGCGTGTAGCCAGAAAGCGATTGCATGAGGTCGCAGCACTGAGATGCAACAAAGGATTTTTTTTTTATGGCATTTGTTTATGATACTCAGTGCTTTAGCAAAATAAATGTCATTTAGTTAGGCTAATGTCATTTCAGGTCGCTAGTGACAAATCGCCAGAGGCAGGATCGCAAAAGTCTGTGCGTCCCTTTTAGAATTGCTCCCTCTTTCAGCGTCTGTCACTTTGAGAAAGGGAACCCGCGAGTCTCCAAAATGTCTGTGGTTTTTACTCCATGTTCTGCAATTGAGATCTCAGTAAAAATGTGAGATTCTTTTTTTTTTTTTTTTTTTTTTTGGTGTCCATGTTTTGGCTAAAGCTGGATACACATTATACAATTCTTAGATTGTAAGCTCTAACGAGCAGGGCCCTCTGATTCAGGGGAGGGCTGGGCCAGGGGGCAGGGTGGCAATTGCATCCCCCCCCCCCCAGGCCACCCTAACTTACATTCAAAATGGCCAACAGCCGCTGCCCGCTCACACTTTTTTCTTCTTGTGGAGGAAGGAAGCAGGGGCCAGGGGCACAGCCACCAACTAACTGCAGGCAAAGGGGGGCGGCACCCAGGGCTGGCTGTGCTGATGGGCACTGGCGAGCCTGCGTGATGGGCACTGATCAGATTGCATCTGATAGGCACTGGTGAGGCTACATTGGTGGGCACTGATGAGCTGCATTGATGCATTATTTTTGTTAAACCTCCTTTGTTGCTATTAACATTCAATTATGTTACCACATTGTATCATATTTGTCTTGCTTCAAAACATCAATATCCATTCTAAAATCAGGTGGGCATGGATGGTGAGCTGATTCGGTGGTTCAATGGGCCACTTGACTGGACTTGCCCCCCAGGCCTAAGGCTGCCAGCCCTCCCCTGCTCTGATTCCTCTTGTACCAAATTGTGATTTAACTGTACTGTCTGCCTTAATTTTTGTAAAGCACTGTGCAAACTGCTGGCGCTATATAAATCCTGTATAATAATAATAATTATATTTAAATTTACCAAAACCATCTAATATGAGGTCAAACCTAAACATTTTCAATTTGTATGCAGCCAAGCAGGTCCTTCCACTACATAGTTGAAGGTAAATGTAAAGGAAATCGAAAAAAAAAAGTTGTATAATGTGTATCCAGCTTTATCCCTCTGTAGCCAGACGCAGCAAGATGGCGTTCTGTGGCTGCTGAATTTCAATTGCTAGTGATGGGAGTGACATCTCACTGCCTTAGCTACAAAGGGAGCGATTCCATAAGGACAGACAGGCAGCCTCTTCATGATCTTGCTGCTGGCGTTTTGGACAACTTACTAGCGGCAGAGGTGCCCGTCTGACATCAGCCTTAGGGCTCACAATTACTTTAAATTAGCGAGTGTTCGGAAAAACCATGGCTCGCAACCATGGTTCATTGTTCCCACTGCAGTTGATAAGAGGTGAGATCTGATTGGTCAATAGCACATTTTGAAATAAGCCTATGGATGTCTGTATTGCGAGGGTCGCGACCCACTTTGTTATTATTTACTGCATAATATAAAACTATATAAAATGAGACACCATGGGCTACATACATACAAAAGAGGTCAAGGCTACATACCCAACATGAAGCATCCACGGGCTCCAGCTGCGATATATATCTGCTAAGCTCCTGCAGCCAGGGGCTCTCACTTTGCATTGAACTTGCGCAGAAGGCGGAGTCAGACTCAGTGCAGAAAGACGTAGAGCTAGGGAGAATCAGAAAAAGCCAAAAGGGTGATTCAGCTCTCCATCATTTACCCATAAATGAAATATCAGTTTTGGGTGGAATGAGGCTGGCCATTCATTATACAATTTTCATGTCCAATTTTCTTTTAGATTTACCAAATCCATCTAATATGAGGTCAAACCTAAACACTTTCAATTTGTATGCAATCGGCCCTTGCACTACAGAGTTGAAGGTAAATCTAAAGGAAATTGAATAAGAAAATTGTATAATGTATTGCCAGCTTGACTCCGTAGGGCTCTTTTATACTGCAAACGCTGTATTTGGTGTGCAGTTCCACCCGTGGCGGCTCATCCATACGGGGCGCCGCCCCCAATGTACATACAGGGCACCGGACGAATGGATTCCAATGGTCTTTTTTTTTTTTAAGCACATGATTAGAGGCAGAGGCTCCAGTTGGCTTAAAAAAAAAAAAAAAAGGGTGGGCTCGGGTGCAGAGCACCACCCTGTTGTGTGACAATAGCGAATTAATATTCCCTATTGTCCTCCTGCTTCTGCTCCCGGCCAATCAGGAAGCGAGTCCTGAGATCCGCTTGGCCAGGGAGTCTTAAGACTCCTGGCCAATCGAGTCTCAGGACCCACTTCCTGTTCAGCCAGGAGGAGAAGCCTCTGCTCTTCCCTCAGCAAGCTCATCTCTTCATTTTACCCTGGATCCCATCTGCCTCCTTACGGTAAGGCCTCCGATTGCCGCCTTCCCATCTGTCTTTTGCCGATCTGTCTCCCGCACGGGGGGGGGGAATCTGCGCCTTCCCGGTCCGTCTTCTGCGGGGCAGAGTTTCGGCGGTGCGAGTGAGGGGGGTTTGTTTGAAGCCCCCCCCCCCAAAAAAAATATTGAGCACTAGCTGCCATTGAGTTCTACATGTGTGTTACATGCATTTGTAATGAATTTGTGGCACATTAGCAGTTCCTTTTTGTTGTATTGCGTTTGTGGTGCATTTTTTTTTTCTTAGGCATTATTTATTATGATTTTTTTTTTTTTACTGAGTTGCATGTACATGCAAGAAATGCTGTACTTCTTTATTTATTATAGGTACTTATATAGCGAAATAAATGTATGCATCTCTTTACATGTATATATTGTACATTCACATCAGTCCCTGTCCTAATGCCTTTTTTTTTTTTAAACACACATGAAAAGCACCACAATGGTGTAAATTGGCTAATTAATATACATCAATTTTTCTTACTGAATTTAAAAATGCATTTGATTAAATCTGGTGTAAACGAGCCCTTAATCAAGCCTAAAATTTAATTATACACTTTTTTTTGTTGAGTACAAAAGTATAGACTTTGTTTCTGCTCCATGCTCAATTTTATTTTAGTTGGCTATTTTCTTTTTTAATACACACCAGCCTATAATAGGAGATTATTAATACTGTTAAATTGCATGTTTGTCTTGTTGAGATCTTCGGCAGCAAAGATTATTCTTCCTCCCCTAGCACTTGGCAGCTTGGAAAACGGGCCTCAAACCTCAGAGAGGTGAGATTTGGTGCCTGCATGGCAGAGCGGGGAGAGAATACAGCAAAAAAAAAAAAAAACCTTCTGCAGCACAACCAAAGTAGAGAAGAGAGTGTGCAAGGCAAATGTGTATGTAGAGGCTGACAATGTGTTCTATAAAGAGGAAGCAGCAAAGCAAAGACACCGAGATAAGCAGCAGCACAGTGTGTGCATGAGGGGAAGGGAGAGACAGCTGTACAAAGGAAGGAGAGGGCTGAGAGAGAGGGGGTGCTGGTTACAAGCTACAGGCACAGGGGCTGTAAAACACAGTGGCTGTGCAAATGCAGAGAATTGTATAGAAATGGGCTTTGGAAACAATCACATTAGAGAAAAGGGAGCTCCAGCTTTGCTAGGGGATAGGGAAATGAGAGTTCAGTTGTAACAGGCAATGTTTTGCCTTAAACTGGTTAGTCTGGCTGGGCAGCTCTCTGTACCTGAAAATAAAGGAGTGGCTGCACAATGACACGGTGCTTATTACCTTGTGAGCCTGGCACACTCGTTCTGCCTAATCTCCTGCATACCACACAGCAACGGGGCTGTTGCTGACGAACAAAATCACGTTCTTTTCACGGTACAGTTGGTGAAGACACTTTGCCTAATGCGACAGTAAGGCTGGACACAGACAGCCAGATCGCAGTCTCCAAACACGTTAAAATGATTTCAAGGGACACTCGGCTGCTGAAAAGCAATACCTAAGCTAGTTAGTCACACTACTGACTCACAGTAATTTTTTTTAATATCTTTTAAGATTCTATAGAAATCTCAGCCAAAGAGGCGCAGATAATATGGACGGATAGTATCAACATGATGTAACGTTCATCCTGTAGCACCCTCCTAGTTTGGGTACTAGTGAGTGTACAAAGTTTTCGTCTCTCTCTGCTTAACAGGAGAGCAGATAGGCAAATGTATATGCTATCTGCTTATCAGAGAGCCTGATTTGAGTAAGGTCTGCTCAGTGTGCTCTGGTGCTGATTCATGTGGTCTGCAGAGTTGTACCCTGTCCAGTAGTATGGGTCCCTATTGGACAGAGGGAGAAAACCTCAGCCAGTGACAGCAGGTGTATTTGAGGGTGGTTCTGACCAACTAGCAGGGGAGTGGTGCCCCGGTTCTACGTCACCCCGTGGTGAGGGGACGATCAACCAGTCTTGGTGGGAGTTTATGTGGACGACAGTGACCGACTCCAAAAGAGGGAGACAGGTTATCCCTGGGTATGATGACCTGTCCCATGTTGAGACGTCTGGTGTACTTAGTCGTGGTCTCGTGTGACTCGTCTGGAATGAGTTTAGTCCGAGAGACTATTCGTCTATCGTATATGTAAACGGATAGACGAGAGGACAATTCGTCTCTCTCTGCTTTTGAAACATGTGAGTGATCATGGGTTTGATCCTCCCACGATGTCCTACTTGC
>BLSH010022067.1:201260-216294 GCA_018402905.1 Glandirana rugosa
TGTGAGCCTGTTTGCCTGTGCCATGAGATCTTTGTGCAGCGCTGCTATTCCTGTCTGTACTGCCCGCTCCACTGAGGCTGTTATGGTCGGCTCTAAAAGGGCGGCCACTGCCTGGGCTATACGTTCAGTATCCGATTGAGTCTGTAGGGAGTGTGTGGAGGCATGAGCCGCGCTTACCTCCATCCCTGTTTCCTGCGCCATGACAGGCTGTGCGGCCTGGTCCACGGGAGTCTGCGGGCGGTGCGAGGCGCCGTTCTTGCCGCTGCTCCTGTCCAGGAATCTGTCCATCCGCCTCTCCGGAGTGTATGGAGGGTGTCTCCGGTCGGTGGGTCGGTTTGGGCTGGGTTTTTTATGCCGGAATAGCGGGTGGCTGCGGGAGCTGACACGATGCGCGTCTATTCCATCTGGCGCCGGAAACCGGAAGTCACTGACAGTCTTATGTAACATTAACTATGCTTAATGTTATGTGTATCCCCTTGGTAATATCAGGAACCACACATCAGACCCCCTGTATTTAGCAAGGTGACCACCACTTCCATAATGAACAGATGTGCTACCTAGAAACGATGAGCAGGAAGCCAGCTGTCTATACTGCAATTCAACTGTGTATTTAGTTGCTTGTGTGGTGTTTAACTAAGCTTTATAGAAACTAACAAAAAGTGAAACAAAAATTTAGGCACTTCTTACTAATTCATTATAGGGTAATAACAGCAATTTGTCATTCTCTAAATAACTTGCGTGAGCTTCTCACTTTGATTTTGATTATCAAAGAGTTAAAGTCAGATCTGATTGAATATTAAAGTGGTAGTAAACCCCCACTACTGTTTTTACCTACAGGTAAGCCTATAATAAGGCTTACCTGTAGGTAAAATAAATATCTCCTAAACCTACATGGTTTAGGAGATATTCGCCCCGCATGCAGCCGCTGACATTAGTGGCGCATGCACTCTGATGATCCGGCCGAGGCGGCCGGCAAATCAGAGCTGGCTGCCGGAACGAAGAGCTCCCGCACGCATGCGCGGGAGTGACGTCACGCGGCTCCGGCCATTCACAGCGCCGGAGCCACGTACCTGGAAGAAAGAAGAGGACCAACATGTCAGCATCCTTAGCGCTGACCGACTCGGGCATCAGGGACCTCGTTCTAAAGTAAGTATTTCATAATATGTTAGTATGCCATGCATACTAACATATTATGCTATTGTCTTGCAGGATTTTTTTTTTTTTAGCAGGCGGGTTTACTACCGCTTTAACTGTAGTGGTTATGGGCCATTGTAGCTGTTTGAGGAACAATAGACTAATAAATATAAAGCAGAACACTATTTACTGGGATTGCTTTACATTTTTGGTGGGCCATTTAGAAGTAATAGTATGTACTAAAAGTAAAAAAATTATACAATTGACATATGATTATCTATTTTAATGAACAATTAACTTATGTTTTAGGCTGGGTTCACACCTATGCGAATTGGATGTGGGTTTCCCAGCATCCAAATCACATAGCAGTCACTGGCACAAAATAAGTATGCAGAGTTTGAGTTCTGTCTTCATTACTGAGTGAGTCAATGTATTGAGGCCAGAAACAGCAAAGCAACTAAAATTTTCAGATCAGCAATGGCAGTCTCAAAATTACTATTATGCAGGGTTATTCTATGTGTTCGGGAAATCTCCCCGTGAGCTGGTCTTGAATTGGCACCCTTCTCTAGAGTAGATCGAAAGACCCTAGATTTGACATATGAAGTGGTTTTGTCGAATGAGCATCATGTCAGGTCCTGACAGTGTTGCCAAGCTACCAGATTGAAATTTACTGACACATCCAAGCTTTTACTGGCTTTGCCAAAAGTTACAAAATTACAGTTTTAAGTGCAAATATCTGTATTTTGGCTACAAACAAGTACAATATGCAATTAGCAATGTGATTTGAGGTAGATATTATGGGAAAAAAAGGGATTTTATTAAAACTTACCGTAAAATCCTTTTCTCCGAGTTCACTGACAGACTTTGTGGGGTTTTATGTTCGTCCTACTAGGAGTTAACTAGGCAGGGAAAAGAATCAGCTGGCCCCTCCCTTGGGGGCCGTCCTCTCTTCCTACATCAAACCCCCTCACTGAATAGCTCTTCAGTTTCAATACAAGCCGTACCAAAACAGAGCCCAGAGGGGTGGGTGCTGCGTCTGTCAGTGAACTCGGAGAAAAGGATTTTACGGTAAGTTTTAATAAAATCCCTTTTTCTCCTTACGTTCACTGACAGACGCAGCTCTTCATGACTTTGTGGGGACGTCCCCAAGCTGTGTCAATAAAAGAGGGGTGGGTAAACGCAAACAACTGTACCCAACTGAACCTCTGAGAAGGCGCCAGATGCGCCTACACTGCCGCCTGCAGAACTTTGCGGCCAAAGGCAGCATCCGAAGATGCGAACACATCAACTTTATAAAACTTAGTAAAAGTGTGAACCGAGGCCCAAGTGGCCGCTTTGCACACCTGTGACACCGAGGCCTGGTGTCTGAAAGCCCAGGAAGTACTAACCGCCCGGGTAGAATGAGCCGTGACTGGAAAAGGGGGAACCTTGCCCCGAACAGAATACGCATGGGTCACGGTTTTTCTAATCCACTGAGAAATCGTAGCCGAAGAGGCCGCCAGACCTTTGCGCGGTCCCTCTGGCACAACAAACAAGGCGTCAGCCTTACGAAAGGGAGCTGTAGCAGCCAAGTACACTCGTAAGGCCCTTACTACGTCCAAACTATGCAACTCAAACTCCTTGAGGTGCGACGGACGAGGGCACAACGAAGGTAGGACAATATCTTCATTGATATGAAAAGAAGAGACTACCTTCGGAAGAAAAGAAGGAAGGGGTCGCAAGACCGCCTTATCCTTATGCATTACCAAATAAGGAGACTTGCACGACAGTGCAGCCAATTCCGATACTCGTCTGGCAGAAGTAATTGCGACTAAGAAGGCCACCTTCTGCGACAGAAGTTGCAAGGGAATCTCCCTGATTTTTTCATAAGGTGGTTTTTGAAGAACAGAAAGCACCAGATTCAGATCCCACGGAGCCATCGGGGATCTCACCCGAGGCGCCACATGTCGCACACCTTGTACAACGGTACGAATCAGAGAGTGTGAAGCCAAAGGTCTTTGAAAAAGTATGGCAAAAGCCGAGATCTGGCCCATAAGAGAACTCAAAGCCAACTGCTTATTCAGACCTTGCTGTAAAAAGGTCAGTACCCTGGAGACTACAAACGAGCGAGGGTTATAGCCCCGTACCAAGCAATGTAAGCCTTCCAGGTGCGGTGATAAATCTTGCGAGAGGTGCACTTGCGAGCTTTCAACAGAGTGGGGATCACGGAGTCGGCCACTCCTCTATCCCTTAGCACCTGGGACTCAATAGCCAAGCCGTCAAAGCCAGCGAGGGTAAAGCAGGGTGCAAGATGGGCCCTTGAGACAGGAGGTCGTCTCGCATCGGAAGCCGCCAGGGTACGTCTGCCGCCATTTGCCCCACGTCGGCGTACCAGGTGCGCCGAGGCCAATCCGGGGCCACCAGAATGGTCGGAATTCCTTCCATCACTATTCTGCGCACCAATCTCGGAAGCAGACGTATGGGAGGAAAAGCGTAGAGGAGGCGATAACGGCTCCAGGGAGCCACCAGGGCATCCGTGGCCACTGCCAACGGATCCTTTGTCCTGGACACAAAGGTTCTCACTTTGTGATTGAACCTGGACGCCATGAGATCCACATCCGGTGTCCCCCATTTGTGGCAAATCTGATTGAACACCTCCGGGTGAAGGGACCACTCCCCCTGGTCCAGCTCCTGGCGACTGAGAAAGTCCGCCTGCCAGTTCTCCACACCTGGGATGTAAACCGCAG
Organism: Glandirana rugosa; assembly: GCA_018402905.1. Classification (NCBI taxonomy): domain Eukaryota; kingdom Metazoa; phylum Chordata; class Amphibia; order Anura; family Ranidae; genus Glandirana; species Glandirana rugosa. Next base: position 205,121 of record BLSH010022067.1, read on the forward strand.
AGATTGCCGGAACGTGAAGTTCCGCCCAACGCAGAATCAGAGCTGCCTCTGCAGCCGCCGCTGGGCTCCGTGTGCCGCCCTGATGATTCACATACGCCACCGCCGTGGCATTGTCCGATTGAATTCGAATCGGACGGCCTTGCAATCTCCTTGTCCAATGAGAAAGACACAGTCTGATCGCTCTCAGCTCCAGCACGTTGATGGGTAGGCAGGCCTCCTGGGCCGACCAACGACCCTGAGCTGATAATTGTTCCAGGACTCCGCCCCAGCCCGTCAGGCTGGTGTCCGTGGTGATTACCGTCCACTGAAGGGGCAGGAACGACTTCCCCCGAGTGAGGGCCGAGTCCCGTAACCACCAGGCGAGGGACGCCCTGGTCTGAGGGCCCAGCCGGATCGGAAGATCCAACGACCGGTGGGACTTGTCCCATTGAACCAGAATTGCTCGCTGGAGCAAATGAGTGTGACTCTGGGCAAAAGGTATCACCTCGAACGACGAGACCATGAGCCCCAGCACCCTCATACAGAACCGCAAGGAAAACCGGCGGCGTGATAGGAGGGTGCGCACAGCCGACTGTAAGCTCTGTAGCTTCGTCGGAGGGAGAAACACCTTTGCTTGTTCTGTGTCCAGAATGAGACCCAGATACTCCAGACGGCAGGAAGGAGACACCGACGACTTCTGCAGGTTAAGTAACCAGCCGAAGTCCCGCAATGAGACCATTGTGATGTTCACATTCTCCTCCAGGGCAGAGACAGAGTCCGCTGGCAGGAGCAGATTGTCCAGGTACGCCACTATGGCAATGCCCCTCTGATGCAGCAACGCCAACACCGGGGCCAGTAACTTCGTGAACACCCGGGGCGCAGAGGTCAGGCCGAAGGGAAGAGCTACAAATTGAAAATGGCGATCCCCAACCGTGAACCGCAGAAAACGCTGATGTCGCGGATGCATGGGTACATGGAGGTACGCATCCTTTATGTCCAATGACGCTAGGAATTCCCCCTGGTGCAGGGCGGCCACGACCGACCGAACAGACTCCATCCGGAATTTTCGCGCCCTGACAAACCTGTTTAGGGCCTTCAAGTCCAGGATGGGCCGAAAACTGTCCCCTTTTTTGCGCACCACAAAGAGATTCGAGTAAAAGCCTCAAAATCTCTCTTCTGAGGGAACCGGTACAATCACTCCCTGTTCTGAGAGAGCCTGCACTGCCCTGGAAAGGGCCAGCCTGCGCTCCAGCGGGAGGTTTAAATTTGATGGGAAGAAAATAAAAAATAAAATGGTCACAATAGGACCGCAGTTCCCTATAGGGAAGCCAGGTCAACTCCTTGCGAACTAGGCATTGAAACTGAAGAGCTATTCTGTGAGGGGGTTTGATGTAGGAAGAGAGGACGGCCCCCAAGGGAGGGGCCAGCTGATTCTTTTCCCTGCCTAGTTAACTCCTAGTAGGACGAACATAAAACCCCACAAAGTCATGAAGAGCTGCGTCTGTCAGTGAACGTAAGGAGAAAACATTATTTCATTTTGGATATAGTATATGCAGTCAGGTCCATAAATATTGGGACATCGACACAATTCTAATGTTTTTGGCTCTATACACCACCACCATGGATTTGAACTGAAACAAGCAAGATGTGCTTTAACTGCAGACTTTCAGCTTTAATTTGAGGGTATTTACATCCAAATCAGGTGAACGGTGTAGGAATTACAACAGTTTGTATATGTGCCTTCCACTTTTTAAGGGACCAAAAGTAATGGGACAATTGGCTGCTCAGCTGTTCCATGGCCAGGTGTGTGTTATTCCCTCATTATCCCATTTACAAGGAGCAGATAAAAGGTCCAGACTTCATTTCAAGTGTACTATTTGCATTTGGAATTTGTTGCTGTCAACTTTCAACATGAGATCCAAAGAGCTGTCACTATCAGTGAAGCAAGCCATCATTAGGCTGAAAAAACAAAACAAACCCATCAGAGAGATCGCAAAAACATTAGGTGTGGTCAAATCAACTGTTTGGAACACCCTTAAAAAGAAAGAACGCACCGGTGAGCTCAGCAACACCAAAAGACCCGGAAGACCACGGAAAACAATTGTGGTGGAAGATCCAAGAATTCTTTCCCTGGTGAAGAAAATACCCTTCACAACAGTTGGCCAGATCAAGAACACTCTCCAGGAGGTAGGTGTATGTGTGTCAAAGTCAACAATCAAGAGAAGACTTCACCAGAGTGAATACAGAGGGTTCACTACAAGATGTAAACCATTCGTGAGCCTCAAAAACAGGAAGGCCAGATTAGAGTTTGCCAAACAACATCCAAAAAAGCCTTCACAGTTCTGGAACAACATCCTGTGGACAGATGAGACCAAGATCAACTTGTACCAGAGTGATGGGAAGAGAAGAGTATGGAGAAGGAAAGGAACTGCTCATGATCCAAAGCATAGCACCTCATCAGTGAAGCATGGTGGTGGTAGTGTCATGGCGTGGGCATGTATGGCTGCCAATGGAACTGGTTCTCTTGTATTTATTGATGATGTGACTGCTGACAAAAGCAGCAGGATGAATTATGAAGTCTTTCGGGCAATATTATCTGCTCATATTCAGCCAAATGCTTCAGAACTCATTGGACGGCGCTTCACAGTGCAGATGCACAATGACCCGAAGCATACTGTGAAAGCAACCAAAGAGTTTTTTAAGGGAAAGAAGTGGAATGTTATGCAATGGCCAAGTCAATCACCTGACCTGAATCCGATTGAGCATGCATTCTACTTGCTGAAGACAAAACTGAAGGGAAAATGCCCCAAGAACAAGCAGGAACTGAAGACAGTTGCAGTAGAGGCCTGGCAGAGCATCACCAGGGATGAAATCCAGAGTCTGGTGATGTCTATGCGTTCCAGACTTCAGGCTGTAATTGACTGCAAAATATTTGCAACCAAGTATTAAAAAGTGAAAGTTTGATGATTGTTAATCTGTCCCATTACTTTTGGTCCCTTAAAAAGTGGGAGACACATATACAAACTGTTGTAATTCCTACACTGTTCACCTGATTTGGATGTAAATACCCTCACGTTAAAGCTGAAAGTCTGCAGTTAAAGCACATCTTGTTTGTTTCATTTCAAATCCATTGTGGTGGTGTATAGAGCCAAAAACATTAGAATTTGTCGATGTCCCAATATTTATGGAGCTGACTGTAAGTAGCTTGGGGACAGAACTCAGGAGGGCAAGAAATTAGAATGGGTGGCACACACATGACATTGACTCTCACAGTGACACTGACATCAGTGTGCAGAAGCACAGACGATGGTGACACCTCACCGACATGACACAGTGACAGTCTACTCCAGTCTAAAGAGCACTGATGGTCCCGCTCCCAGCCTGCCTTGCTCCCATACCACAGAACTGCACACGAGGCTCTGGCTGCCCTGCTTAGCTCTCTTGCACCATGACGTCACACGACACCGCATCTGCCAGAGCCGCCCAAACACTCTGTAGCAGGCACTCGGATGGTCTCGGCCTGCTCCGGACCGAGCCGAGCGTCACAGCCCTATTTTTTACTGGCAACCTTTTCCTTTTACTGGCATGTACTGGTAGTAGAAAATTGCCTGTTTTTTACTGGCTGCCAGTAAAAATACTGACGGTTGGCAACACTGGGTCCTGATGCTTAAGGAAGTTGTATCAACAGCTATCTCCCTATCTGAGTCCATTTTAAACCTGAATTTGAACATTTAAACTATAGAGTGCTTTGCACAGTAATGCCACTGTACATTTTGGACAAGCTTACAAGAAGAGAGTAGAGTTATGCCCTCATTAGTGTGCTGCTTCTCCTTGCTTTTCCAGTGACAGCTTGGGTAAGACTCAACTGTATTGCTTGTAGAGTTCCAGGCTCATCCAAAAAATTAAAAGTCAGCAGCTACAAATCCTGTAGATGCTGACTTTCAATAAAATGATACTTACCCTGTCCAGGGATCCAGCAATGTCTTCACATGAGCAGATTCTCCAATTTGCTTCAGGTGCAGGCATCGGCATCTCAAGTAAGGGAAACAGGCAATGAAGCCTTGCGGCTTCACTGCTGATTTTCTACTGCGCATGCACGAGCTGCGCTGCACCTTGTGAATGGTCCCATAGTCTTCTGGGACATGCCCCAGAAGACTGCGGGGGAAGGAGGGGGGTGAACTTCCGGCTCAGATTGCCGCGGCACATCTGACTGGAAGCGGGAGCGGGTACCTGTCAAAACCAGGTACCTACTCCCCCCCAAAGAGTGCTAAATGTGGCCGTGGGGGGGGGGGGAGGGGGATGCAAACAAGCAAGACTTCCGCTTTTGGGTGAAGTTACGCCTTAACTTTGGTAAAGTTAACCTGGCTATGCTTTCTGGCACGGGTACTTAAACCACAGGACTAGCTGAGCTCAGTTATAAATCCTTTGAGAGGCAACACAATTAATGTGTATATATTTCAAATGTGTATTTAACTTTTTTGCTTTGATTTTAATTTTAACTCAATAATGTATAGCATTCTTGTTTTTGTTTTTTTGGGGGTTACTCCCCAATGACCAATATCTGCATGGAGTTTGCTTGTTCCCCCTTGTCTTCAGGGTTCTCCTGTTTCCTCCACAATCCAAAAAACATACTGGTATAGTAACTATTTTTTGCCAACGTTGACATATGACTGCAGAGAGGACATAAGATGGTAAGGCTCCTCTGGGGAGAAGGACTGATGTGAATGCTCCCTGTATTTTGAGGAATTTGCTCTGTAGGATTTGTTGGCATTTTGTAAATGAATAAAATAAATAAGTCTCTGGGCACCTTTAATGACCATTCTCTATAAATCCACAATTAGTCTATGCACACACACACACACACACACACACAATGCAGCAACACACAATAGGCAGCAAGCTCCCGGGTTTACAGACAATGCATACAAAATGCAAACAAAAGAGCCAACACTAAACACACACACACAAAGAGAAGGCAGCCTGAAATAAAATAAAAAAACTGACAAGTTGCACGCGCCGTCCTCGAGCACACAGCTCAGTGCGTCTGTGGCATCTCATTTATTTTGTATCGGGAGATGATGTTGATGCGAGGGAAATTTGCTCCGGAAAAGGTGCTGCTTCAGCCAATCCCGACTGCCCCTTTAAAAAAAATAGCTAGGGCTGCTGGAGAGAAGCAGGCTCATCTGCATATTCATAAGGGCCTGATAAATTAATCATGATGCTAGTGGTGAGGCTGGAGAGGGAAGACAAGCAGTGTGCAGATCTTCTGCGAAACATCTCGTGTTGTCTGTTGGGTCTAGAACTTGTCAGGCTCTGAGAATGTTAGTATTCCATATACTGGGGTAGAGAGTAAAGAGTGCCTGCCATTAATGATTTTTGTTATCTAAAATGACATTGTTCCCAAGAAATAAGCAAGGTTAGTAATGAGAATGATTACCCCATACCCCTTTTCTCAGATAATCTAGCAACGTGCTGCTCTGCTGCGTGTTGCCATCTTCCCCGACTTTCATTTGAACATTGACCCTCCCTTCTAGATTGTAAGCTCTAATGAGCAGGGCCCTCTTATTCCTCCTGTATTGAATTGAATTGTAATTGTACTGTCTGCCCTAATGTTGTAAAGCGCCGCGCAAACTCTCGGCGCTATATAAATCCTGTATAATAATTATGACCCTGCTTTCTTCACCTAATGCAGTGGTTTTTTTTAATCTTTTTTACTATTACAGACTCCCAATGGATTTCCATGTATGTCTCTAATACCCCCTTCGAGAGACAAAATCATCATCACCGGTCCTATTAGGTACCAACAGGACTTAAAAAATGTCAATAGCTTGGTTTTACTTTACAAGTGATACATAGAATTATATAGAATTTTATCATATTCATTATTATAAAAATGGGAAATCACAAAAACACCAACAGCTACAACTAGTGAAATTTTTGCCGCAATGTTTGTGCAATGAAAACATAAAAATAAGGTCTGGTTACTGACAATATTACTCACATGTCCTCTGGCAACTAAAATGGATTTCTCTGTTTACTTTTCAGGTCCAATAATCCAGATAATCCTATTTCCATGTTGTTTTTTTCTTTTTTAATGATTCATTAAGAGATCCAGTCCCATACCGCCCTCATTTGGTTCCCATAACTCTGAAGGGTGTTTATTCTTTACGTTAAGAACCCTTGGTGTAGTGCAGGGGTCTCCAAACTTAGAAACAAAGGGCCAGTTTACTACCCTTCAAACCTGAGGCCAATGGGAGTGGAAAATGCCCTGGCATCAGTGGGAGTAAAAAATTTTTTATCATTGGTATCAGTGGGAGAAATAGTGCCCCATAATTGATGTCAGTGGAAGAATTAGTTCCCCATCTCTGATGTCAGTGGAAGAAATAATGCCCTGTCCTTGGTAACAGTGGGAGGAATAGTGCCCCAAAGGAAAGATTTAGGCAAGCAAAAGGCCACATTTGGCCTGAGGACCACAGTTTGGAGACCTCTGATCTAGAGAAAAACTTCCAACTAGGGAAGAACACAAGTTTGGTCCAAACTAAGGTGAAGCCCAAACCTGGAGGCCGAATTTACCAAATGGGCAGGGATGCTTATGATGTGATTCACCTAATATGGCCATATTTGGTTAATGACATTGCCCTAATGTCGCCATATTAGGCCAGGTCATAAGAAACCACCCCTTTGTTACATGCACCTGCGGGGGACACCCTGGCACTGGTAATCCATGAAAAACCTGTGCCCATCCCTACTCCCAACTAAAACAGAATCCATGAGCTTCCTCAGAAAAACATTGCAGGGGAATTTCTCTAGGTAAAAAAAGAGGGGGTGACTTTTGGACAGGATGGCAAAGCACAGTAAAAAAGCATGGTATATACATTATTTCAAAATGTTTATAAAGAAAAGAGCACTTTCCAGGTAACCGATGCTAAGAGAATTATGTAGGTGTTATCAATGACATAATTTTTTGACATGCTCATCTCGTGGCTTTAGTATTTTTCAAAACACTGTCTTGGAATAAGTTTGTAGATCACAATTGATTTCACCCTAATTTCTTTGGCTACATTCTTGTTCCAGGTCAGTGACTCAAGAGGTATGGAAATCAAGGACAATGGTGCAAGAAGCATTTTCAATGCAGCAATGGCAGCCTACAGCAACAGTAACCCCAGCACAGTTTCCCTTTATCTTGTTGCAATGAAAAAACAGCTAATATGCAATCCAGTCACTGACACCCTCAAAAATGCGATGTCTGCACCCAGCTCCCACTTCCTGTGGGCCAACACAGAGCAGACTAATGGAAGCTTTAACATAACTGCAATGCTTTCTTTATTCCTTCTTCAGACTTTCTCATCTCTAGAGGGAAGAGCCAAACTTAGACGCTAAAATAAAACTTGAGCACATGTACTTGGAGTTATAATTTGGGCCTGATTCGTCCCTGAAACAGAGAACAGGGACGCATTGGACCACTGCTGTGAGCCGCATCCAAAGAAAGTGTGAACCCAGCTGAAGTCCACACTCTGCCATCTCTCCCTGTCAGCTCCTGGTGTTAAGTTGGCCATAGAGGCCCTTTGAGAATGGCTAGGTCTGCATGCATGGCCAAATACCTTAAGAGCGCTCCTCAAGGCATAGTGTTCATGTTCAAATTGAAGAAAAGGGTATAAAGCCGGCCATACACATTTTAAATTTGAACCGAATTTTGGTTTAGCAGGGACCGGCTGAGATTCGAAGCATGTATGCGCAGGCTGATTGTAACCAAGTTGATTGATCAATGAACTTGGATACAACCAGCTTGTCAGATTGTTTATGTGATTGTTAGTGACTATAGCCGCTAGCAATAATCAGTGTGTATTCTGCTGGCCGGGGCGGCTTCCCCCACTGGGAGAACACAATGGTTCCGTGGGAGGGATTCCTTCAGCAACTCTGACTGTGTTGATGGGGGAATCAACCTGTGGTTGCAGGAAAGAAAGTCACACCATCTATGGCCGACTTTAAGATGAGCCTGGAAGTGTCTTACCTTGGGTGGTGGGGGAACAGTAGCTATTAGTATCAATATAACTCCTGAGAGCAGTTGCTGGTGGGTGTATGCCTGTATTTATAGATATTGGATCATCATTTGATTTCTCTAGGAAAAGTCTGATCTTGCATTTATGGGAAAATGTAAACTAAAACCAATGTGGCAGCACTAGGGTTATCAGTTTGAGTCCTAACCTTGGCACTACCTGCCTGGGGTTTGCATGTCCTATCTGTGCCTGTGTGGGCTTCCTCTGGGTACTCCAATTTCCTCTCACACTCCAAAGACATGCTGGTGGGATAATTGGATCCTGTCCTAGTATGTGTATATATGAATGTGAGTTAGGAACCTTAGATCGTAAGCTCCTTGAGGGCAGGGACTGATGTGAATGTACAATGTATGTGTAAAGTGCTGCATAAGTTGTCAATGCTATATAAAAACACCTATGATGATGATAATAATATTGTGCAAACATTAACCACTTGCCGACCGTGAACCGCGGGTTGACGGCGACAAAGTGGCTCGATATCGCAAACCGCCGTCGTACGACGGCGGCTGCGAGATCGCGCACTGTGAGCGCGCGCACGCCGCCGGAGGCGCGCCCGCACGCTCACTGTGTTTGGGGGGGCAGGGAGCGGGTGCGGTGGACTCGATCGCCGCCGGCTACCCGCGATGCCCCGCCGCACTGAAAGAATGGAGGTCCATGTAAGTAAACACGGACCTCCGTTCTGTGAGAGGGGGAAGGGCTGTGATCACAGCCTTCCTCTACATGGAAGCTGTGATCACTTCCCTTCCCCTGCTAAGGCAGCCCACACACAGTTAGAACACGCCCAGGGAACATAGTTAACCCTTAGAGCGCCCCCTGCAGGTTAACCCCTTCACTGCCAATGGCATTTACACAGTAATCAGTGCATTTTTATAGCAATCAATAAACGCCAATTGCGTTTTTTTTATCACAAATATGAGGAAGAATATAAATCGGCCAAAACCGAAGAAAAAAATGTTTTTTTGTATTTTTTTTTTGGATTTGTATTTTAGCAAAAAGTAAGAAATTTGGGTTTTTTTGCAAAATTGTCGCTCTTCTTTTGTTTATAGAGGGGATCAGAAATGACGCAGCAATGATCAAATACCACCAAAATAAAGCTCTATTTGTGAGAAAAAAATGACGCAAATTTTGTTTGGGTACAACGTCGCACAACCGCGCAAGTATCAGTTAAAGCGACGCAGTGCCGAATCGCAAAAAGTGCTCTGGTCCTAAAGTGTGAAATCCTTCCGGGGCTGAAGTGGTTAAAGGGGAACTAAATCAATTCAACAGTTAAAAAGAACAGTTACATTATCAATATGACAGGATTGCTAAAGCCTCGTACACACGGGACAACGATCGTATACAACAGGTCGTACTAACGACCGTTGTATGCGATATCGATCGTTCGTATGCGCGATTAGAACAGTCGAACATACGATGGTCGTACAAGGGAGTTGTATGAGCAGACTAGAAAACTTGGTCGTGCCAACAAGCGCTCATACGACTGTTGTATCGTGTGTACAGAGCAGTTGGTACATAACTGTCACATTTCATTGTGCCCTCAACCAAACTGTCAAACCATCAAATGGCTGGTGTCATAACTGATCACATGTGCAGCACAATGGCAGTTGCAGATCAAACAGAGGCTAAGATGGTAGCTTCCTTGGCTGAAATGGCAAAGTTTAGTTCCACGTTAATATAAAGGCAGATTTCCGTACTTAGATTAGCCATGTTCAAAACACATTTAATGATTTTTAAACAATATATAGAGTATCTGGGGTAAAAGGTTGTGCTTTCTACCAGCTTTACATCTAAAATGGACTACCCAAGATGAGCCTAGGTCAGGTCACATCCTATCTTTCTTTGTATGGCCAGCTTAGTAAGCTGCTGACAGTGGGGGAATGCTATGCAGTTTGCTGACCATAGAGAGACTGTCTCCTCTGCTCACTGTGTCCTTCAAGTCTCCACACACAGGCACAGGCTGCTTCTGGTTGATCACCGGTAATACAAACAGCCTTTGGCAAAGGGGAAAGTCTTTCAGCAGCCTGGCGCAGCCATCAAGTATTATGGACCATCCTCCGCACATGACTTTTATGTGACATCGTTCTTGCTTCTAGCAGACACACATAATCATTTTAGAGGGCCAGAGCCTTCCTCACCGAGCTCAGTGGCCTCATTATACATGAATCACTTTGGATAGCCCCTCTTGGTCAATACACAGCTGCCATCTTGATTGACCTAACTTTAACAGGGAACAGAAAAACGGGTCAATATTTCCATCTGCTGCATAAATCAGGGAGGATTTAACAAACAGGCAAAAGGGGGCATATGTCCGGGGTGTGTTCATAAAGGACAGTCATGGTAAAAATTAATGTTTACACCTTACAGAATAAAAAAAATTATAGATTATTCCGCTGTGATCATCGTGCATTCAGTTTAGATATGCCTTCATTTAAAACTACCACAGTTATGATTTTCTAGTTACCGGTATATTTTTCTCTGGTTCCTATATAATGAAGTCTAAGAAATCCATGCATGCACTTCACTCCAGAGACCTCTGTGAGCTGCATTGTGCATGGCTGACAGTCATAATTTATAAGCATATTAGGTTAATAACTTTACTCATTTAATTCTAAATGTGGAAGAGGCTCTTTTGTAGAAAACTATAATGGCAATAAGTCTGAAAAACTGGATGGTGCAAGGTCTCGAAACAAGTAAGCTTTCTATAGACACTAACTCAGTTGGGTCTTTCGCAGATCTCATATTCGAGGCACCTTTCCCAGTTGGTTAGTAAAATTTATATAATTAAAGATTAGTAAAAGACAATAAATTAAAACCATACAACAGGTATTTACAGTGATTTTACACATAAGGGTTTGGTTGACCCTTTCCACGGAGCTTATACTCTAGACGCTTTCTGGGTTGACTCAATCACAGATATCTTTCGAATGAACAAAGCTCTGGAACGTGGTAGGTCAAAAAGTCTGAATAACGGTAATATCAAAAGATGTTTTCTCGGAGAAGGTGTAAATCTTAATTTACTCATTTCAATAATTGGATTATACGAATATTTAATACTGACAGTCGGTACGTGTTACGTCGAGTGTCTCCAGAGACCTCACTTCACGTACGTACCTAAAGAATCTGAAGTAATATATCCTT
>BLSH010022067.1:216304-240495 GCA_018402905.1 Glandirana rugosa
AATAAAAAGTTTTTCACAAAGGGTCACGATTTAGAAAGTAGGTTAAAGATTTAATAACTTTAAAACACTTAAAGTTTTCGTTTAGATTTCTTAGAAATAAAACAAATTAAAAGGAAATTCATCCGCACCGCCCCCCCCCCCCACAAGATACGGATATATGAAAACGATTATCCACAGGGAGCAAGGGTGGAGTTTTTTCAACCCTCCATACGAACACAATTTTTTTTTTTTTTTCAACGTTCATGTTCACGTAACGCTTATAAACTACCGGTTAAGTTTTGTTTGCCTCAAGAATCGCGTTGTGTATAATTTGAACACACTTAATATCTTTACGTGACCACACTCCTCCGGACTTCCTCTTAATTCTCACCATTTCAAAACATAATGTTTAGTCCTCCAGTTGACACAAAGAGAGACGATATGTTGGAAGTAAAATCTTAAAGGAAAATTAAACAAAATAAAGATTCTTTAGATTTGCTTTTGAAATTCACAAAATTTCAATAATTTAGAAATTGGATGAAAGATTTAGCACTGGGAAACACTTTTTGAAAAATAAATAATAATAAATGGTGCACTTTTAAAAAAAAAAAAATCTGTTTATTGGATTTTATAGACAGAAAAAAACAAATTAGAAAAACACATCTATACCCACGCAGGGGTAGGCCCTTGGGCCATTACATCACTACAACAACTAAAAACCTAACACTACTAACCCTCTAGTTTTTGAGGGTGGGGTAGGTTGGTCATTCGATGAGGCTTTTAGACGAGGAGCTGTGATAGGCATATGTATAACTCAGCACTGGTTGAATGTTACTGCTGCGGTGTTAAAGCTACAAGATCTGGTGCGGTTCCATTCCTGGTGGTGTCCTCTGTCCAGCAGGACCAGATCTTTTGAAACTTGTGGCGACAACCTCTGTTCGCATATATAGCTTTATATAAAGTTGGAGTCGATCAAATTTTTCCAAAAGGCAATTGTGGGCGGGGATGAGTTTTATCAGTTCATGCATATAGCCTTACAAACGTATTAGAGCAGAAGAGTAATGAATATGCGTTTGGCCGTGATTGAAGATATTTGCCAGGAGGCAACATCTTGGATCCCATGGTATGACCAACTTGGTCTTATGAGTGGTAACTAACAGGACCTCTCACCAGTATTGCTCTATAGCTGGGCACAGCCAAAAGATATGAAAAAAGTCTCCTTAAGAGTGTGAACAATGCCAACACTCGGAAGGATGAGAAGAAGACATTTTATGAAGCCTGTAGGGAGTAAAATAAGCCCTATGCAATAACTTAAACTGCATCATCTTATCTCTGGCCAAGATCAGTGAAGGAGAATGCCAGTTACCCACCATCTTCCAGGCCCTCAAGGTGGTGCACATAGAGGGTGTTAGATAATGAGGGGTTTTGGTGCCTTTATATATTGTGGGGAGTTCCTGAATATACAAGTGAATTTTGGGAGCACCTTCATTTTGAGGAGATTTATATGTCCTATCAGGGACAGAGGAAGGTTGTTCCATGCCTTAAGTTTAAATTTGACATCAGCTAGAACCTGATCCAGGTGATTTCTCATATAGTCACCGCTATGCTTATACACCACAGTCCCAAGATACACAAAACTGTCCACCCAATGGTAGGTAGAAAAGAAGCCTTCGCCCCCTCGTCCACCGGAAAAAGCAGTAACTTCTGCCAATTAACTCGAAGCCCAGTGAAGGCAGAGAAGGTGCTCATGAGATGGAGTACCCCCTGCAGAGACGCACCAGCATTGTTAAGAAATAGTAAAAGGTCATCGGCATATAGCGCCACTCTCTCTTCCAGCAACCCCACTCCCAGGCCACGTATGTCTGGGAAACCCTGAGAGCCTCAGCAATGGGCTCCATGGCCAGGGTGAAAAGTGCTGGGGAGAGAGGGCAACCCTGCCTGGTGCCTCTCTGCAGCTGAAATGGGGCAGAGACCATACCATGGAGCTTGACACTCGCCAGGGGCACTGTGTATAGAACACAAATTCAGTCAAAGCATAGTGGAAAGCCCATTCTTCTCATCACCTCCCACACATATGACCATTCCACTGTGTCAAAGGCCTTTTGCATGTCAATGGAGGCAATGACTCTAGTACCTTGATTAGTGTGTGGGGTGTGTATGTTGGAAAAAAGCCTACGCATATTTACATCAGTGGATCTATCAGGCATAAAGCCATTCTGATCCGGGTCTATTAGGGACTTAATGATTTTGTTAAGCCTGATCGCTAGGAGTTTAGTGAGAATTTTTAGGTCACAATTTAGTAATGCAATGGGCCTATATGAGGCACACTGCTTGGGGTCTTTGTTGGGCTTAAGGATGAGAATTATGTAAGCCTCCCTCATAAATTGAGGGAGGATACCCTCCTGCAGACACATATGAAACAAAGCCGCCAGTTAGGGGGCAAGGATTTTTATGTGAGCTCTGTAGGATTCAATGGGCATACCGTTAGGTCCCGCAGCCTTACCAGCTGGGAATGATTGTATTACCCGGGCAACCTCCTCAGGGGTGATATCCACAACCAGGAGGTCCCTTTCAGGATCAGAGAGCCAGCTCAGGGCTAGGGAGTGAAGAATATTGGGCATACTTGTAGGATCCAAGCTAGCTGGAATAGAGGAAGTGTATAGGGAACTATAGTATTTGGTAAATTCTGACAAGATGTCCTGTTGGGAGGTCACTATTTTACCCTCTGAGGTAAGGAGTTCCGGAACTACTGTAAGTGGGGTATCATGTTGAGCCAACATAGCCAGGAGTTTACTGGAGGTCTGTACGAGGTTCAGATAGAAGGTCAACGTTTTCTGTGTTGGGGGAAGAGTAGTAGCGGCTCGAGGCCGCCTCAGCAGCCTCCTGAAGAGGCGAGATCTGACTCAAGGTCGGTTTTAATTGATTTAATGACCAAAATGTATTGTCCCCTCTTATGCACCTTGAACACGTCCCACACCATATCAGGAGAAGCAGACCCTGCATTGAGGTCCCAGAATTCCTGCAGAGTAGGGGGAATATGTTCCTGGGCCGCTTCGTGCACGATCCAGTGGGGTTGCAGTCGCCAGAGGGCGCGGTTCTTCTCTCTTGGGGACTTAATGGTCACCTGTAAGGGGCAACAATCTGACAGGCTGGCGGAAGATATTGCGCCTCCAGCACCTCCCCAAGAAGCGCCGGGTTTACAAAAGCCAGATCAATTCTGGAAGAGGTTTTAAATGTATGCGAGTAACAGGAGTATGCCCGATCATGGGGGTGGAGGCACCTCCATACTTTAGACAGACCAGCCGCCTGAACCCAGGTGACCATATCGGAGTTAAATTTGGGTGGGGGAACAGGCCTGTCCAGGTCTTTAGAAATGATAGCATTAAAGTCACCCATAAACAGGATTCTAGCCAGGCAATACGGGGTTAGCTTCTCCAATAAATCGTATAGAGGTTGCATTTGACTAGGGGGAGGTATATAAACATTAACAATAATATATCTTATATTGTATATATTAAGTACCAACAGAACATACCGCCCATAAGTGTCAGTGTGCGCATCATCCACCGTACAAGGCAGACTCTTACTGTTCAGGACTGTGACTCCTCGGGAATATGATGAATGTGTGGTGTGAAACGTTTTTTGCACCCAAGGTTTTTTCAAAGAGTGTACTTTGCTAACCATGAGGTGGGTCTCCTGAGGTAGGATAATGTGGGGCTTATGCAGCTTCAGGTATTGAAACATGGTGGAACGTTTGAACGTATTATTTAGTCCCCTGATGTTCCATGATATAATGGACATAGAATTACAGGCAGATGCAGCCATAGGGTGTTTGAATGGGGGAAGGGACCCAGATGTGAGGCCACTCAGGAGAGCGTGCATCTCCGCCTACGAGCAGCAGAGCCCAGCTAGAACCACACCACAGAACCAAAAAACATATTATACAGCATGTAACATTCTTGAAAGGAAAGCATGTTTTTAGCCTCTTATATGGAAGGTTATGCAGACATGTATGTTACCTGAAAGACCCCAGCCCTCAAAAAACGAAAACACCCCTACATTTGCACCCAAAACAAAAAAAACAAGCAAATAATTAACTATGGGTACAGGCTTGCGTCCCTGAACTAACTGAACCATTCTGGACCTCTGTCGTACAGCAGACGTCCAAGGGGGCCAAAGACAGTCTTGGGGGAAGATGACTAACTATGGGTCAACAAAGCAAACAAGGTACATTGATGCATGGTACTGAGGGAGTACTCTGCCAGGTCTGAGTAGTCTGTGGTAGCATGACATTTTCATATTGTCCTGCTACAGGAGCTGAAAGAAAATATAGTGGGCGTCATACGGAAATCTTACGTCATCATATGGAAATCTAGGGGGTGCACTGCAGGAACATATGGCGGCTATCTTGAATCCGGAACACAACTCAGTGGGAATCCAGTCATGCATACGCCACTGCAGGAGTATCAAAGTAGCGTGTGTTGCCGCCATAAATCACCCTTAGTTTACTAGGGTATAAGAGGCTGTATTTTAAACCCTTCTCTCTGAGCCTCTTACCGATATCGGTAAAGGAGCGTCTGCGCTGCTGGACCTCAGGGGAGTAGTCCAGGTAAAGTGAGATCTTGGCATTGTTGAAAACAAGCTCCTGGGCATTGCGTGCAGCCGACAGGATCATGTCTCTGTTGCAGTAATTTAGCAGTCTGATCAGAAATAGACGCGGTAGGGCCCCAGGGATCAGAGCCCTGGTAGGGACCCTGTGGGCCCGCTCAACCATGTAGGTAGCAGGGAGGTCAATGAGGCCCAGCAGGGTCGTGAGGAACCGCTCCGCAAATTCAGTGGATTTGGCGCCCTCAGCACGCTCGGGAAGCCCCCTTACCCGCAGATTGTTCCTCCTCAATCTATTTTCCATGTCCACCGTCTTCTCCTGCAGAGCACGGACCTGGCCCTAAAGGGCCCTGAGCTCCCTGGAGTCCTCATGAACTACGTCCTCCAGAGATGCGGTCCTCTGCTTCAGATAATCTGGAGCAGAATTTCTCCATGTCATGATGGATCAAACTATTCTCAGTAGACATGGAGTCCACCTTAGCTGTTAAGGATTCCTTGAATGTCACTATAGCTACCATGAGGTGTATAGTAGTGGGCTCTGCCTCCCCCATGTTTGCAAGGGAATTCCGTCTGCCAGCCGTAGTTTTAGCCGAGGAGGAGGTACACCGCTCTTGCAAGATGGCCGTGGTAGGGGAGACAGGGGCCGGATCGGGCAGCTTTTTCCCAGATTCCGGCTTGTTTTTATGCATCTGGGTGGCCGGATAGAGGGAGGGTATGATGCAGCACCAACCGGGTTGAAAACACAGCCAAGAAGGACGAAATCCGCAGTGAAACGAGGATAAATGAAGCAGGATTAGGCAAAGCTCAGCCACAGAACGTCTTCCTCTGTCTACATCCGGCCACGCCCCCCCCCCTATAAATAGTGCACTTTATATACAACTATCAGACCAAAACAAATGAGAAGATAAGAGGGACAGAGGAATTATTTTTTACCAATTCAGGGACAGTCCCTCAAAATCAGGGACAGTTGGGAGCTATGCACAAGTCATCACAATGCACAGATGGTTCATGTGTGTTACAGTACTGTAACACATCACATTATTTTTCATGCTTTAAGTGTTAATGGGTCTTGGTCTAAAATTGTGGTTAACATAGCTGAAACCGGTACAAGATGGTAACGAGGCACATACAACTACAATGTTGTAGGTACAATCTGTTTTTGCACTACCCCTGTAGGGGCTTCTGACAATAGCTGTTTCTCTCCTAAAAATACAGAGGCTGCTCACCACTGCAAGCACCAGTCCATTCACTCTGGCTCCAGTAACACAGTCTAGGGCAGGGGTAGGCAACTTTAAAGAGGTGGAGATCTACCTGAATAACATGGGAGAAGTCAAAGATCACCGGGCACAGTTTCACCTCCTCACCCCTGATTTAAACCTCTAATTGCCATACTACCATATCACAATCGAGTTCATTGCATGGCAATCATGAGTTTAAATCAGGTGGTGAGGAGGCAACATATTGTCTCCTCGCCACCTGTCAAACACACTCGGATTGTAGTCCCTCTGCATTGCACTCTGTTTGATGCTCTGGGATGGCAGGTCAGCAAACCCAGACAACGATCTACCAGTCACCTGGCCATGATCCCCCGTCTATGGGATGTCTTTTTAAGATTTATTGCTTGAGGTAACATTAACAGGAGAGGGGTTAGGGCATGGGACACTCCAAAACAATTAGCACCTAACAATTGGAGTACAATCTTCCTACAAAGTTCTAAAGCCTCAAGGTTTTTATCCACTCCTGTCAATCAAATCCAGTGACAAACGAGTGGGGGGCGGGGCTGAGTCCCACGGTCTGTGTCAATGGATGCAGCAGCAGGTCTTAGGAGCGAGCCTTTACAAGTGCCTACATGGGAATCGGTTTCCTATCGGAGGCACCAGCAAGAGAGGAGGAGCCAGGAGCACCGGTGGGAGACCCGAGAAAAGCAGGATTGGGTCCACTCTGTGCAAGTCTATTGCACAGAGCAGGTAAGTATAGACATGTTTGTTATTTAACCAATTCAATACCGGGCACTTTTACCCCCTACTTGCCAAGGACAATTTTCAGCGCTATCATACTTTGAATGACAATTGCGCGGTCATGCAATTCTGTACCCATATGAAATTTTTATCATTTTTTTAAACAAAAATAGAGCTTTTTTTGGGGGGGGGGTATTGAGTCACCGCTATTTTATTATTTTTTGCAAAACAAACCAAAAAAGCCCGGAAAATTTTGAAAATAAAGACACTTTCTTCTTAGTTTCAGTTATAAAATTTTTGCAAATAAATAATCTTTCTTCATAAAGTTAGGCCAAAATGAACACTGCTTTTGTGAAAATAACCCTAAACAGTGTATATTATTTAGTCTGTAGGAAAGTTATAGAGTCCATAAACTATGGTGTGCATTATATATATAATATATATTTGAAAATCGATCAATCCCGATGTACTGACTGATCTAATTTCTTGAGACATGAAAATGCTAGCACAGTACAAATACCCCCCAAATAACCCATTTTTGGAAAGTAGACAGTCCAAGGTATTTAGTAAGAGTAAGTAATTTTTTTGAAGTTGTACATTTTTGTCCCAATTGTTTGGAAAATGAAGACATTTTTTAAAAAAATGTTTCTTTTTTTTAAATGTTATACACAATGTCACCAGTGCAATACAGCGTCATCATATAACTGGTGTCACGGTGATAAGGGACACTGACTGGTGACAGTATGTATGATAATAATTTTTAAAATATTTTTATTACTTTTTTTTTTTTACATGCAGTGACCAGGGCACTAAAGTGTTACCATAATAACACTGCTCTACTCTAGGGAGGTGATCAGTTTTTGTTTTTTGTGACTCTATGGTTGCTTAACTGTGAATTTTACACTTATAAGCAACCATTTTTTTGTAAATGAAAACTGCTCAGTGTTTACTATTGTGAATAGCTGTGATTGGCCACAGTTAATCACATGGTGCAGATGGGCTGTGATTAGCCCTGTCTGTACCATGTGATGACTGTGACCAATCACAGAGCTTATCACAATAGTACACAATGAAAGGCATGCAACAAAGAATTTCATTGTGTACAACTGTCATGTGATCTACTGTGATTGGCCACAGCAGTCACATGGTACTGGCAGCGGGCCAGTACAGTTATCTGTCATCGGCCGTGTCCAAAAAAATGTGACAAAAAATGACAACTTCAAAAGACTTACTATGCATCTTACTAAATACTTAGGACTGTCTACTTTCCAAAAAGGGGTCATTTGAGGGATATTTGTACTGCCCTGGCATTTTCAGGCCTCAGGACATGAGACAGGCCGTCAATACATCAGGACTGAGCGATTGTCAGATATATACCTTAGTTTGTTTTCCTACAAACTAAATAATATACACTGATTTGGGTTACTTTCACCAAAGAAATGTAGCAGTATACATTTTGGCCTAAATTTATGAAGAAACATGATTTGCAAAATGTTATAACAGAAAAAGAAAAGCTTGTTTTTTTTCAAAATTAAAAGAAAAAGTAAAAAAACAGCAGTGAATAAATACCCTTGAGAGAAAGCTCTATTTGAAAAAAATGATAAAAATTTCATATGGGTACAGTGTTGCATGACCGTGCAATTCTCGTTCAAAGTGTGACAGAGCTGAAAGTTGGCCTGGGCAGGAAGGGAGTAAAAGCGGTATTGAAGCCCAATTCCGGGCAATTATTTTTCCCCATGCAGTGGGGCTGTACCTGTAACTGCTTGTTCTTTTTTTAAAGGGGCTAACACAGCACCTATACTCAACCAATCCTTTGGAAACCGGTGCTCCCCCACATCCAGCGGTAGACTCTTCCTGACGTTTTCATGTTTATCGCACAAGACTGCTGAACTGCAGGGGGGCAGGAGCCGAAGGGACTGGTCTTGCTCTGGGAGGATCATAGGATTAGGTGAGTATATTACATACTGCAGACCCCTACATTATATAATCTGTGCTCTATGTTACATACATTCTGTAAACTGTGCTGTATATGTTACTTACTGCTTATGTCTGCACTCTGTAAGCTGTACTGCTGACCCATATGCTCTGTAAGCTGTGCTGTATGTTACATACTGCTTATTGCAGCACTCTGTAAATTATTTTGTAAGTTTCATACCCCTAACCACAGTGTTTAGTTGCTGGTTGCTAAGAAGTCCCCAATAGTTTTAATGAAGTTCCTCTTTAAAGGAGAAGTACGGCCAAAGCTTTTTGGCTGTACTTCTGTGGCTCACAGGGGATCGTTTTGCACTCCTGTGACCCATTTTCACGCCTGACATCACAGAGCCAGTCCAGGTTTGGGAAAGATCACAATCATATGGTCGGGATCTGCCCACATGCCTGGACCGGTACCCAGCTCAGTCTTTCAGAGAGCAAAGCCGCCCCCTCCACAGCCCAGTTCTCCAGTGAGCGCAGGGGGGAGGGGTCAGTCACCAGTACTGAGAACCGAGCGATCAGCGGTGTTTAATCGCTCGGTTCTCAGCCTTAATCCAGCGGGGGACAGATGCAGCATCAAACCGATGTTAATGCACTAAGATGCGACAATGGATGAAATAAAAGAAAAGTATTTTTTTAAAAAGCAGTTATTTTTGATACACGGTGCTTTCATACACTAAATGCCATTCAGCTAGAATTTAAAGTTATCTCAACAGTGGGACTTCCTGGCAGGTGACAATACTTGGACTCACAAATGCAGATAGCTTATCATTGGAGCCCTAGAGAGATATAGGAAACAATTGGTATAAATCTCCAGAGTCTACTGAATAAAATATAATTTCTGATCCTTAGGAAAAGTGCCAAAACACTAACGTTTTCTACAATAAGGGTCATTCTTCATACCAATGCAGTCTGGCCATGTGACCCAGTGTCTTCGAATTTGGAGCCCTTGCATCGATAGACCCTTCACCAACAGTCTGATCCCCCCAATATCCACCATAAAAGTCCAAAGTACTGTGAATAAACTCAAGGTTGGGTTTTATGAAAACATCCCTTCTTGATTGTCCAGTATACTTTTCCATCCATAGGGGGATAACCTCATCTTTGAAGAGAACAGATTGCCAATGTGACATAGAAGCTCAACACCAGGAAAGTAGGAGAGGTCAGATAGGACACAAAAAAAGTGTGTATGGCCTTATCCTTCAGATGCCTAACACTGACATCTCTGTCCAGAGTGTTAGCCCTGCAGTGACCTTATGCCTCAAGGGCAAGAGCCCTAGGCAGAAGGGCCAGCAGGGTGAACAGAGATGGCTTTTATAAGGAACAAGCTAAGCCATTCACTAAGTGCCATTCAGTAGGACCGAGTCTGCAATGTCCCCTGTCGTGCCCGGTGCTCACTGTGCTGGGGAATTATGAGCCCTCACAGACAAGATTAAATATTGTAGACTGGAATAAGCGAGGCCTGGTGTGTATTTAGTGTGCACAATGCACTGACACACAGGACATTTCTTTGGTTCGGCTTTGCACATGATGCTCCCATTGTGTCCTGTTTGCAGCCAATTTCCAGGCACACAAAGCAGGAGGCACTGAGTGACAGAGCCGTGCTGATAATCCTGACAGGCAGAAATAGCAGAGGACAGACAGGCTGGTCAGAGTCATCTCTCAGGCATAGAACTGCCTTTCTCCAGCCAAGAACTTGGGCCCTTGGAGTGTTCCGAAGAGAGGTCATGGCTTCTCCCTTCTATGTTGGTGAACAGTCTGCACAGTGTCCTTCATGCCTTCACCTGAGTTTTATTTAGCCTGCTGTGACCCAATGAATAGAAGCAGGGAATTGAGTCTATATTGGCTGTGTTCTGGCTGCACTGGAGTCTAACGTGAAGAATCCAGTTATTGCCTTTTAAAAGCTCAGTGTATACCCTTGACAGATGGCTAGGTGGTGCTAGTCAGTGTGGTATTTAAAGATGAAATCCAGGCAAACTGCTAAACACACAGATGAATTAAATACACTATACAACCAAAAGTATTGGGACAGTTGCCTTTACACGCACATGAACTTCAATGGCATCCCAGTCTTAGTCTGTAGGGTTCAATGCTGAGTTGGCCCCCCTTCTGCAGCTATAACAGCTTCAACTCTTCTGGGAAGGCTGTCCACAAGGTTTAGGAGTGTGTCTATGGGAATGTGTGACCATTCTTCCAGAGGCGCATTTGTGAGGTCAAGCACTGATGTGGACGAGAAGGCCTGGCTCACAGTCAGGGCCGGCTCTACCACTAGGCGGAGTAGGCGGCCGCCTAGGGCACCTGGCCACTGTTGATCTGTCACTGGCTGCTCTGCATTGATTCATGTAAAAACTGACACTGTTTGACTGAGATAATGAGATTGTATTATCTCACGCCATGTATATAGAAATAGTGACTGAGCTGCCAAATACCCCCCCCCCCTCCTCTGCCCCCACCCCCATTGAGGCAGTATTTGATGGGCACAGGTGAAGCTGTATTCGATGGGCACAGGTGAGGCTGTAGTGATTGGCGCTAGTGAAGCTGTATTTGACGGGCATAGGTGAGGCTGTATTGATTGGCGCTGGTGAAGCTGTATTTGATGGGCGCTGGTGAGGCTGCATTTGATTGGCACTGATCAGGCTGCATCTGATTGGCGCTGATCAGGCTGGGCAGGGAAAGGGGGGTGGAGCCAGGGGGTGGCAAAATGAGGTTTCGCCTAGGGTGTCAAAAATCTTTGCACCAGCCCTGCTCAAAGTCTCCACTCTAATTCATGGCAAAGGTGTTCTACTGGGTTGAGGTCAGGACTTTGTGCAGACCAGTCAAGTTCCTCCACCCCAAACTCGCTCATCCATGTCTTTATGGACTTTGCTTTGTGCACTGGTGTGCAGTCATGCTGGAACAGGAAGGGGCCATCCCCAAACAATTCCCACAAAGTAAGGAGCATGAAATTGTCCAAAATGTCTTGGTATGCTGACACCTTAAGAGTTCCCTTCACTGCAACTAAGGGGCCAAGCCCAACCCTTGAAAAACAACCCCTCATCATAATCCCCCCTCCACCAAATGATTTGGACCAGTGCACAAAGCAAGGTCCATAAAGACATGGATGAGCGAGTTTGGGGTGGAGGAACTTGACTGGCCTGTACAGAGTCCTGACCTCAACCCGACAGAACACCTTTGGGTTGAAATAGTGCAGAGACTGCGGGCCAGGCCTTCTAGTCCAACATCAGTGCCTGACCTCACAAAAGCGTTTCTGGAAGAATGGTCAAAAATTCCCATAGACACACTCCTAAACCTTGTGGACAGCCTTCCCAGAAGAGTTGAAGCAGTTATAGCTGCAAAGGGTGGGCCAACTCAATATTGAACCCTATGGACTAAGATTGGGATGCCATTAAAGTTCATGTGCGCGTAAAGGCAGGCGCCCAATACTTTTGATAATATAGTGTATATCAAAGCAGTTTTAGCAGGTAAAAGATTTGTCATTTTGTCAATCCAGTTCTGAGATCTACACAGCTCTGCTGTACAGCCCTGTTTGGCAAGGCAGGAGATCTAATTTTCCTCTGCTGCAGTTCATTAACCACTTGCCGACCACTGACCGCAGTCTGACGTCGACAGAGTGGCTCGTTATCGCAAACCGCCGTCATACGACGGTGGCTGCGATAACTAGTGCTGTGAGCGTGCGCTTGCTGTGTCCGGGGGGGGGGGGGGGGGCCAGGGAGCGGGTGCGGCAGACTCGATCGCCGCCGGCTACCCGCAATGGCCCCCACGCAGTGAGAGAACGGAGGTAAGTGTAAGTAAACACGGATCTCCGTTCTCATAGAGGGGGAAGGGGAAGGGCAATGTCCTGTATATGGAAGCCGTGATCATCCCCTTTCCCCACCCAGGGCAGCCCACACACAGTTAGAACACGCCCAGGGAACACAGTTAACCCTTAGAGCTCCCTCTGCAGGATAACCCCTTTACTGCCAATGGCATTTACACAGTAATCAGTGCATTTTATAGCACTGATCGCTGTCTAAATGCCAATGGTCCCAAAAAAAGTGTCAAAATGGTCCGACATGTCCGCTGCAGTATCGCAGTACCGCTAAAAATTGCAGATCGCCGCCATTACTAGTAAAAAATAAAAATAAAAACCCCAGAAATGAATTATCTGTAAACGCGGCAACGTTTGCGCAAACCAATCAATAAACGCCGAATGCGATTTTTTTAACCAAAAACATGAGGAAGAATATAAATCGGCCAAAACCGATGGAAAAAAATGTTTTTTTATATTTTTTTTTTGGATTTGGATTTTAGCAAAAAGTAAGAAATTTGTTTTTTTTTTTTTGCAAAATTGTTGCTCTTCTTTTGTTTATAGCGGCGATCAGAAATGACGCAGTGATGATCAAATACCACCAAAAGAAAGCTCTATTTGTGGGAAAAAAAGGAACACAAATTTCGTTTGGGTACAACGTCGCACGACCGTGCAATTGTCAGTTAAAGGGACGCAGTGCCGAATCGCAAAAAGTGCTCTGGTTCTAAAGTGTAAAATTCTTCCAGGGCTGAAGTGCTTAAAGAGGAAGTAAACCCTAATGGGTTTTACTTCCCCTTTATTACCCTGCAATGTAAAAGCCTAATGGGCTAGTATGCATCACATATTAGCCCATTATGTGGCACTTACCTGCATTGGAAGCCCGCAATGTCACAAAAATATATACAGTGTGCGGTCTAATAAACATTGTATAAACAACCTAAAACCTTTTAGTCGTACGTCCACTTTTCCAGCAGCTGTGCATGAGGGCTTGAATTTGGCTGTGTAGTTGAGTAGGTATCAAAGTAAAGTTGGCCATAGACTGAGCATAAGTCGGACGGTTCAGCAGGGACCGGACTGGACACATTTCAATTAGTTGGCTGTTCCTGCTCATTTGATCAACTTTTGTTGAAGGGCCATGTTGGAAAACGTTTGTCAATCAGAGACTGCAGCGGCTGGTCAGTGTATTGAAACACTGTCAGGTTCCACTGTCAGAATACAATGTCCCAGCAGAGAATATTCCTCTATCTACCACATTTGTGTGGATGTAGGAATCTGTCAGGTTTTTTTTTCATTCAGCCTGTTGCATGAGCAAAAGAAAAAAAGTACCTGTCTGTGACCAGCTTTTAGACCCAACTTACTAAGCGCTCAGTAACATACCTGCACAGACATGCCTCCATCCACTACTCAGCAATACAAATCAATGTGAGGACACGTGTGATGAGGGGTGTGGCTGCTACTCAGCTATGCCAGCGCAGACAACTGCACGGAAGAGAGGGAAGCTTCACTGAAGGAAAAAGGTGTTTGCAAGCAAAAAGCGGAGTTCCCGGTTCTGCATACCTGGTGTGCCCATTATGAGGTGCCTGCTGAATTTTAGATGCAAAAAGTGTAGGCTATCGCGCTATTGGTTAATCAAAAGCCACAAACACAGCATTCGACCAAATGCAACCAAGGAAATAAACAAAAAGTGTTGCGCTAAAAAAAGGAAGTGATTCATATGACAAGGTCACTCGATTATTTAAAGTGAGAGTGCATATATAGAACCTGTAGTGATCACATACATATACTCAAAAATAAAGTGACAATGCATAAGTTGACTCTACATTAAGTCCAAATAACCTGTGATGGTAAATGACTTAAAGTGAACAGTGCATAAAAAGTGTCACTTTAAATAATTGAGTGACCTTGTCATATGAATCACTTCCTTTATAGCGCAACGCTTTTGCTGAAATTTATATTTATTTTAAATTACAGAGAAAGAAACAGGAGGAGATGAAACTCCAAGATGGCCAGCAATAGAGAATCATGAATTATAGCATGGAGATCTCCATGACCAAGACCTATAAGATGACTCAGGGGCTGACCGACCCCAGCAGGTGAGAGGCTTATTGAATGTAATATTTTTGTTAAATTTCAGAGGCCCCTTTCACACTGAGGCGCTTTCCTAGCGTTTTTGTGCTAAAAATAGCACTTCCAAAACGCTTCCAAAATGCTGCCCATTAACCACTTCAGCCCCGGAAGGATTTCCTGCTTTAGGACCGGAGCCCTTTTTGCGATTCGGCACTGCGTCGCTTTAACTGACAATTGCGCGGTCGTGCGGCATTGTACCCAAACGAAATTTGCATCCTTTTTTCCCACAAATAGAGCTTTCTTTTGGTGGTATTTGATCCCCTCTGCGTCATTTCTGATCGCCGCTATAAACAAAAGAAGAGCGACAATTTTGCAAAAAAACCCAAATTTCTTACTTTTTGCTAGATTACAAATCCAAAAAAAAAATATAAAAAAACATTTTTTTTCACAGTTTTTGGCCGATTTATGTTCTTCCTCATATTTGCGATAAAAAAAAATCGCAATCAGCGTTTATTGATTGGTTTGCACAAAAGTGGTCGCGTTTACAGATGATAATTCATTTTTGGGTTTTTTTTTTTTACTAGTAATGGCGGCGATCTGCGATTTTTTTGCGGTACTGCGATATTTCAGCGGACATGTCGGACTATTTTGACACTTTTTTTGGGACCATTGGCATTTATACAGCGATCAGTGCTATAAAAATGCACTGATTACTGTGTAAATGCCATTGGCAGCGAAGGGGTTAACCTGTAGGGGGCGCTCTAAGGCCTCATACACACGGGCGTTTTGCACGCCGGCGTTTGTAGGCGTTTTTTGCAGCTCTCCATGTTATTCAATGGCCTTCTAAAAACGCCGGCGTTAGTGAGCAGTAGAGGGCGTCGGCGTTAGTGAGCTGTTTTTAGAACGCGGGACCATCGCGTTCTGTAGCTGTAGCGTTTTGGCGTTTTTTGACGCCAATCGGCAAAACGCTTGCTAACGCCCGCTAACGCCGTACCGGCGTTAACAAGCGTTTTTTGACGCCGGCGTTTTTAGGTTGAAAAATAGCAGAGGACTGATTTTTTTTTAAAAAACGCCTATTGACGCCGACGCTCGCTAACGCCGATGCAAAACGCCGCAAAAAACGCCGATTTTTAAAAAAACGTCGGACCCGGCGTTTTGCTTATTTATTATAAAACGCCCGTGTGTATGAGGCCTAAGGGTTAACTATGTTCCCTGGGCGTGTTCTAACTGTGGGGGGACTGCCCTAGCTGGGGAAGGGAAGTGGTCACAGCCTTCGTATACAGGAAGGCTGTGATCACAGCCCTTCCCCCTTCACACAGAGCGGAGGTCCGTGTTTACTTGCAATCGAAGCCGCCGCACCCGCTCCCTGGCCCTCCCCGAACACAGTGAGCGTCACAGGCTCGTGAGCGCGGCCGCCGTCATATGACGGCGATTTGCGCTCACGAGCCACCTTGCCGCCGTCAATTGCAGATCGGTGGTCGGCAAGGGGTTAATAACAATGTACCTATTCACACTGGGGCGTGGTGCTGGCATCACGTTTAAAAAAGTCCTGCAAGCATGATTTTTTGTGCTTATTCTGAGCGCTAAAAATAGCGCATTAAAAATGCCCATATACATTGAAATGAACATAAAGAGCTTTAAAAGAGTGTTAAAAGAGCCAGCAAAACGCCCAGAGGTTGTGGAAAGGTCAAAATATCAGGAAGTAAACAGGATGTAGCGCTAACACTGAAAAAACGGGTCAAAAACACGGTCATAAGGCTTGATGTTTTGTGTGCGTTTTTCAAACGCCTCAGTGTGAAAGTAGCCAGAGAATGAAACAGAGTAGATGAAAAACACAAAGATGGACAGAAACACCCAAAACTCCCAGATGGCCAGCAATAGAGAATCATGAATTTCACTTTTAGAGTGTCCAAGACCTACAAGTAGTTAGGGGCTGAACGACCCCAGCAGGTGAGAGGCCTGATGAATGTAATATTTTTGCTAAATTTCAGAGAATGAAACAGAGTAGATGAAAAACACAAAGGTGGACAGGAACGCCCAAAACTCCCAGATGGCCAGAATCATGAATTATGGCATGGAGATCGAGTTCTTTGCCATGAGGTGCCATGTTGAACTTCCAGTGATCAGCATGCGAGAGTGAGAGCGATAACACCAAATTTAACACACCTGCTCCCCATTCACACCTGAGACCTTGTAACACTAACAAGTCACATGACACCGCGGAGGGAAAATGGCTAATTGAGCCCAATTTGGACATTTTCACTTAGGGGTGTACTCACTTTTGTTGCCAAGGGTTTAGACATTAAAACCTTTAGATCCATGCTATAGCCGAAAGACGGCTACAGCGCGGATCTCAATTGGCGGGTGGATGTCCACCCCTTTGCACGCTCCCAGCACGCACAGGCGGCAGTGGCGAGCGCGCGGCCGCCGCATGGGCGTGCCCGCGGGTCGAGCGGACTCGATGTCTGCTCCTGACCCGCGATCACCTGTCAGAGCTGCAGAACTGCCACTGTAAACACGGCGGTTCTCCGTTCTGTGAGAGGGGGACATGACGGATCTACTGATTCCTGTCACTGGGATCAGTTAGATCTGTTATGTCCGGGGCAGCCCATCCCCCACACAGTTAGAACACTCCCAGGGAACACAGTTAGCCCCTTCCCTGCCAATGACATTTATACAGTAATCAGTGGAAATTTACATTTCTGATCGCTGTATAAATGACATTGGTCCCAAAAATGTCCGACATGTCCGCCCCAATATCACAGTCCTGATAAAAATCGCAGATCGCCGCCATTACCAGTAAAAAAAATAAAATAATAAAAACTCTATAAATCAATTCCTACAGTTTGTAGACGCAATAACTTTTGCGCAAACCAATCAAACGCTGATTGCGATTTTTTTAACCAAAAATATGTAGAAGAATCAATGTCGGTCAAACCCAATGAATAATTTTTTTTTTTTGGATATTTATTATAGCAAAAAGTAAAAAACATTGTTCTTTTTTCAAAATCATCGCTCTTTGTTTGTTTATAGCGCAAAAAATAAAAAACGCACCAAAAGAAAGCTCTATTTGTGGGAAAAAAATGATAACAATTTTGTTTGGGTACAACGTTGCATGACCGCGCAATTCTCATTTAAAATGCGACAGCGCTGAAAGTGTTGAGTTATTTTGAGGGGACAGCAAATTTACACTGTTATACAAGCTGTACACTCACTACTTTACATTGTAGCAAAGTGTCATTTCTTCAGTGTTGTCACATGAAAAGATAGAATAAAATATTTACAAAAATGTGAGGGGTGTACTTACTTTTGTGAGATACTGTATGAATGTGAAATGGGATAGAGAGGGGTGGGGATAGGTGGATATCTGTAATCCACTGGGCAAGACTGGCCATGATGCCTGGGATTTTAGAGCAGCAGAGGCATTGCATTGTTAAAGAGAATGTTACTCCAACATTTCATATTCTTGATATGTGTCTGTTGTACCATGTACTTGGGTTAAAAAGTATCCTGTTTTCTTTGTAATGCTTCCTTTGTGTGAAATACCTGGTGACCCTGCCAGTCCCCCACTTTCCTATTTCAAATGGACAACACTAAGCATGGGAGCTTATCCATCTCAGCGTGGTCAGTTTTCTGACTGTGCTGGGAGAACAGCCTGCATGTCCTCCAATGATCAGACTTGTTCTGACAAGCACCCAGACAGACTTCCACTGGGAAAAGCAGTGTACTGCTGCTTCATCCCCACCTCTCTAAGCCCTCTATGCAGCTGAGAACAGAGATTAACAGGTATTTTTTTTTCTTGTGCTTGGATAAAACATAGGGAAATGTGCATGAACTGTATTGAATATATTTGTATTACTATTTTGCCCTTTAACAGCAGCTAGTAGCACCAAGTGATTTCGGAATTGCGCATTTTGTACTTGCTTGAACCCTTCCATTGTGAAGCACCCTGCTAGCTGGGTGGTTTCAAACTGATTGTGCAGTTTTCTCCACCTGTATATTCACTTTATCCAAAATCATTGTACAAAGTCCCAGCCATGACAGACACACCATAGGGTTTCCTTTGTTGAGCTCCATAGTGACTGTGCTGTCTACTTTGGCCATACAGCTTTGCACTTTATATAGCACAGTCCATTCGTACTTGTACATTTGAAGTTATCAAAGATTGCAGAGAAGTATCATCTATTTAAAGATTCAGAATTTCATAGCATAGAACTGAAATCATAGGCATTTGCTGCTGCATGAATACAGTTGTTTGTGCTCTCCAACTTCCTCCCTCCATCAATAGCTCCACGCTATATTAAATTCTGACCTAAACAGAAACTTTTATATAGTGCCTAAGAAAAAACAACATTTTTAGAGTATATCTAATGCCAAATATTTTTTTTTTTGTAGGAGTATGAGGTGCTTAAACCCCATAAGTTTTTTTTCTTCTACCTTTGTCCCATTAGGAACCATCTCCTATCCTGCGTTCCATCAGGAACCCATCTTCTGTCCTGGGGACAAAACAGAAAGTGAGCAAAAAATCCTCTCCAACTAGTTAGTGCTGGTGGGGTAGTAAAAACAGTCAGTTCATCCCTAAACCACTTCCAAATTTACATGGAAGCCATAGTGATGACTTATCGCCACATCCACGATGCTTTTGTTCACAGTGCAGCAATTTTAACTGGGCATGTCAAATTTGACAGGAGGCACTGCCTATCAAATTGGCCACTGAAGTCAATGGGACTGACCTGCAACCACATGCCCAATGGGCTATGGTGGCTGCGGCATGGTAGTTCAATGTCAAATTCCCATTAGGATAGTAAAAAATCCTCCTGATGATTGAAAAACAGGCATATAGGAGGCAGCAGTATCATCTTCTTAATGTCTGTAAATCAGCTGTCAACTGAGATCTGAAAACTGATCCAAAGCAGGTAGCTTTTCAGAGGGAGCCTGGAAGAGGCCATAGAACAGATGTTCAAATTGGAAAACTTCCCGTCATCCCCTGTCCGTATGACAGCTGTCAAATTTTGGATTTCCCATCACTTTGACTCATTGATGACAGAGTTATTATTTCCAGCAGAGGAACATGCATATAAAAAAATAACTTGTTGTATGTCTGTGCTTTACTCTTTTTGCATTTACCTGTGAGATTACATGTACAGTGCATCCAGAAAGTATTCGCAGCGCTTCACTTTTTCCACTTTTTGTTACAGCCTTATTCCAAAATGGATGAAGTTCAATAATTTCCTCAAAATTCTACAAACAATACCACCATAAAAACAATGTGTAAGAAGTTTGTTTGAAATCTTTGCAAATTTATTAAAACTAAATAAATCCCATGTACATAAGTATCACAGCCTTTTGTCAATACTTTGGTGAAGCACCTTTGGCACCAATTACAGCCTCAAGACTTTTTGAGTATGATGCTACAAGCTTGGCACACCTATTTTTGGGCAGTTTCTCCCATTCTTGGGCGGCACAGTGGTGTAGTGGATAGCAATTTCGCCTAGTAGCAAAAGGGTCGCAGGTTTGAATACCGACACTACCTGCCTGGAGTTTGCATGTTCTCCCTGTAAAGCCTCGTACACACGGAACGACGATCGTACGTACAATCATCGCAAATCGTATGTTGCATAATGTAACTTGCATACTGACTATACTACACGATTGTACGAGCACAGAAGAACGTTCAGGTGCATGTAATTAGCATCCGGCCCTTCCTGACTTCGGAGCATGCGTGTTTTGCACAATACAACTTGTTGTACCAACTGCTCTGTACACACGATACAACGGTCGTATGAGCGCTTGTTGTTATGACCAAGTTTTCTAGTCTGCTCATACAACTCCCTTGTACGACCGTCATATGTTCGACTGTTCTAATCGCGCATACGAACGATCAATATCGCATACAACGGTCGTTGGTACGACCTGTGGTATACGATCGTCGTCCCGTGTGTACGAGGCTTGACTCCAATCCGGTTGTAGAAACATCTCAAGGATGATCAGAGGAAAGAGGATGCACCTGAGATAAATTTTGAATTTTCACGGCAAAGGCTGTGAATACTTCTGTACATAAGATTTTTTTTTTTCCCGTTTTGTATTTTTAATAAATTTGCAAAGATTTCAAACAAACTCCTTTCAGGTTGTCATTATGGGGTATTATGTGTAGAATTTTGAGCAAAATAATAAATTTAATCCATTTTGGAATAAGGCTGTAACATAGCAAAATATGGAAAAAGTGAAGCGCTGTGAATACTTTCCGGATGCACTGTATGTTATTTCTGAACAGCAAGGCTGGTATATGTATCCTATATTTTGGTGTGTTATCTGGATGATATCCTACTGTTGACCTTATTGACATAAATAAAGAATGTCATAAAATACATCTTAACATGTCATTTCAGAAGTTATATCTGCAGATATCACTATCACCTGTGACAGGGTGATGACAAACTTCCCTGTCTCTCACAGGCTCCTGATGGAGACAATTCGCTTTTTTGTACCACACATAATGCAGGCATGGTCCACTTTTGTCACCATCATAACCCACCCTGTTGGAGTGCAAATAGACCAGAATTTGCTGCAAAGAGACCGCATGAGATCAACAGTACTGCTCAACAAAAGAGCAAATAAATTAGTAAAAGATTTTCTCTGAAATTAAAAATAAAAGGGGAATTGATTATTATGTAAGGTGCAGTAGAAAAACATATGGCATTCAGTTAGAGTGTACAATTAATGTTTAAGGATGTTGATTCAGTGTCTGAAGTTGGCAGAGCTGACTGGATGCAAATGATCCAATCTATTAATCCAGACCGCAGAACAAGCATGGTGTCAGTACCTGCCCCGTTTTAATATTATTGGTAGTAAGTGGTAGCTATACTGTGTAGCATTGTTGAGAAAGCTCTTTGATTTCAGCACTGATTTGAATGTGGAAGGGTAAATCCTTTGTGTTGTTTCCTAATCACTTCTCACTTCCTCTCTATTTGATGGAGTCAGAACAAGAAAAGTAAGTGGGGAAATCCCTCCATCGGGGCCACTGGCACCAAAAATAAAAACTGCAGCACTTCCCTGAGAGGGCAAGGTGGCTCACATACTTCCAACTCTATTGCTTCTCTGAATGCTCTTGAGATGCTAAATAGGAACCTAACATCCTTTGAGGACCTATGTATAAATAGTTCTGATTGCTCCTATATTATCTCACATCTTTACAATAATGGTCCATGCCTTCCACTCTTTCTATAGCAAGGAGTGGAAGAGAGGCTTGGGATACTTGATTATGGGTTGGGAAAAAAATCTTTTTTTCCTGACCTTTAAAAGGCATATAACAAGTCAAGCACAGGAAAGAAATGATAAGGTATCGATTAGATGGTTGAGGTGCCATACTACATAAAATCTTCCTTCATTTTCCAGTCAATGTTGGAGATGTGGGAAAGGGGTGGGCATAGTGATTCACAGTTTGTAACACTGTTATATTTATGATTGAATTGTTTTGTCTATGCAACCAATAGCGGCCATAATGGTAGAGGCAGGGCTTTACTTCCTCATGTCAGAGTCTCCAGCAAAGAAAGCAACACGCAGAACCGTCCTGACATCATGCTTGGATCTCACACTGCAGATATAAAGCTTTAAAGTGGTTGCAAAGGCAGGTTTTTT
Source organism: Glandirana rugosa (assembly GCA_018402905.1). Classification (NCBI taxonomy): domain Eukaryota; kingdom Metazoa; phylum Chordata; class Amphibia; order Anura; family Ranidae; genus Glandirana; species Glandirana rugosa. The sequence continues at coordinate 238,310 of BLSH010022067.1, forward strand.
ATCTTAATGCACTCTATGCATTAAGATGAAAAGTCTTCTATGTGCAACAGCCCCCCTCATACTTACCTGAGGTCCCTCTAGCTCCAGCGATGTTGTAGGAATGTCTTGGCCATCCGGGACTCCCCTTCTCATTGGCTGAGACAGCAGCATGGTGCCATTGGCTCCCACTGCTGTCAACATCAGTCAGCCAATGAGAAGAGAAGGGGCTGGGCCGCAGCTCCGTGTCTGAATGGACACATAGAGCTGTGACTTGCCTCAGGTGCCCCCATAGCAAGATGCTTGTTGTGGGGCACCCAACAGGATGGAGGGACCAGTAGCTCCCGTCAGGGACCCGAGAAGAGGAGGATCAGGGCTGCTCTGTGCAAATCCACTGCACAGAGGAGGCAAGTACAGTGCCTTGAAAAAATATTCATACCCCTTGAAATTTTCCACATTTTGTCACGTTAAAACCAAAAACGTAAATGTATTTTATTGGGATTTTATGTGATAGACCAACACAAAGTGACACATAATTGTTTTGTGAAATGAAAATGATAAATGGTCTTCAAAATGTTTTACAAATACATATGTGAAAAGTATGGAGTGCATTTGTATTCAGTCCCCCTGAGTCAATACTTTGTAGAACCGCCTTTCACTGCAATTACAGCTGCAAGTCTTTTTGGGGATGTCTCTACCAGCTTTGCACATCTAGAGAGGACATTTTTGGATGGAGAGCGTCTGTGAATAGCCATTTTCAAGTCTTGCCACAGACTCTCAATTGGATTTAGGTCTGGACTTTTACTGGGCCATTCTAACAGATGAATATCCTTTGATCTAAACCATTCCATTGTAGCTCTGGCTGTATGTTTAGGGTCGTTGTCCTGCTGGAAGGTGAACCTCCGCCCCAGTCTCAAGTCTTTTGCAGACTCTAACAGGTTTTCTTCTAAGATTGTCCTGTATTTGGCTCCATCCATCTTCCCATCAACTCCCTGTCCCTGCTGAAGAAAAGCATCCTCACAACACGATGCTGCCACCACCATGTTTCATGGTGGGAATGGTGAGTTCAAGGTAATGTGCAGTGTTAGTTTTCCACCACACAGCGTTCTGCTTTTAGGCCAAAAAGTTTAATTTGGTCTCATCTGACCAGAGCAACTTCTTCCATGTTTGCGGTGTCCCCCACATGCCTACTAGCCAACTAAAAACGGGACTTCTTATGGCTTTCTTTCAACAATGGCTTTCTTCTTGCCACTCTTCCATAAAGGCCAGATTTGTGGAGAGCACGACTAATAGTTGTGCTGTGGACAGATTCTCCCACCTGAGCTGTGGATCTCTGCAGCTGCTTCAGAGTAACCATGAGCCTCTTGGCTGCTTTGATTATTACTCTCCTTGCCCAGCCTGTCAATTTAGGTGGACAGCCATGTCTTGGTAGGTTTGCAGTTGTGCCATACTCTTTCCATTTTCAGATGATGGATTGAACAGTGCTCCGTGAGATGTTCAAAGCTTGGGATATTTTTTATAACATAACCCTGGCTGTGGCGTTTTTGAGCTGTAAAAAAAAACGCAAGACTAGTAGGTTCTGAGAGATGTTTTTCAGCTGTAAAAATGCTCTAACGCTGATAAATGTGCAAAAACGCAGCTTAACGTTGTATACACAGCGTTAAGCCTCATCAGGCGTTTCTCAGTCTCTATTCAAAATCAATGGTTCACTATGGGAGCCCATTGATTTGAATAGAAGTCGCACCACAAGTCTGATAATGATGGTGCGACTTGTGTGCTGAGGATTTTGAAGGGGAACCCCCCCAAGAGGTACCAGACCCTTCCGTCTGGTATGGATTTTAAGGGGAACCCCAACCCCCCCTGGGATGCGGTAAAAAAGTCGTACCCCCCAAGGGGAATTTTAGGTATGGTCTGCCTTCCCAGACCATGGAGAACCCCCCCAAGGGGAAGTTTTAGGAGTCGTGTGTTCAGCGTGGTAGTAATAGTCTGAACACCACGCTGAAGATAAGTTTAGTTACCCGAGGGTATCACTTGGTAACTAAAACTTATCTCTGACTCTTTGCGGACTACTCCGAATTGCGACACATATGTTGCAATTCGACGCAAAAACGTGTAAATAGTCGCAATCTCGTAAAAATGTCGACTTTTTGTAGAGAGTCTTGGATGATCAGAACGCAAAAAAAAATGTCGAGTTTTTGCGGTGTCGGTCC
>BLSH010022067.1:252052-290000 GCA_018402905.1 Glandirana rugosa
GATATGACATGTACCTGTATGAAAAGTGATTCGGTTGTAAAGACATAATTTTTAGGAATAAAAATAACCAGAATACATTAAGATTAAAGTGATCGACCTTCTATATTAGTTTTAATTTTCTTTATTTACGAACTTTATATAGTGAGACACATTTTATTTAAATATATTACATACTCAAAGTGAATAACTTAACGACTTTATTTAATGTAAAAATTACTATAAGTTTAAAAAACTCTACGCGGACATACATATTCGGTCAGGGGAGTTATATTTTCACTTGACTTTAACGACATCCCTCCCGACTGTTTGACGTATCCTTTCATAATCCCAGTTAATCGTATGACACGAAGGAAAGACACGTAGCGCTGACACAAAGACTTTTGGGTTAAATGAAAAGCTGTGAACATGGTGGCCAAACAAAACCCCACCAAGTCGATGCACAGAAAGGAAGCACAGTATGCTAATTGACCCTAATACTTTCCTATGCAGTTTGTCAGCCCTCCCTACAGCAATTTCAGTTCACTTTTATATTGAGGGGACTGGCTTATACATACAGGCGCATCTCAAAAAATTTGAATATCATTAAAAATGTAATTTATTTCAGCAATTCAATAAGTGAAACTCATACATTATATAAATTTATTTTACACAGAGTGATATATTTCAAGCATTTATTTCTTTTAATTTTGATTATATCTTCCAGCTAGTGAAATTAGAATTACATAAGACCAATAAAAATAAGGATTTTTAATACAGAAATGTTGGCTTAGTGAAAAGTATGTCCATGTACAGTATAGAATGCACTGAATACTTGGTCGGGGTTCCTTTTGCATGAATTACTGCATCAATGCGGCGTGGCATGGAGGCGATCAGCCTGTGGCACTGCTGAGGTGTTATGGAAGCCCAGGTTGCTTTGATAGCAGCTTTCAGCTCGTCTGAATTGTTGGGTCTGGTGAATCTAATTTTCCTCTCGACAATACCCCACAGATTCTCTATGGGGTTTAGGTCAGGCGCGTTTGCTGGCCAGTCAAGCACAGTGATACCAGGATTATAAAACCAGGTATCAGTACTTTTGGCAGAAGCCAAGTGCTGCTGGAAAATGAAATCAGCAATTCCATAAAGCTGGTCAGTAGAGGGGAGAATGAAGTGCTCTAGAATTTCCTGGTAGAGGGCTGCCCTGACTTTGGACTTGATAAAACACAGTGGACCAACACCAGCAGATGACATGGCTCCCCAAATCATCACAGACTGTGGAAACTTCACACTGGACCTCATGCAAGTTGGATTCTGTGCCTCTCCACTCTTCCTTGTCATGAAAACACAGTAACATTTATGTGTTGTCTGTTGCCTACCTTGCTGCATATGTGTCCAGTTAGAGGCCATGCCTCCCTCACCTGTGTGCTTTAGTAGCCCTCCTCAGCTGAGCTCCACCGCAGGCCCTAATTAGGAACATCATAACACCTGGCAGTGCAAGTCTGCAACGCCGATCAATGTTGCGTGTGTTTGGCTTTGAGTGTGGTTGTTCCTGTCGGATACTCTGTTTATTTTCGGTTACCGGTTCTTTAGCTTGTTCTGACTATACTTGCTGCCTGATACCCCGATCTTCGGCTTGTTCTCTGTTTATTCCTGCCTGCCTGATACCCCGATCTTCGGCTTGTTCTCTGTTTCTCCTGTCTGCTGGTGGCCCTGACCCTTTGCTAGGCCGCTGACTATCCTTTGCTGTTCCTGCGCTGCTGCTTCCTCTCTTCCACCTGTAGCCAGCCAAATGTGAGCTAGGCGGACCCCGGGGACCACGACCTGGATCCAGTTGCAGCCAAATCCATCCTCACCATCAGATGCTCTGGCGAATACCTACTGGCTCTTAGACTCTACAGCCTGGGGAAACCGATGCAATAGCTCCCTGTGTTCCAGTGTCCATGCTCCAGGGGCCCCTCTCCTGTGCCAGCCGGAACTCAGCAGCAGTCAGCTATAGGTCCACAACCTTAGTGGTGTGCTTCGCAACCCTCAGTGCGATTTGCACCCCAGCGGTGCGCACCTGTCACCTGACCCCAGGTGTCGTGACATTTCTCCAGACTCTGAGACCTTGATTTCAAAATGAAATGCAAAATTTACTTTCATCCGAAAAGAGGACTTTGGACCACTGAGCAACAGTCCAGTCCTTTTTCTCCTTGGCCCAGGTAACACTTCTGATGTATTCTCTGGCTCAGGAGTGGCTCGACACAAGGAATGCGACAGTTGTAGCCCATGTCCTGGATACGTCTGTGTGTGGTGGCTCTTGAAGCACTGACACCAGCCGTAGTCCACTCCTTGTGAATCTCCTTCAAATTCTTCAATAGCCTTTGATTCACAATCCTCTCAAGGCTGTGGTTATCCTTGTAGCTTGTGTACCTTTTTCTACCACACTTTTTCCTTCCACTCAACTTTCCATTAATATTCTTGGACACAGCACTCTGTGAACAGCCAGCTTCTTTAGCAATGACCTTTTGTGACGTACCCTGCTTGTGAAGGGTTTTGATGACTATCTTCTGGACAACTGTCAAGTTAGCAGTGTTCCCCCATGATTGTGTAACCTACTGAACCAGACCATTTAAGGGCTCGGGAAACCTTTGCAGTTGTTTTGAGTTAATTAGCTGATTAGAGTGCCACACCATGAGTCTACAATATTGAACTTTTTCACAATATTCTAATTTTCTAAGACATTGAATTTTGGGTTTTCACTAGCTGTAAGCTATAATCATCAAAATTTAAAAAAAAGCTTGAAATATATCACTCTATGTGTAATGAATCTATATAATATAGGAGTTTCACTTTTTGAATTGAATTACTGAAATAAATTAACTTTTTGATGACATTCAAATTTTTTTGAGATGCACCTGTATGCTACTTTATTGGCCCTAATAATTATATCAGTGGTTCACAAGCCTGAAAACAAACATTCACTGGGACCCCAAATTTCGACCAATGGTTCTGACATTAGTTTTGTGGCAAATTCGAACCTCATTGCTGGTTAATACCAATAAACTACGAAGACTCGAATACTGACCTTATCGGCACTGAATGTGTTCTACGGGGAATCCTCGCTGTCCCCGTTATGATGCTGATCAGTCCTGAAAGGAAAGACACTTCCAGGTGCCTGATTTTATGTTTTTTATAAACTTTGGATAGAGTAGAATCTGAAAATGAGGGACACTGTAATGCAGAAAAAAACATGGCAGCTAGTGAGCATGACTACATTGCTACAGTGCTAAATTTTGGGCATCACTTAAAAGGGTATGTACTGGGTTCTGTGGGAAATGTAGCAGTGTCAGTAGTAGTTAAAAAATGCCCTGAATTTACTGAGAGGGAAAAATGTCCTGGCGTCAGAGGAGTGAAAACCAACCCGGAACAATGAGACCAGAAAAATGTCTTAGGATCAGTGGGAATGAAAAAGACCCCATCATCAGTGGGACCAGAAAAATGCTCTAAGTGTTCCAGCACCCAGAGTTTGAGTATGGAGTAGGTCAGTGGGACCCCAGGATTTAGTCAAAATCTCAGGACAGTCCTGCAGAAACCAGGACTATTGTGAAGTATGTTCTTATACATTTGTCACCAGAACAGGTATAAATATTATTAGATATCCCCTCGTCTTCATCTGGTGACAACTGAAAAAAAATGTGGATTTTCACTTTGTCACGTTGATAATGGTCACCAGAACAGATAGGGTGGGGGGATCCAGACAGCAATAAAATCCTGACAGATGTGCCAACCCTTCTTAATGCCATTAAAAATGAAACACTAGAACGTCTAAAAAGAATTAAAAATCTTTAGTAGATAAAAATAATTCACATACATGTATTTCATCACTCTTCCCAGCCATTTGCCTGGAGTCCGGCTTTAAAATGTTCATGTGCACATCAAGCTCTCTGAAACAAACAATTCAAAAACACAAGACACACCGTAAGGGATTTTACATTTTATTGGTGTAACCTCTATAAGCTGCAAGAAAAAGCAGAGTTCCAGCCCCCAATGGTTCTTCACTGAAACACAGACATCATGGAACCCATTTTGTCTCGATGAAGCCACCCACTCGCAGCTATCTTCCATAAATGAATAAAGGACACAGAAAGGAGCGGGGAAAAAAAGGGACTACTTACATTGTGCGGAATCTTAACTTATGATACGGAGAACAACCCAACAACCCATCCCCAACTTCTGGGTCCATCTTTTGTTGCAAGAGACTTGCAGGCTGAATTTTGTGTGCCATGACGGGACCTACATAGTGAACAGCCCCACTGTGAGCAGAAAGACACCCCATAGTCCCCCTATACCACCCTAGCGTCGGGCTCTGCACCCCTGGAGGTTTACAAGGGTGACCATGCCGTGTTCTCTTGTGGCCTCGCTCTCTCCGCTCCTAAAATAAGGCCACTGCTGCTTCCCTCCATCCACGGAGGGAAGAGAGGTGCCTGCAGAGCCAGAAAACAGAGAAGGACAGGGGGAAGACTTGGATCTAGAGGCAGAGGGATCTTCTCTTCTGTCTCCCCGTATCCTTAGGACTTGACAGGCGTAATAGGGAGCAGGCTGCCAAATTTAAAGTGCTGAATCACAGGAAACTTCTCCAGACACTGCAAGAGAGAGACAAGCAGAGATAAGGCACAAATCTTATTAGCGCGGTCGCTGAGGACGCCACAGTCGAGGCAGACACGTGGTCAGCATTACAGCTGTTTGTAAAGACACAAAGACAGTGCAGCCCAAATGCAAGGCTGATTTACCAAATCTTTCTATCAGATGCTGGGCTGTCAAGCTTCAAAGGTCGATGTACCCAAAATTGACATTTCAGTTTTACATGGCTGTTGATTAAATTTAACTACAAGCTGGCCTCAGAGTTTTTAGTGGCAAGATATCTCCAATTCCACCTATCTGACATAGCCATTGTAAAGTAAAATGATTGCTTCACATTATAAAGAACTTACCATTGACACCAACAAATGACTGGCTGCCAGTTATGCCATATAAAGAGGGGCTGCATATACAGCTACAACATTAAAAAAAACATGCCACTGAGAAATACAATGCACTCATGTGGTGACTGCATACCAAAAGAATCGGTTTTGAGTGGAACTGCCATTTTTGTTCCATCAAGTCTAAGCTGCTACAAAGAGGCTGAACTCCACATAATAGCATACAGAGGGTTTTGATCATTTCATAAAATGATAATTAACGTGTGTGCACAGCTTAAATCAGGGCATATTAATGATGATCAATTAAACAAGCTTAAAAAGGACAGTGTATGGCTGAATACAATACTCGTCATCATAACCATTTATTGGATAATATTCAAGTAGTCTTCAGAAGATGGGAGTACAACTGTTCTATGAAACTAAACTCCAGACAAATAAAAAGAAATAACACTTTAACCAGCCATGTATTAAAAGAAAATATGAAATGTATTCTAAATGAATGCAGGCTTCCTAGGCAGTTCATACTCTTACACATTTTATTTGCTCCCCATCAAGACGTAGAATTTACACAGGGCTGAGGACTCTTTTACCCACCCTTATATGATGGTTGAGTTCCTGAGTGGCAGGGGGATGAGTCACAAGCTCTCCAATTACAGAAGTACTAGGTATGGCCAAACAAAATTAGAGAAGGTAAGTACAAAATGTGCAGCTCGAAAGGGGCTCACCAAAAGCCTCCATTTACATCAGCGTTCCAAAAATCCCCCCCAAAGCCTCCCTTACATCACAATCCACAGAGCACTCCTTACATCTGAGTTGCGCTTACCTTAGTGTGCTCACTTGTTCAGAGGCAGGAGAGAAAAGGGAGGGAGGGGGAAGACTTAAAGGGATTGTAAAGTCTCAAGGTTATTCACCTTAAGGTTTCATGTACACTGCTACTGGTAAACAGACGTTTAGGAGCAGTTGGGCATTTTTTTCAGCTGCCCCTAAACTGTCCTCTATGTTATCTTATCAGTAAATGTCCACTCAGGTGTTTATAGTCCTTTCCAGGCAGTTGAGTTAGAAGTATTTTTTGAAAAACAAAAAAAATGCGTTCAGGACGGATGGTCAGAGGCATTTGAAACGCCAAATGCCTGTAACAGCTCGCAATTGCGGTAACTTGTTTTTAATAGAGCTAAATGTTTGACTATCTGGAAAAAAAAAACCACTGCTAAGCGCAAACGTGGCATGTAAACGTGGCATGTAAACGCGGCAAAACGGACATTTTTAAACGTTGGTTACTATCCGACAAGTTAAATAATTCAGGAGAGGTTTTAAAATGCCCCTTGTACAATAAGCCTAATGCATTTTATATTTTAAGGTGAAAAACCTTCTTTGCTGCAGCTGCCCCCAGAGCCCTCCCTTTTTCTTAACTGAGCCCATCCGTTCCAGTGATGTGCACAAGCCCAGCGGCTCTAACCGCTGTCTCTGTCCTCATTGGATAGATTGATAGCAGCGGCAGCCATTGGCTCCCGCAGCTGTCAATCAAATTCAGTGACACTGGAGTGGGGGGTGGGGCCGAGTCTCGCTGTCTGTGTCAATGGATGCAGTAGCAGGACTCGGGAGCGCGCCGCATGGGTGCCCCCATGGAAATCGGCACTCTGTGGCGGGCACCCGATGAAGGGGAGGGGCCAAGAGTTCCGGCGGGGCACGCCAGAAGAAGAGGATCTGGGCTGCTCTGTGCAAAACCCTTGCACAGAGCAGGTAAGTATAAAATGTTTGTTATTTTTGATAAAAATCAAACCTTTACAACCACGAAGTCACAGACGGTGGATGTTTAGCTCACTCAATTGAGGATGGAAGCTCAGGAATCAGCACCTTTCATCCATGATGTATCTGCCCTGTGTGCAGTCATGGGGTGCAGCAGCTGTACAAACTAGGGTTGCACTAATACTGTTACCAAGAATTTTTATGAGTACTTGTACTCGTACAAATGCTCAGATATCTAAAACTGATACATTTGTGTTATTTGAGCCTGGATAAAATTAATGGGCTCAAATCGCACTGCAAAGAACCGCATTTGATTTGAACAGGAATGTGGTATCATAGTGACTTCAGCCTGGGTTCACACAGGAGAGGTGCAGGAGACCGCATGTGATTTAGACAGAAATCGCACCGCATTCCTGTTAAAATCACATGATTCTTTGCAGTGCAATTTGAGCCCTTTCATTTTGTATGGGCTCAAATCGCACTGCACCGCATCGGTAATTGTTATCAGCAAGTACTTGAGCACAAGTATAGGTACTCATACTTACTCTTAAAAAACAGGTATTGGTACGAACCCAGCCACAGGTCATAATTTGCCAGGTGCATCGATGCAGGTATATGGCCCTGAACCACAAAAGGTGTGCATTCGGTACCTGTATATGTGGTTGTACAGCCACTGGGTCTCCTTGGGGTAACAAGTGGCTCCAGCCACATGGGCAATCCATTCATTCACATGGCCAGAGCAACTGGCTCATTTACACATGAAGTTGGGGTGAGGTAAAGCCCCATGGGTCAGCTGCGCTTTTACTGCCCACCAACCGCTACCCCATTTAGCAACAGAGGCAGTGTGGCTAGGAGTGTATACATGCCATGGCTGCGATGCTATGCTTCGCAGGCATGGCAGAAATATATAGGCCCATTCAACAAGACCCATTCAAGTGAATTGAGCTGCTCTGTAAGTGCCCTGCAACCATGTGCTTTGCTTCCTATCGGTAAAGGTGGTAAAGAGACAATTTACCTTCTCACTGCTTGCCAAATGCTCTCTGAAGAGTAATCACATAATTCAAAACCTAAACTGTCCGGGTGCATACCGGACAATTAGCAACCCCACAAAAACACAGGGCCACTTTAAGCCCTCACCTTTCCCAAAACCAAATACTAATTTTAACCCAAAAAGAGTTAACATAGCCCTCTAATCCCTGACTCTAAAATTAACTTAACACAACTCAAACTTAGCCCTAACCCTAATCCCTATTTTTTTTTTTATAAAGTTGAACTAACACTTTAAATATCCACCTGGTAAAACTTAAATGTGTGAACAGAAGACCAAGTTACATCCTTGCAAATCTGAGAAACAGATGCCTGAGCCCATGGTGAAAACCTGGGAGGCCGTGAATAGGCCAATGGGAAGGGTGACAAATTGGTCATGCTAAACACCCACAGCAAAATGCAGATAACATTGGTGAGGAGGAAAGATGGGATTCTGCAAGTAAGCATCCCAAATGTCTACCGAAGCCAGAAAGTCTCCCGGTCGGAGGGAGGAAATGACTGACCTAGCTGATTCCATGCGTAACGTTTGAATTGGCAGGAATAAATTAAGATGGTTTAGATCCAAAATGGGCAATACTCCTCCATTTAGCTTGGGAACTGTGAACAGATTGGAGTAGAAACCCTGAAAGCATTCTTCATATGGGACTGGGACAATGACCCCCTGAGAAAGGAGCTGAAAAGCAGCAAGAAGAGCTATGTGCTTAGCCCAGCCTATAGAGGGCTAGAAAATAGCCATGGAAGCAGATGCCAGTTGCATGGGGGGGGGGGGGGTTGTCAAGGCAATAAGGGCCTTAAAAGAGGACTTCTAACCTTTTCTCCACTGGGTCCTTGAACACAGAATTATGCTGTACAGAACCATAGGAGCTTCTTAAAACAAAGGATAGCCGGGAACATCCATTTTTTGCATTTTTTGTGCTCCTCAATTGGATATTGCTGAGTGAAATGATTTGCAGGAGCAAATATCTTTGCAGGGTGAGGCCAGTCACCATATATGACAGGCTCTGAGAGCAAGTTGGCTGGGAAGGTCTTGCTCTTAATGCCTGTGGATCATAGCAGGCTTGGGCAATTGTGGGGAGCCCATTTGGGAGACTTGGGTGTGCACGCACTCAGGCTGCTCCAATGCTAAACAAAAGCATACAGCATCAGTAGGGGTAGCAATGGTATTCTTAAGCTTAGATAAAATTTGAGCTGAAGGCAACTCATACTGATCCAATTCCTCTGAAGGAGAGTTGGGATATTTTTTATCAGCCTCCTAATCAACCAGGTAGTCTGTGGCCAAGGCAAGGTCAGAGAGCCCCTCAGGAGGAGAGATTGAATGTGCTTGCTTGTGACCTTTGTTATAATGACCTCTAGGAGGGAAATTCTGCCCATCAAATCAGACACTGACAGAAAATTCCTCTGTAGATAAGAGGAAGGCTGTGTGGCTGAAGGGACAGCAGAGTGTCCAGGGGAAGACAAGGAATCAGAATGAGGGCAACCAACCAGATGGTACTAGGGTCCTGTGGAGATAGGCTACTACTTCCTCCTCCATATGCTGAGTATGTGCTAGCGAGGCCATTTGACCCCCCAACCCTGCACTCCAGATTGGCCAAATGGGTGCAAAGGGTGTCTTCAGAGGAGTTCTCACAAGTTCTGCTGCCGTAGAGAGCCTACTGTGCAATATAGGCTGCTGCCACATTGTAGGGAGCCAAACAAGAAGTGTGCTCTATAAGGAAAGATGCACGCACACACAAAGCGTACGACAATGAGGCTGCACAGGCGCAGTAGCCCCCAATGCCATGGACTTGTGCCAAAAAAATAGCGCCAAATTTAAATGACTGGCAGCTCCTATACATGGCAGTGGCACACCAGTTAAAGTATCTCAGATCATGCTCCACTGAGACCAATGCACCAGAGTGCCGGCACCCTAGGGAAGTTTAGGGGGACAAGCCATGTACTCACCATGGCAGATTTCCTCTCCTCTGTACAGGATACAGAGGATAAAACCCCATCCCCACTTAGTCATCCATAGTGGGTATACCCCTGAAGAGGTCTTCAAAGACATGTCTCTGCCAATGGCAGACCGCACCTCAGATCATGTATAGCACCCTACGGCTAACTCAACACAATGCACCACATGCCAAGATGAGTGTCTAACACAATCCAGTGCCCACAGCAACATTACAGGTCAGCCTCTCATCTTCAACCAATCAGGGTCCATGTATGGTCCATCAAGGCTCAGCCAAGAAATCAACAGATCTGAAAGCTGCACAAGGGCCTGCAGTGGCTCCTTGTGCAGCCACAAATCTTGATAGGAGAATCCTCTTTAGGAAAAAAATCTGCACAAAATGCCGTAAGCATCTCTTAGTAGAGATAAAAGGTCCATCACCTTAGGACACTAGCTAGCTGGGAATGGGAGGGTTATACAGGGGATGCCACTGCAGTTTCTTTTTTCAAGTGTCCAGTCCCCTGAAGGTAGCTTTTGACAAGTGGGTTATATGCACACCCTACCAGGAGTAGACCTAGAAAGAAAGCAAGCTGACCCCTCCCAGGGGGCCATCTTCTCTCTCACATATAACCCCCCTGCTGTGCCTAGCATATCAGTTCCTAACAAGCCGTACAAACTCAACACAGAGGGGTGGGTGCTGCATCTGTCAGTGAACTCAGAGAAAAGGATTTTACGGTAAGTTTTAAAAAAATCCCTTTTTTTCTCTTACGTTCACTGACAGACGCAGCCCTCTTTTGACAAGTTGGATGTCCCAAAGCTGTGTCAGGTAAGAGGGGTGGGTAAACAATAACAACTGTACCCAACAGAGTCCTCTCAGGAGGCGCCAGCCGCGCCTACACCGCCACCTGCAAAACTTTGTGGCCAAAGGCAGCATCCGCAGATGCTGAAATATCAACCTTGTAAAACTCAGTAAACATGTGCACCGAGGCCCAAGTAGCCGCCTTGCACACCTGTGACACCGAAGCCTGGTGTCTGAAAGCCCAGGACGTGCTAACTGCCCTGGTGGAATGTGCCGTGACTGAAAAATGGGGAACTATGCCCCGAACAGTATACGCATGGGTCATGTTCTGCCTGATCCAACAGGAAACAGTAGCCGACGAGGCCGCCAATCCTTTGCGCGGACCATCCGTCAGTACAAAAAACACATCAGACTTACGAAAAGAAGCTGTAGACTGCAAGTACACCCGCAAAGCCCTCACTACATCCAAGGAATGTAACTCAAATTCCTTGGGATGCGACGGGTATGGACATAAGGAAGGAATAACAATATCTTCATTAATGTGAAAAGGAGAGACCACCTTCGGTAGAAACGAAGGCGAAGGACGCAAACCGCCTTGTCCTTGTGAAGGACTAGGTAAGGAGACTTGCAGGACAACGCTGTCAACTCAGACACCAGCCTAGCGGATGTAATTGCCACCAAGAAAGCCACTTTCTGCGACAGTAATTGTAAGGAAATATCCCTGATCTTCTCATACGGCGGTTTCTGCAGAACAAAAAGCACCAAATTCAAATCCCACGGCGCCAAGGGCGACCGTCTCTGAGGAGCCACATGGCGTAAACCCTGTAGAAACGTACGAATCAAGGAATGCGACGCCAAAGGCCGCTGAAAAAGAATCGCCAGAGCAGAAATCTGACCCTTAAGGGTACTCAGTGCCAACTTTTTATCCAGGCCCTGCTGTAAAAAAGTCAGGACCCTGGACACCACACAAGAGCGGGGGTTCCAACCCCCCGCCTCGCACCAAGCAATATAAGCCTTCCAGGTGCGATGATAAATCTTGAGCAAAGTACAATTGCGCCCTTTAAGCTTGGTAGGGATCACAGAGTCAGCGACACCCCTATCCCTCAACACCTGGGACTCAATAGCCAAGCTGTCAAAGCCAGCGAGGGTAAAGCAGGGTGCAGAATGGGTCCCTGCAACAGAAGATCTTCTCGTAGCGGAAGATGCCAGGGAACATCTGCCACGATTCGCACCACGTCGGCGTACCAAGGGCACCGAGGCCAATCCGGAGCCACCAGGATTGTCGGAATCCCCTCTGCTTCTATCCTGCGTAGTAACCATGGCAGAAGCTTGATGGGAGGGAAGGCGTACAGGAACCGATACCGACCCCATGGCGCTACCAATGCTTCCGTGTCGGCCGCCAGTGGGTCCCTTGTCCTGCACACGAAGGTTTGCACCTTGTGATTGAACCTGGACGCCATGAGTTCCACGTCTGGCGTGCCCCACTTGTTGCAAATCTGGCGGAACACCTCTGGATGTCGCGACCATTCCCCCTGATCCAGCGTCTGGCGACTGAGAAAGTCCGCCTGCCAATTTTTTACGCCCAGAATGTAAATGGCGGAGAATGAGAGCTGCTTCTGCAGCCGCTGCCGAGCTCCTTGTTGCCCTGATGGTTCACGTACGCCACAGCCGTGGCGTTGTCCGACTGAACCCGAACTGGGAGGCTGCGCAGCCTTACCGTCCAGTGGGAGAGGCAAAACCTAATCGCCCTCAACTCCAGTACATTGATCGGAAGGCGAGATTCCTGCGCTGACCAACGGCCCTGGGCAGATAATTGCCCCAGGACCCCTCCCCAGCCCGATAGGCTGGCGTCCGTCGTGACTATCTACCAAGTCAGGGGAAGGAAGGATTTCCCCAACGTCAGGGCCGGGGCCTGAAGCCACCAATCCTTTTGTCTGATGATCCAATCTGATCAGTCGGTCCAGGGACAGCGGAGACTTGTCCCACCGTGACAGAATCGCTCGCTGAAGAAGCCGAGTGTGACTCGCTGCTTGCAGAGTCAGTAACATGGCCGGAGGTAAGAACACCTACGCCTGCTCCGTGTCCAGAATCAGACCCAGATATTCCAGACAGGACGGGGTCAACGACGACTTCTGCAGGTTGATCAGCCAGCCGAAGTCCTTCAATGAGGCCATGGTGATAGCCACGTTCTCCTCCAGAGCCGAGGCAGACTCCGCTCTCAGGAGTAAATCGTCGAGGTAAGCTACCACTGCGATGCCTCTCTGCCGCAACAGCGCCAGCACCGGGGCCACCAGCTTGGTGAACACCCAAGGAGCCGAGGCCAGACCAAAGGGATGTGCCACAAATTGGTAATGAAGATCTCCCACCGCAAAGTGCAGGAAGCGCTGGTGCCGGAGACAAATGGGAACGTGGAGGTACGCGTCCCTGATATCCAGAGATGCCATGAAGTCCCCTTGGTGCAGGGCGGCCACGACCGAACGGACAGATTCCATTCTGAATTTCCGCGCTTTCACAAAGTGGTTTAGCACCTTTAGGTCCAGAACTGGCCGGACCCCCCACCCCCTTTTTGGGCACCACAAATAGGTTTGAATGGAAACCGTAGAATCTTTCGAACTGAGGTACTGGCACAATCACCCCCTGTTCGGAGAGTGCCTGAAGAGACCCTAGGAGGGCCTCCCGACGCCCCTGAGGGAGTTTCAAGTTCGATGGGAAGAACCTGTCTGGGGGTAGAGTGCTGAACTCTATCCTGTACCCAGAGGACACCACTTCCTGCACCCACTGGTCGGAAATGCGGGCAGTCCACCTGTCTGCGAACCCCAGAAGTCGGCAGCCCATCATGCGGAGGAGGACTGATCCTCTGCCTTTTCGCTCTTGCGCTGCCAGGGTCGTTTACCGGGCCCCGAGGAAGCCTTACCGAGCCTCGAACCCTTGCCCGCTGCACCGCGCGCACGAAACCTCTTCTGACCCGAAGGAGCAGGACCCTGCTTACGGCGGAACTCCTGCCGCCTGGGTTCTGGGAGGAAGGTACTCTTCCCCCCAGTGAAATTCTTAATGATTTCATCCAACTCCGCCCCAAAGAGCCGATCTCCCTGAAAAGGGAGATCCGTGAGACCCTGCTTAGACGTGTGGTCACCCGACCAAGAGCGTAACCAAAGCACCCGTCTGATAATGACTGTGAAAACAGACATTTTTGACGACATGGGAAGCAGGTCCAGAGCTGCGTCACACAGGTACCGAAGACCCTCTATCAGATGGCCTGCTCGCTGCGACACCTCAAGCGGCCTTCTGCCGTTCAACTCGTTTTGCAGCTCAGTTGCACACTCGGTAAGAGATTGCGCCGCCATAGCTCATGGCTGATCCCGCCAACAAGAAAAGTGCCTTAGACACAGCCTCCGCCCGCCTATCGGCCGGATCCTTAAAGGAGGGGGACCCCTCCAAGGGAATGGTCGTTGCCTTATTCAGGCGAGCCACTGGAGGGTCCACTGCGGGGGATGCCCACTTCTTCACAAAACTATCCTCAAATGGGTAGCGGATAGCGAAGCGTTTGGGCAGGGCGAAGGAATTCTGCGGACGCTGCCATTCCCTATAGACCAAATGGTCAAAAAATTGATCATAAGGGTAGGCCCTAGGAGACCTGGGTGGCCTAGCAGACCCGCAAACATATGCAGTCTCCTGCGACTCCCCTGCTTGGTCCAGTCGCAAAGACGCACGAATATCAGCGATAAGTACGGACACCAGCGCCTTCTCGCGCGCAACCGAGGCCCCCTGGTCTTCTTCGCTGTCAGAGAGCCCCAGCTCACCCTCAGAGTTCCACTGGGGTCCCCATGACCACCGAGGCCACATCCGGCTCAGACTCTTCCCCCGATGAAGGAGGGGGGGTGGACGTTTCCTAGGGGCCCCCGCAGCACGGCTCGGCCCTTCCTAGGGAAAAAATTCCCCAAATACTGATCGTAACTGGTCCAGGGACACGAGAGTCCCTAACGCAGGTTGCGCTTCCGCTGTCTCCTCCTTGGAGGGACCCGCAGGTTCAGCTGCCATTGCACCCCTGTACACTGACAAGCAGGAAGGAGCTGACACGCCCCACAATGCAGCCCCACTGCTGCCCCACAGATCAACCAGTGAAGAAAGAACCCAGGAGGACTGCATCCACCGCTATCAGCACCCCAGGGAGAGCCCAGCTATACTTGCTGTTTGTTGCCACACAAAGCGCTGCCTCCCAGTAAGAGTGCTAGTGACTGCCAGTCAGAGAGCCTACGACACCTGTGCCATCCACGCCGTTCCAGGGTGAAAGAGGAAGCATCAGCTAAAAACGCAAGTTTTTTCCTTCTCCAGGCACATCCAACATGGCCGCCGAGCGGTCACAAGAGTCTAAAAGCCTTATTATACAGGCAGCGACTACGGCAAAATGGCCGCCGATCGACACTAGAGGCCAAAATCACCAAGAAAATTGTCGCGGCTACGGTAAAATGGCGGCGATCCGCCGCAAAATGGTGGCTTCTATGCGTGGGGTGCGATGCAGGGAGGGGGGGAAGGGGGTGTAGGAGGGGGGTGAAAACACCCAAGGGAAAACCTGACTCCTAGATCAGACCCTCCACCGGCCGGCCCAGACCACTAACAAGCATTCAGCCCATCCCCCCTTCCGCGCCCCTGGGGGGGAGAGGGGGTCACTCACCAGTCCGACGGGCGTAGCCGGTAGCCACCTGGTTGCAGACCTTCCTCCCCTCGGAGAGGGATGCTGCAGCCCACAGGCCCCTGGACGGGAACAAAGTCCGGTCACTGGGCGCAAAGGTTAGCTCACATCGGTCGGCCGCGCTGGGTTAAGTACAGGAATTTGGATATCCTCTATGCCCCAGCCGGCTTCTTGATAGCAATCTTCATCAGATAGCTTGAGAAGACAAAAAAGCGGTAGCAAAAAAGGAAACCGCAGGTCCCATAAGGGAACCAGGTCTAACTCCTTGCACTAGGCATAATAAAAGTGATATGCTAGGCACAGCAGGGGGGTTATATGTGAGAGAGAGGACGGCCCCCTGGGAGGGGTCAGCTTGCTTTCTTTCTATTTGCCTAGGTCTACTCCTGGTAGGATGTGCATATAACCCACTTGTCAAAAGAGGGCTGCGTCTGTCAGTGAACGTGAGAGAAAAGGTATTTATCTCATTATTTCTAAAGCATTAGCACTGTAAATTAATCAATGGTGGTGTGTCCTATCCTTACAAGGTGGGAAACAGTGGTTGTCTTGATGTATTCGGTCATTTTGTGATTGATAGCACAGTGAATGTGCTTAAAACTGTCCCGATGTTGCCAACATAACGAATGATCCTAACGTGGCTGTTAAACAAAAAAAAAAAGGTTAAAATAAATTGCAAATAAAAGTGATTAGCATTTCCATCTGATAGCACTAGGGTTGTCGGTTCAAATCCCAACCACGGCACTACCTGCCTGGAGTTTGCGTGTTCTCCCTGGGCCTACGTGGGTTTCCTCCAGGTACTCCGGTTTCCTCACACACTCCAAAGACATGCTGGTCGTTTAATTGGCTCCTGTCTAAATTGGCCATTGAGGGCAGTGACTGATGTGAATGTACAATATGTAGACCACTGTAAATTGTCTACGCTATATAAATCCCTGTAATAGCTAACTAAATAAATATCATCTATCCTAGTTTATCTGCAGGTAGTGGATACTTTTGTATTGTTATGACTGTTATTAGTAGCTCTGAAACAAAGTAGATTTTTTTGTTTTTTTTAGGTTATTGTTTCTTTAAAGACAGTTTTTTATATAAAGCAGCTTTTCATTTATGCTGTGAAGCCTTTTCATCAGGTTTCCCTCTCCCAGTTCCCAGTCCAGTTGGATGACTGGAGGTGAGCAGAAGTGCCTGCATGTGGTGCGGTTGCAGCTCTCCGGTCTGTGACAGAGCAGGATGAGGTGGGGAGGGTGGTGACTGTGTGTGTAAGCTCTCTTGTCTCTGCAGGAAGTTTACCACTGAGGGAAGTTTCCACATGTGTGTGTGGGAAGAGAGAGAGAGAACGCAGCTGCGCTCCCAAACAAACAGGGCAATAAACCTTGTTAACACTTCTGCTGCCAGGGAATCATTCCTGGGGCCCCCTTGTGCTGCACTGCAGGGGTGAATATTCATTGCTAGTAGGCTTTACACACAGATCTGCTTGCTAGCTTCTAGGCTTTAGAGGGAGAGTAGATATGCAGACACAGCACAACCATCAATTCTCCTGAGCGCTTTTTCTCTATGACTAAGACAGCCCATACACGAACCAGTTTTTTTCGTTCAACCAGCGGGTTAAACGATAACAAATTACTTGATTCCCCTATCCACACATTCAAGATGGATGTCGCTGAGCTATTATATTCCGACCAGTGGCAGCCCTTCCATTAGATTGCATTATAATGGGGGGGGGGGGTTGTTTTTTTTTTTTGAAGCACGTGATTAGAGCCCCGACAGGTGGATCATTTGCTGCCCCCCCCAAAGAAAAACCCCCACCAGGAGGCACTGATTCAGACGGCAGGAAGACTTCCCCACAATCAGAATTCACTGATAAGCACTGCCAGTCATAGCCTGCAGCACTGATTAAGTGGGGAAAGCCCGACAGGGCAGGTGTACAGAAGTGGATCGGTAGATCCACTTCTGTACTGGCAGAATTGCGATCCATGTATGGCCAGCTTAACACTACATGAACTCACTAGCTTGGATGTGCCGACCTGGCAAGTTTATGTCAATGCAGCAGGGAGGAGGAAAGGGCAAAGTGGTGGAGGCAGACGCTGCAGCAGATCTTGGCTGTAAAGGGCCAAATCTGGCGACTTTTATCTCACATTTGTAGGCTGCTTAAACTCTGCATGGACGACACTGCAAGTAGAAATTTGGTGATTTAAGTGCTACCCTTTATTGGCTAACTGAAGTGTTTAAAAGATGCAAACTTTCAAGATACCTTAAGCTGGCCATACATGCATAGATTTCTTTCATTCAGTCCATAAGCTAACAGATGCCTCCATCCACGCTAAACAGCATGGATGGACGAATCTCCCCTGCTGGCTATTGTATTCTGACAGCTAACACCCATGGTTGTCAGAGTGCCTGAACAGTAAGTGCAGCTGTTTGGCTGCAGTCACTTTTTGGCTGACAACTTTTTAGATCAAAGTTTTCTGGGCTGGGTGGTGCCAGCAAGGCTACCCACAGATAGAATTCCAGCCAAACCAGCAGGAAACAGACCAAATCTAACACCTGTATGACCAGCTTTAGATCCCTTCTTTAGGTTTATACTTACACTGCAAGTACACAGACAACCAGTTGTAGGACATTCTATGCTGCATCTTCCGGAATGTAGACTCTTCCCTCAGCAGACAAGCGGAATGGAGACTGCAGTATGAACGGCTACAGACAATACAGCCTGTGTTTGCTTTAACAATGCAGCATAAAGCAAAGCAAGCACTTTTCTGAATGCTCGTCTGTATTCAGCCACTCAGTTCAATAGAAACCTAGTGCACTGAGCCTCAGGAAGTGCTTGCAGCATTTCAGGAATGTGAACAGATCACTCCCTTTATGGTGTTGTGTGTACACAGCCTTAGGGGGCCATACGCATAGCTCCAAACCGTACCACATCTACAGGGACTGTCCCCTCTGTCCTTCTTTTTGGTCTGATGTACAAGCCTTCTGTTTAAAGAAAAAAATATTATTTATCTATCAAATACAATAAAACTTCTACCAACCTCTGAATTATTGCTTTTTATTTTTTTTGAAAAGCTAGTATAAAGGAAAAGTAGTGGTGAGAAGAAGTCCTTGTGGGTTTAACCAATCATATTTTGCATACTGTTCACGGTTGCAGTGACTAAAGCCGGCCACAGATTATACGATTTTCTTTCCTGCAACCACAGTTTGTGGGACAGAAAATATCTCGATTACCCCATCAACACAGCCATTGTTGATGGGCGAATCCCTCCTGTGGAGCTATTGTGTTCTCCCAGCGAGGAGGCATGGGAAGTTGTCCCTGTTGGGAATACACACTGGTTATGGCTTGCAAATACAGCTGCTAGCAATAATCGCATGTTAAAAATATGACATACTGGTTGTACCCAAGTTGATCAATGGATTGATTTGGGTACAATCGGCCTGCCCATAGATGGATCGAAACACAGGCAGCCCTGCCTGAAGCAGATCAGATGTGATCCATCCATGGCCCAGCTTAAAAGAGACGTATGGCTTTTTTTAGGCTGGGTTCACACTGCCACAAAGAGCAGCTCACAGCAGGGGTCCAGTGTGTCCCTGTTCACCATTTCAATCCGCTTTTTTGGCTTAATTCGGACCTGAAACGGACCAAGAGGCACACAGGACTCCTGTGCAATTCGCACCAGAGCGTCTCTGGAGATGTGTGAACCGGCTCCATAGAGAGCCAGTCAAAATCTCCTGACATGCGAATCGGATGAGAGGAAACCCGCATCCAATTTGCAATAGTGTGAACCCAGCCTCAATCATACTAACCTGGGTGGATTGCAGCATTAGTCTGATGCTGCATCTGTTGCCTGCCGGCTCTAAGACTGAGAACTGCATGATCAAACACAGCTGATCGCTCAATTCTCAGAGCTCCTTGAGCAGAGAGCTGGTGACTGTTAGTCACCGGCTCTATGCTCTGCCACCCCCCCCATGCTCACTGGAGTGTTGGGCTGTGGAGGGGGCGGGAGCGGCTGGCTCAGACTCTCAGCAGCTCGCTGAGAGTTTGAGCCAGGTGCTAGTGAAGGCTTCTGGGTGGATCACTGCTACATGGTCACAATCTTTCCCCAGCCTGGAGCAGCTCTGTAACATCAGCCAAAAGCGTGCTCTAGTCCGCTGTCGGCTGAAAACGGGTCACAAGAGTGCAGAACCACCTGCACTCCTGTAATCCACAGAAGGAAGTACAGCCAAATGAGCTTTGCCTGTACTTCTCCTTTAAGGCTATGGTATGGGTGAGTCCTGTACCTGAATTCTGTGCTAAAGCTGGCCATACACTGTACCATTCCCCATCCATGCTAAACAGTGTCGACGGAAAGAGCTTTCCTGCTGGCTACTGAATTCTGATAGCCTGCACTCACGGCTGGCAGAATACTCAAACAGTGGCTACAACTGACTGAATGCTACTGCTATTTGGCTGACAATTTTCCACCCAACTCCTTCAATTATCAGATAGAAGGCTGTTGGGTGGGAGGGTGCCAAGATGGCCACCCATAAAGGAATTTCAGCAGGTTCATCAGGAACTGACTGAAATTTGCTCCGTTTATGGTCATCATAAACGGTGTCCATTTTTTTCACTTTAGAGGGTTGAAAGGTATACCATACACCACCCAAACCATGTAAGCACACACCATCTGATTCAAAGTTTGCTTGCAACAGGCAAGTGGCAATCAAGTCACCTAGAGCTGCCATACGATAACATGCTCTTCATTTTGCTTTAAAACTGCCACAAAAAGTGTGGTGGGTGAAGCAATGCATTCTGTGGAGAAGAGAGAACCAATATATGGCTGCACTGTCATTCTTGGTGAGACAGCTGCCCATTCATGGCCAGAGCTAAAGAGTACCTGTCTACCATGATGCTTTTACACTGACAATTGGAAGCCATTGGTGGTGGCAAGTATGGGATAATTGATATAAAATAAAATGTATGCTAGAAACCATCTCTTTTACCTTCTTTATGATCACATATCTATTTCTGAAATTTCTGAAATTTCACTGAACCTGATATTTCATTGCCCCTGGGTGGTCAGGGGCAGTAAAACTATGGCTCACCCATCTGTTTTGAGTATGTTTTGACAAAATGTACAAGACAAACATCAAAGCAATCAGAAATATAGGCAGCTGACGGGATGTGCAAATGCAGATTTTAAGTAAAAGTCTAGCTTGATCCCTCCTCACCTACATTTCTTTATTGGTCCTTTAATGGGATAAGTGGCTTCACAAACCAACACAGAGGTCTGGGAGGGAGCTGGGCTCAGACTTAAGCGGATTATAGATGGATCAGCAGTCCCTGCTGGAGCAGCCAAATTCGATCCATGTGTGGCCACTCCTGCTCCACAGACGTCGATCTAACAATCCCCTCGAGTCCCCATTGACTCAGCAGGGAGGATACCTCTATCGACCGCATATGTGTTGATGAAGGGATCCATTAATTTTTTTGATCAGCTCACTGGCTGATCCAAAAAAAAAAAAGCAATCAATCAATAGCCAGCTTAACTTTTGGCCCCCGTTCACATTGGCATGATTTCACATGTCAAATTGCAGCCTATTGCCAGCAACAGCACTGTCCCAATCGGAGTGATGCCAAATTTGCAGTGCGGCACCGATTTCCAAATGTAGTTCCTGCACTACTTTTTGGTGACTTCGGCGGGCCAGTGGCATGACTTGGTGTGTTCTCATCTACTGTCTAGAGCAGCCTTTTTCAACCAGGGTTCCCAGGCATCCTGGGGTGCCTTGAGGATCAGGAGTGCCTTGGCAAAATGCCTAAAAATTGTATACAAGGCAATAGGTGGATGAAGCTTGCCTTTTAATTACACAAAGCCACAGGTTTTCATTGTGCAGCATTACGACCTTCTCAGTATTACGAAATCATCAGTTGATAAGGGGGATGTAAGTCGCCTGTATAGCATCCTTGTTTGACCCTCCAATGCCCCTCTCTATCAGCTTTGAGGTCACATTAGCTGAGTGATGAAGAAAAACTGAGGAAGAGGAGAAACATTGGAATACTAGTCTGTACCAGTTTGTACCTCTAACGTTGGGTCTCCTACGTGTGTGGATCTTGCTGCCTCAAGACTGTCTATCTTGGCTGGGACAGAAACCATTAAGGCTGTGGCTTGGCCGCCAGTGTCCTATCAACTAATGAAGCTGTGCATCAATGGTTGCTAGGATGCTGGTGACAGGGCCACATAGTGTCACTGGTTGCTGGGATGCAGTAGTTTGTTAGTTATTGTGCAGGCGGTTGCTGCCCTGTGTATGAAGGCCAATGTTACTGAGCTGCGGTGGGGACTGAGTGTATGGGCACCTTGGCCCCACTGCTACCTGAGACGGTTGCTTCACTTTGCCTCATTGATGGCACAACGCTGTGTGGGGTGAGCATACATAGCCCTATGTATTTCACTTTTTCGGAAAGTCAACATTTACAGGGGGCTTTGGGGGGGGGGGGTCCTGAAGGCAGATTAGGGTGATAGTAAATTAATTAAACACGGGCACTGACTGTTTTCAGTGTCTTCAGTTACAAGAACCTGTTATCTTGCCTAGTAAAGGTGAACTACAGCAGTGGTTCTCAAACTCAGCCCTCATGGACCCCCAACAGGCCATGTTTGCAGGTCTTCCTTTATCTTGCACAGGTACTTTAAATCAGAGTCAGTGGCTTGGTATTTTGGACAGCTGTTTTATCTAAGAGAAATTCCCAAACCATGGTCTGTTGGAGGTACTTGAGGACTGAGGTTGAGAACCACTGAACTACAGGATTGCTGTAAATGTAATTTCTAGGTGTCAAGGCTGTATATATAAAATGTAATCATAGGGCATGATCGAACTATATAAATCATGAATATTAATAGTATGGTTAGGCTGTCCATACACAGAGCAAATTGAAATTTGCTTGATTCCTCCATCAACACAGACAGTATTGATGCAGGAATCTCTCCTTCCCGGCCATTGTCTTTTCCCAACGAGGGGGCAGGGAATGCTATCCCCGCCGGGAGAAGACAGTGATTGTTGCTAGCGATAATCACAGGTAAAACCCGGCATGCTGGTTGTACCCAAGTTAATCATCATCCAACTTGCTAAATTCAGCCTGCCCATACATGGTTTGAATCTCCAGCTTCAGCAGGAACTGGCCAAGATTTGAACTGTGTACGGCCTGTCTAAGGTATACAGATTCAGCATACAAAGGTCTACCTCACCTGTCTGATTTATACAGTGCCGACATATTACGCAAAAAGAAAATGCACAAAGACTAAATAGGGTTTTATAGTGAATGTGGCCATCATCTCATCTGCCATCATATTCTATGTTAAACCTCTCCTGTCACAGAAGTCAGGCTGGCTCCTGGTGCAGCTTGTGGTGTAACTAGACTCTTGGAGCCCCAGCTCTCCTGCTCTAGCCCAGGCTTTTAGTCACAGGCATTGAGCTGCCGGTCCTACTGATGTCATGAGGGAGGTTGTGGGGGGGGGTTGTCTACTGATCAGGCCGCCTGGAATTCCAGCCAGGGTGAAAGTTCACTCCACTTCCCAGAGACTGAGGGGGCCTGGAGGAGGCTGAGCAAACACCAGCCAAGGCTGCACAGTTAACAGAGCTTTGCTGTTCTCCTGACACTGGGGAAGGGGCTTATGTGCTGGTGTGACGGGAACACACATCGTGAGATGAAAGGAAGGGGCCTATCGCTGTGGAGCTGGTTAGTCACAAGCTGACACACATGGGCGCAGTATGCTCCCTCTTTGCTCCTAATGTGAAGCAGCTCTCACTTGCAAATCAATACCACACAGCTCCTCTGGAGCGCCAAGGAACATGAACAGCTCTGCCATTCACACCGAGAGGTAGAAACACTGCCCTGTATCAGATGGGTACGCCAGCCGAACATGGAGGGTTCCTGGTGGGAAAATATGGAGAGATAAGAGAATGAAGCTGCTGAAAGCAACTGCTGAGATGTTTTGTAAAGCTGCTCATATGTATTTTTTAGAATATACAACTATTTTGAT
Source organism: Glandirana rugosa (assembly GCA_018402905.1). Classification (NCBI taxonomy): domain Eukaryota; kingdom Metazoa; phylum Chordata; class Amphibia; order Anura; family Ranidae; genus Glandirana; species Glandirana rugosa. The sequence continues at coordinate 275,199 of BLSH010022067.1, forward strand.
ACTTTCACAAAAAAACAAGCCAATGTGGGCTTTTTTGATCACAATTTTTATAGCGGAAAGAACGGTTGGACAGGTTAGAAAGGTTTAAGCGCAAGTGGTGTAATTGAGTATACGTTTTTGAATAAAATGGTTTTAGGGCATTGAAAAAAAAAAAAAAAAAAAACACACATTGCTGAACGCAGTTTTCTACCGCAAATTCTAAACTCACAACAGCAAAATCAATCTCTATATGCAGCAGATTATACTCACTGTGGAATCTAAGGGGGTTTATCCTCCGCATTGTGTAAAAAGGCTGTTTGATCCGGTCTTCTCTGATACTCCCCTTCTTTTACTGTCCCCTATCCATCTGCTTATAGAACAGATCCCTAGGATGCACTCTGCTCATGTTCAGGTTGGTGTTTATTGCTAGAGAGTCCATTGTTTGGTTTTTTGGGAGTGTGCATCCGATCAGCACAGGGCCAATCAGCAATGTCCAGACAGAGGGTCAGGGGACATACAGCCTCATAGGACAGTCAGAGGAGAATGAAAACTCCTCCTACAAGCTTTAACCAGTGCTCGGCCAGACACTGATAGAAGTCACAAGACTGCTATATACTGCTGATGAGAAAAGGTACTTAGCAGTTTACATTAACTAAAATGATTACATTTCCATGTTCCATGTACTGTGGGAGACCAGATATAGTGAATGCATGGTCCTGGGTTTAGTAACACATTTAAAGCTGAATTCAAGGCACAAACACTCATTTAAATGTATTCATCATCAGCCACAGGGGATATAAATCCACTTTTGTGTGCACCAAAAAAAAATAAAAAACAAACATTTGCAAATCCAGATATTACCATATAAAAGCAGCACTGACATAATCACTAACTGTCTAGTGCAAAGAGCAGAGATGTGGGATGGACACAGCAGCCCCACCCACTGCAGAAAACTACAGGTGGGGGCAGATACAAGACCAGTCACCCTGCACAAAAAGGGAGAGTTGCAGTGACCGGTCTTTATTACAGGAAGATCCTCCACAAAGGATTACTGGACAGATTTGGAAGAAATACACCAAGATTTACATACGAATACACATGCCTCTTACATTTAGACATGATTTGCTTATCCTGGGATTCAGCTTTAAATTAGATAACTTGGGCTAAATTGAGCAATAAGTGCTCATGTGTGACTCTATTTAAAAAATGTACATACAAAAAATCTGCCACCATTATAGCATCAATCTAATCTCCACAAGCAGCCTGACTGATCGAAACACAGCTCATAATAATTGAGTAGTGTGGAAGATTAGAGGGACCCACTCAGGTTAGCCATATGGAAACTACCATTGTGGACCTCTTATGTGATCCTCATCCTTGCCTCACTACTTTGTCACAAATCAAGAACAAATATGCAGCCTGCGAGGTTGGAGCTTCCCAACAACACAGTCCGGCAGCTACTTTTGTCCGAGAGTGACTAATGTAGTAGCTGCCAGCGTGTGTTGTTGTGGGCTTGTGTTTTTATGAATGGCTGTGCTCCTCTACAGCTGACATTCACAACACAAGCCGTCGGCAAATAGTGTATTAACCTCCTCTGAACCGGCTGGTGGCTGCGGTCGGTTGTGAACTCAGTCTGTTATCATAGAAGAACAAACAAAGATGGAAGCAGAGGAGGCACAGGGCTGTATGACATGTAGGGCTGTGCCTTCAGTGCTGTCTCTGTATGAAGCAAAGTTCCCTTCCCTTCACAAGTAGCAAGCTCCCATCCAAACATATGTCGTGTTTCAATACAGGCAGAAGGCAGGGACATCGGTTTATACACATGCCCTATAATGTCCACGTTGCTTCAAGGAGAAGGCCTCACACCACATTCCTGCCTTGGATTCAGCATGTGGTGAGTGTCCTCCCATTTCTACCACTAAGCCCAAAAGGGTGAAATATGTCAGCACCCTCTCATCTCTACCACTAAGCCCGTAAGGATGAAACGTGTCAGTGACCTCATCTCTACCACTAAGCCCAAAGGTGAAACGTGTCAGTGACCTCTCATCTTTATCACCAAGCCCATAAAGGTGAAACGTGTCAGTGTCCTCTCATCTCTACCACTAAGCCCGTAAGGGTGAAATGTCTCAGTGTCCTCTCATCCTTATGACTAAATCTGTAAGGGTGAAATGCATCAGCACACAGCAGCAACATGTCTTTGTGTGCATGTGCTGGTCCAGAAAAAACTTACTATGAGTGATGTCATTGGTGTGTGGCCATTTACTTGTCTCAATGCAGAATACAGAGCATCACGCATTTCAACCTTATGGGCTTAGTCGTAGAGAAGGGGTAGCCTGTAGGTGGGGACTCTCAGTGTGCCTGTGTTGCCTAAAGAAAGACTTACTACGAGTGATATCATTAGACTGCAGCCTCTCTAGGACATATGTAGGACTAAGCCTGTAAGGGTGAAACATGTCAGAAGGGGTGACCTGTTGGTAGGGACCTTCAGTGGGCATGTGCTGGCTCAATTAAAACTTACTATGAGTGATGTCATTGGAAAGCAGATGCTTTACCGGTCTTGACATGGAATACGAAGAGGCATGCTTTTCATCCTCATGGGCTTAGCCATAGAGATAAAAGGAATTCTCTACAACTAAAGGCAGGCCATACATTTTTCAAGATTCAAACAGTGTATAGGCAGGCTAAGTGTACCAAGTTGATCGATCGATCAACTTGGGTAAAACCAGCATGTTTATTGCTAGTGGCTGCTATAGATGCTAGCAATAATCACAGTCTTCTCACGACAGGGATGGCATACCTCACCCTCCCCCACCAGGAGAAGCCAATGGCCTGGCAGGAGGGATTCCTGCATTAACACGGTCTATGTTGATTGGGGAATCATAATTTCTTTCCTGTAACCACGGTTGCAGGGAAGAAATTTGCTCCTTGTATGACCTGCCTATGCCTTTAATGATGAAATGTATCAGAAAAGGGTGGCCTGTGGGTGGGGACTCAGTGTGCTTGTGCCTGCTCAATAAAAGCTTACGAGTGACATCATTGGTGTGCGACCACTTACTTCTCTCAGGTCAGTACTTTCCGATTTCCTGACCTGGAACAAACAACACTGAAGGCAGAGTGGGGCCAGAATTTCTTATTTGCATGCTTGCTCCAGGCCAGTGGTTCAGGAAACAAAGTAATAAGGTTAGTATGACAGCCAGGGAGCGAGCATTTTCAAAAGAAGAGGCTAGCAATGGAAGCTTCCAAATTTGTCAGTACAGGTTTCCTAGAAGATGATGTTCTGAGATAAATGAAACATTTTTGTGCGATGTGTGCTGTCTGACAACATTCAATTCGGTACAGTTTAGATGGCTTCTTGTGGCAAAACTACAAATCCATTCATACTGAATGTTTACATTCTACAACAGCTCGTTTAGGAAAAAAGAGGTTGTGGGGCCTGGAGCTGAAGGAAATCACCAATCTCCAAATGACAGGACACAGTCAACAGTGTGTGAGGGATGAGCCATAGCAGTCTGCATTGTCAGGAAAGGAAACGAGGGAAATCTCCATAAGGAGGACACAGGCAACAACAAAAACCTTATCCCTTCCCTTGCTCTATCCAAAACAAAAAAACTTTTAGCACAATATCTGCTGCTGCTAAAAGCCAAAGAATCAAGAGCTAGCTTTCTGCACTATACTGCTTGAAGCTCTTTGTAAAGCCAGAAACCTGGCCACAGATGGTTTGATTTTCAGCTGTCCCCTACTGAATCGGCCAAAATTGTACCTCCCCACTAAGCACAGTGGCTTATGCCTGGTACACACGATGAAAAAAAATTGGACAAAAATACCACTTTTCGAAGCGATCGTACAATAATCTGATCATTAGTACACCGCTTTCGAGAGCCGATCATGACAGTTCATGTGAAATTACCTGAAGGGACAAGCCCAAACCTTTTTCTCGTATGACAGCAGAACAAACGATTTTCATTTAATCAGTACAGTATTTGTCCGAAGTTGTATTCTGTCATATAAGAATTTTCATGACTTTAGTAACTTCTTCATTTTCGAAATGAGACGATCATTTTGCCCGATAGTCTCATTGTGTGCAAGAGGCTTAAGCGGTGAACACTTCTGCCTTGCAGAACTTTGGTCCTTGGTTCAAATCCCAGCCAGAACACTTGCCTGTATGGTGTTTGCCTGGCTTTCCCTCACGTACTTCTACTGTAAAATAGGAGCCTAAGGCAACCCATACTAATTTTTTTTTTTTTTTTTTTTTGAATGAAAAAAAAAAAAAAAATGGCCCAATTCCCCCATCCACACACTCAAGGTAGATGAGGGAATCCTTCCTACTGAGTTATTGTATTCCAACGGTGGGGAGATTTCACTGCCATCTGAATAAACTGATCCATGCTGCTGGCTATAAGCTGGCAGTGGCGGCCCATGCATTAGGGGTGCTCAGGCGTTGCCCCCCCCCTACATCCATGTGTCCGGCCCCCTGATGCCGGATGCATAGATTCCAATGGGGGGGGGGGGCGATGTGTTTTTGAAGCATGTGATTAGAGCCAGATGCTCTAATAGGCTTCAAAAAAGGGTGTGCTCCGGGCGCAGTTCGAAGCCCACCCAGTTGTGTGATGATAACGAATGAATATTCATTATCGCCACGCTGGTCCTCCTCCCGGCCCATCAGGGAGGGGGTTCGAGACCTGTCACCCGATCAGCTGAATCCGACGCCCAGCAGGAGGAGAGATGAGATGCACAGTGGAAGCCGCCGTTATCTAAGAGAGGACACAGAAGCCGCTGCCCTACCCACAGCTTGCCGCCCGTCACCATGATGAGGTAAGAGGCGGGCAGAAAGCGAGTGGGCAGGTTGCGATATGTGCTGCTGAAGTGCCGCTGGCCGCCGGAGGGTTGTTGGGTACTGGTTGAGTGCCGCTGGCCACCACTACTGCATGGTAGATTGACATGTGTACAACCAGTCTGTCCAATACATGGAATAATATTTGGCTGGTCCCTGCTGAACCAGCTGAATTCCGATCCATGTATTGGGAACTTTTAAAGTGGTTTAAAGGCTAAAGGTTCATCTTAATGCATTCTATGCATTACGATAAAAAGCCTTCTGTGTGCAGCAGCCCCCCCCACCTTAATACTTGCCTGAGCCCCATTTTGATCCAGCTCTGTTGCACAAGAGACTTGGCTGTCCAGGACTCTCCCTCATTCGCTCCCAATGAGCGCCTTTGGCTCCCGCTGCTGTCAAAGTTAATGAGCCAATGAGGAGAGAGGGGGGGCTGGGGGCAGACCGTGGCTCCATGTCTGAATGGACACACTGAGCTGCGGCTCAACTGCTCCCATAGCAAGCGGCTTGCTGTGGGGGCACTCAGCAGGAGGGAGGGGCCAGGAGCACCGAAGAGGGACCCGAGAAGAGGAAGATTCGGGCTGCTCTGTTCAAAACCATTATACAGAGTAGGTAAGTATAACATGTTTGCTTATTTTTAACAAAAAAAAACCCCAAGACTTTAGTATCACTTTAAAGTTTAAGTTTGTTGAGGGCAGGAAATTATGTGAATATACAGTATGTACATCGCTGCATAAAATGTTGTGAGTTTTATAAAATGTCTGTAATAATAAAATTAAATTTCAGCTGTGGGTGGTCCTGCAAGCACCAACATGCTTGACAAAAGTTGACCGAGCCAGATGGAAAAAACCATGGCTGGCAGAAGAGATTTCTCTATTCTCTTTGTTTAAAGTGGTGGTCAACCTGTGACAACCACTTTAACCTACAGGTAAGCCTAGAACTTGTACGGTTCAGGAGATATGCAGTGTTTTGCATGTGCCGACGTCACGTTTCGCTGCTGACCCTGTGCCGGAGTCGCGGCCCCGGAATGAAGAGGGGGCAGAAGATGGACGTGGCCTGGAGCGGGGACATCGCTGAACGCCGCAGGCTTAGTTTCCAGGTAAGTGGCACATAATGGGCTACTATGCGATGCATAGTAGCCCATTATGCTTCTACTTTACAGGGTTATATTGAGGAAGTAAACCCCATCTGGGTTGCCATAGGTGGTTCAAATCTCGACTGGTTCAGCAGAGACCGGCAGAAATTGGATCAATCTATGGGCAATCTGATTGTACTCAAGTTGATCCATCGATCAACTTGGGTATAACCAGCATGTTGGATTTTTCATGCAATTATTGCCAGCAGCTATAACCCCCCCGCTGGAAGAACATAATAGCCCCGTGGGAGGGATTCCCCCATCAACACTGACTGTGCAGTGCAGACTGTGCAAAATCGCAGCATCTATGGCCGGCTTTATGCTACTTTCACACTGATCCGCTGCAAAAACACAGTAAAAACACATATGTAATTTTGCCGCATTGGCCGTGCGTTTTTTTAAAGGACATGAAAAAAAGAAAATAGCACCTAACACGCATCACGGGTGGGTTTTTGCTGCATTTTCCATTGATTTCAATGGGGAGGTGTGTTTTTGGTGCGGCTTAACTGACCAAAAATGCGGCAAGCAGGATTTTTTTACACCGCAACGGAAGTGTAATGGACCAATGTGAAGACAAACATAGAATTAACTTATTTTATTTATTTCAGGTACTTCTATAGCCTTGTCAATTTATGCAGTGCTTTACATATACATTGTACATTTACATCAATCCCTACCCTCAAGAAGCTTACAATCTAAGGTCCCTAACTCACATTCATACATATACTAGGGGCCAATTTAGACTGGATCTAATTTACCTACCAGCATGTCTTTGGAATGTGGGAGGAAACCGGAGTACCCGGAGGAAACCCACACAGGCACAGGGAGAACATGCAAACACCAGGCAGGTAGTGTCGTGGTTGGGATTCAAACCAGCGACCCTTTTGCTGCCAGGCGAAAGTGCTATCCACTACACCACCAATTTAAAGGAAAGCATTTTTCTTCAGCTTTTCTTGCACTTTTTTTTAACGCAAAAGGGCTTAAAAACTGCTCTGTGTGAATCTAGCCTTAAAGTGTGGATAGGGGAATCAACTGAATAGCTCTCACCCAGCCTGCGAAGGGTAAAAACAGTGTCAGTGCTATATAAAAAAGGAGCAAAACATTAAAAGTAGCAAGTATTTTATTTATCAACATTTCAAGGGATGTTCTTTTTGTAACTATGCATCTCTATGTTAGCATTTGGACTCTGTTGCAGTTTATGTGATTGTTACGCTGTTATTCACTTTAAAGCACACATGAATACAAAAAAAACAAAACAAAAACTAAAAAAAAAAAAAAAAAAAAAAAAGATCCCGTACGATACTTATATAAAAAAAGTAAGTCACACAGTATAGAGCAAGGCAGTGTGCGTCCTCCCAGGAAGGTGCTGTGCTCAGGTAGGTACACTGTCTTCTCACCTGGCCTGTGTGTGTGCTGGAGGTGCAGACAGGGACAGAGCAGGAAGGAGACAGCGCAGACATCCAGGAGACTGGCTCCCAGATTAGAGAGGTATGTGGGTGGAACCATACACAGGATGTGAAGCCGGCAGAGGGGGGAGGAGATGGAGGAAGGACTGAATCACAGGCTCCAGGAACTTTTCACCTCACTAATTCTATTCAGCCCATGTGCTCTGCCTCTTCTATGGGTGAAACACAACTGTGCCTTTACAGCTGTGCTAGGGTGGACATTAACCCCCTGTGCACCGAAATCCGGACTTCCTACCGTCCCTTTCCAAGCCACAATACTGCGTCTTACAGCTACAGAAGCCGTTCATAATCTATAAATCGATATGAAAACATCCTAAAAGTTTAAAAAATTGGAGAGGTTTAAAGGCGGCCACACACTTACTAATGTGATTATTCAATCGATCGTTTCATACAACTAAAAAAATAAAATAAAAAATAATCAAAATGAACAATAGTAAACCACAGACCTGTTAGATCGCTTTAGCAAGCTTTTGATCGGCTGTGGTGGATCTTTATTGATTGTTTCTTATGGATCGAATATCTGTGTGCGTGTCAAACTGATCATATTGCAGATTGAATACATGGCCATTTAGAATATATGAATAGATCAATTCAGGCAGATTTTATTTTCAGTTGGTACTGTATTTGTCGCACAGTGCAATATTTTAGTTGATGAATCGCTTGTTTGCGATTGCTCGTACCTAGATTGATCCAAGAGTGTGACCACCCTTAGATAAAGCTGGAAAGTTTGTGACGCAGAGCTGACATCCTGCTCAGTGAGACTTAAAGTGGAATTCCACCCAACAGTGGAACTTCTGCTTACTTGCTTCCCCCACCCCTCTCCTCTGGTGCCACATTTGGCACCTTTCAGGGGGGGCGGATTCCGGTTTTTGACAGGTCCCTGTCCGCACTTCTGGGAGACAGCACCGTTCCTTGGAAGTTCAGCCCCCCTCCTTCTTCCCCCGCTACCGGGCCAATTAGAAAGCACAGCGTGCTTCGCATATGCACAGTAGGGAACGGTCTGTGAAGCTGGAAGGTTTCCCTTAGTGGAGATGGCGGCAGCAGCACCCGACAGCCAATCTGAAGAAAATTGGCTGGGGTGCCGACATCGTGGGCTCCCTGGACAGGTTAGTATCCTAATATCAAGGCCTCATACACCCGGGTGTATTAAAAAAAATAAGCCCGACGTCAGAGAAATATCTGCGTTCTTTTCTGCGTTTTGCATCAGCGTTAATGAGCGTCGGCGTCAATAGGCGTTTTTTTTAACAAAAAACATTCCTCTGCTATTGCTTAACCTGAAAATGTCGGCGTCAAAAACGCCTTTAGTGAGCTTTTTGCTGCGTCGGCGTCAAAAACGCCAAAACGTTACAGCCTCGGAAAGCGCTGGCTGTGGGTTGTACTTTCAGCTCACTAACGCCGACGCCATCTACAGCTCAAAAGCGCTGCCATTTTTATGGGGCCATTGAATAACACGGAGAGCTGTAAAAAACACAAAAAAAACGTGGCTGTAAAAAACGCCCGTGTGTATAAGGCCTAAAAGTCAGCAGCTACAGTATTTGTAGCTGTTGACTTATTTTTTTTCCCCCAGAGTTTTTCTTTTTTTCCAATTGGTCTAAAACATCCAAAAACGTTGGGGATGGATGTTTTTAAGCATTTTTGGGCTTTTTTAAGTGTTTGAACATTTTTACAGCTGAAAATAGTCCAAAAAAACCCTCAGCTCTTGGGTTTTTTTTACAGCTCAAAAACGGTTGATAACAGCCTATGTGTGCATGAACACATAGGATAACATGATAAAGGGTTTATTGACTGTAGAAAAAAACTTCTGCAGCTGAAAAAAGCTGCTGAAAAACAGTTAAAAAACGTCCTGTGTGCATGAGGCCTTAGGCATTACCAAATGAAAGCGTTTGTTACCCTAAAAATAAAAAATGGATCCTGTCCCTTTAAAGCGTGGTATACAGCACAGTGCTTGTAATTTGGCCCCTTCTCTCATCTGAAATACCTGGCTGATCCTGCCATTTTCTACCCTCCCCTCTGTAAACCGACCACAGCTTATCATGGATGCTGAGCCCTGACACCGTGGCCAGTTTACACGCCTCCGTCATCCACTCTCTGCTTCCCTCGCCCCCCTCCCCTCACTAACGCTGCTGAAATAACATGTACATTTTTATACTATCTGCTCTGTCTGCTAATCTTGTGTCCCCCTGTGTGTATGATTTATTAAAAAAATGCAGATTATACCTCATTTCAGTGCACCGCTCGGTGCTCACGTGACCGGTTGACTCTCTCCTCCTCTCGTCCCGACTGACGTCAGCAGGGGAACCTCAGCCCTGCCCCCTGCAACTGTCAGGCGGAGAGAGGAGAGAGTCGCCCGGTCACGTGAGAACCGAGCAGCGCACTGAAACGAGGTATAATCTGCATTTTTTAAAAATAAATCACACACACAGGGGGACACAGGATTAGGACACAGAGCGGATAGTATGAGGAGGTCAGAGGGGCTTAACAACCACTTTAAATTTTGTTGCAATAATAAAGGAAGTCTGCACTGAAGAAAATCTGGAGGCGGATATTGCTGCGCTCTACTTCTGTAAATACTAGTTGCCCGGCTGTCATATTGATCCGATATGCTCAGTACTTTCTAAGTCCCTGATCTGAGCACCCCCTTTGTCATCTTACAATGCAGTCTGCCATTGTGGAGTGGAAGGCAGGCAGACGTGCCTATACCTCTGCAAACAACAACTTTTACAAAGTCAGTATTTGCATAGGAATTTCAGGCAATGGGGTGGATAAAGTGGTTACAGTATAGGTATGATGTGGCACATTATGGTGCTTGCTATGCAATATTGGCTTGATTTAAAGTGCAACTAATCCCATCAATTTAGTTTTAAAAAACAGATACATTCCTGCAATGTCGAGAATACCAACTGTCACATTTGTCTGTGCTCTCAACCAAACTGTCACACCATCAAATGGCTGGTGTCGTAACTGTGTAAGCACCATGGCAACTGCAGATCAAACACAGGCTAAGATGGCAGCTTCCATGGCTGAAAAAGATAGAAGGGTTTAGTACTATAGTTCCACTTTAAATTGATAAAGGGCAGTACTAATTATCATTAAGCAATCAGCTAAATGTGTATATAACTGATATATCAGAAGATTTGTCACTTTGTTCAGACAACAATCTTGTAATACAGACAGCTTAGCTAGGTCTAAGAGCCTATTCACACCATGTATGTTGCAGTAACGCAGTTACGGGTTTTGGTGCACTGCGGTGCTATTCGTTGTAAATGGCAATCCAACACACTTCCTGTCCCTCCATGCCACAGCCCTTTTGTTTGAGAGAAAGTAGAGCAAGTCACATGCGCCTCCATACTCAGAAGTAATGAGTATTTTGTTCACTCCCAATGGCTGAATGGAGTGCGGGAGAGCAAAGAAAGGAAAGTATGTGTTGCTGGGGTTGGGGGCATTAAAAATGACTTGCTGTGCCCCAAAGGTTTAAGTGCCTAGACCAGATTTTTTTTAATGTCATAGTTACCACAGGTTTGCTTAATGAAAACAAATCTTTGAATGAATTTTGAATGGAAAAATATCAGTTAATAAAGCTTTGTTTGATTTTCTATCCACAGAGAGTGTAAAAGACTGAGTACTGGGCATCCCCTAGAGAGGTTGAGGTGAGACATGACATTTGCCTCTCGATCCACTGTTTCGGGGACAAGTGACTTTGACTGTGGCAAGTGCTATTTTCAGCAACGTAGTGGAAATTCAGCAAGGATTTCTCCAAATAGCAATTAGCACAGAAAAAGCTATCGTTACAACACTGCCACCATATCAAAGAAAACATGGTTTGTGGTTGACACTTGAAGAACGCGGTTATGAAAATACACTATGTGAAATGCTTTATAAAAAATACATTTGTAAGTTTCAAAAGATGTCACATCGCATGGTCTTTTTGTGGTTACTGGAAACCACAATAACCCTCCGCAGCCATCTGTGTGACCTCTATGGTTGGTCGGACAGTGCCGTAAACTAACACAAGGTTCAGAAAAACAGAAAAATCAGTGCTCCCTACTCTCAGTGGCAAACTAACAAAACACTTGTGGGAATGAAAATAGCACCTCAAAGTAAACTACTGTATGCATGCATATACAATATACGGTATATGTTAATAGGAACACCTCTTCCAGTGACAACTGTCTTAAGAAGGTATTTTTCTCTCATTTTCTGTTATAACTCCAGAACAGGAAGTGAAGATAAATCCCCCCCCCCCAAAAAAAAACCCTTAAAGTAATTTCAGCTATTGTCTACTACATCCAAAGCAAACGAAAATTTTTTGGCTTTGGTGTCAATTGAACTTTACAAGCCTTAACCGGTTAATGAATCTCACCTCCGCTTTGTACATGCGGATCAGGCCTTGGTTGACTTTAGCCCAAGTTGGGACAGCGCTGATGTTCCAGAGTTGGTTGGAGTGTTCTGCGAAAGGTCCCGTCTTCATCTGAAACATAAATAAAAATAATTTCTCCAGCAGCAAGTAAAGAAGTCATCAAACAAAGACCACCATTTTGCAATGTTTAAAGTGGAACTGCACTGCATTTGAGCACCGCAAACAAAAAATGCTATTTTAGTCATTTTTAATATTCAAAGCAATCTCCCCCATCCATCCATGTCTCCATGCTTTATTTTGCTGAGAAATCACTTTGAAAAACTCCCCCGGCATCTCTGGCAGTGGCCATCTTGGGTAAGGGTAGATGTATCATTTACTTCCTGGAATCCATCTGCCCTTAGCTCAGCCATAGGCTGAGCTGAGAACCCCTCCCTCCTCTTCTGAAGACTCCCGGTATGTATGACATGTGCCTAAGCCTGGAAAAAAGGAAGTAACTTTAGAAATGTAAAAAAAAAAAAGTTTAACACAAGTAAATATGATATGCTTTCCTAACCATTTACTAATGCTAGCAGCATAGGGATTAAAAATAGTCCATGTTGATTGTGGGAGTGAAGTTCCGCTTTAAGGACCATTTACGAAAGGCAACTGTTAAAACCATGGATATCCTCCAAGAGCATAAAGCCAATGACCCAACATTGATAATGCTTTTACATTCTTTCCTTTAATCTTCTATATTTATGAACCTGGAAGACCAATATAATTGCCTCTAAGGACATGGGCTGCCAGATATGTTCTGCACAGAAGTATCAAGTCATGAAATTGTAGACCAAGCCAACTAAACACAGCTGGATTGAACACAATCTCATGTGTATGGGAGACTCTTCATGCCTCGGTCATGGAGCAAAATCAGTAAATGTGAAAGCGTGAAGTTACTGTGCTACCAATATAGAAAAACTCCAAGCGGCCAGCACAACAACTCTTAACTCTCAACCGCTGACCCAAAAGACCCACAGAAGGAACTCCCTATCTTTTTAGCACATTTAGCTGCCCAAGAATAGGGACTGCACCTGGGAGAGGCTTGAACCCAGATGGAAGCTGCCGACTGCAGAGGTCGTCTCCATTAATATACTTTGGAGTGTTGAGGTTACCCACTGTTTTGGATATCCTGTCCATGTGATGCCTACATATGGATGGTTGAGTAGCAAGTATATACTGTGGAGAGCGCCCTCTGTGGTGTGGAGGTCTGACTGTGAGGTTCCGTCTGATGACCCAGGAGTCCGATCAATGTTGTGTTCTTCAATCGCATATCCAGAGTTTTTCTGGTAAGAGTACCCACTCATGTCTTTGGTGGAGGTCTACACTGCATGCTGGTGAATTTTGAAGTCACATTTTTAGTCTTACAAGAGACTGTACCTTACAAACTCTGTATAAGACAAGGATACAGAGTCTCCTGGGACGCTTAACCAATTTCCTTATTGCTTTGCTGTACATATTTATGCACTTTAAGGATATATAAAGTTTTCCTGGGACATTTTAATTTGCACCTTTGTTGCTTTTTGCACAAGTGTATGCACTTTATAAAATATATGTCATTATGTCATATGGGATTGATTTGTTCACTTAATGTTGGATGTCAATACCAATTTATAATTATTTTTTAGTGCTGCACTATGTTACCTATGGAGCAAAATCAATCTGCGGAAAACCTTAACTCTCTCCACCTTTGATAAGTCTATCTGCCCTCCTTACAAAGCCCTGTGGTTCCCTGTAAACTACAGGTCTCAAACTGGCTGCCCTCCAGCTGTTGCAGAACTACAAGTCCCATAAGGTATTGCAAGGCTGCTGGTCACTTGCATGACTCCCACAGGCAAAGGCAAGATGGGACTTGTAGTTCTGCAACAGCTGAAGGGCCACCAGTTTGATACCCCTGCTATAAACACACTGCTTGTCCTTAGTACAGCTGGATTGTGCATGCAAGAACACCCAGGTTAGTCATGGGTAGGAAGAGATATCAGTAAAGCAACAGCAAGTGAAAAGACCATGTGGTCATTGGGCCTGCAATAATGATTTAACCCATTGGTACATTCTAAGTTAAAGAACGGTTAATCTTTACATAGGCGAACGTTAATGAAAGCCTCATTACATGGAATCATAAAAACATTGCATAGATTTTGGCTGGTTCCTGATGAACCAACCAAAATCCAACCACTGGGTAGCCCTGTCACGACCCTACCGCTTGACATCTCTCTACAGAAAAATCCAAGGGGCTGGGCAGAAAATTGTCTGCCAAACAGCTGCATCTAATTAATTAGACACTGTTTGGGCATTTTGACAGCCACCGGGGCTGGCTGTCAAAATACAATAGCTGAAGCGGGAGATTCAGTCGTCCGTGCTGTATATCGCAGTTGAATGTATGTGGCCAGCTTTAATAGCATTCATATTTGTAGAATAAGTATGGTACACAAGTTGTTCCAATGACAGCAAGCACACGAAGACATACGCAGGTATGGTTTCACCTCACAAGAAATGTAAAATGCTGTGTAGCGAGTCTTTCGATCTCGGCATCCTTGCCAGACAGCACAGCCAGCAATGGCAGCATAACTTGACTTGAACCCCCCTAGCAGTGGCGGCTGGTGAAATTTTTGGATGGGGGGGCGCCAGGCCCAGCCCTTCCTTTTGACCCCTCCTACTTCTAATAAGCCCCTCCCCTTATAGAATCCACCCACTTCGTCCCCTGTATTCCACATATTGTGTCAGGAGTATACAGCTCAGCATCACAGGACACAGTATACAGCTCAGTTCACCCACCTAAGATATTCCCCTCCCCGAATAATCTTCATCCTCCCCAGTTTTCCTTCCCGACCCGGACCGCGGGGGGGTAGGTTTTTAAAGTGGTCGGCGGTGACGATCCCCCCAAGTTCAGTTCAATACGACGGTAACGACCGACACGACAGACCGTTCCTACGGCTCTAGCTTTCTGAGCGATGTGTCGTAAAATGTAAAGAACACTCCACTTTGGTATGGACGCATACAGAAG
>BLSH010022067.1:331567-342538 GCA_018402905.1 Glandirana rugosa
CGACTTATTTACAGTAACCAGGGTTTTTACAGACTATATTGCAGCGGCCATATCAGACATTTTTGGGACCAATGACATTTATTCAGCGATCAGAAATTTAAATGTCCACTGATTACTGTATAAATGTCATTGGCAGTGAAGGGGTTAACCTGCAGGGGGAGAGCTAGGGGGTTAACTGTGTTCCCTGGGTGTGTTCTTACTGTGTGTGGGGGGGGGGGGGGTTGGGCTAACATGGGCATGAGAGATCTAACTGATCCCAGTGACAGGGATCAGTAGATCACCCATGCCCCTACTAACAGAGCGGGGAACCGCCGTGTTTACATCGGCGGTTCCCCGTTCTTTGCCTGTGGCCGCTCATCGCGGCTCGCCGGTGGACATTGTGTCCGCCCGAGCCGCGGGCACACTCCTCAGGAGTGCGGTGGGCGCGCGCGCTTGTCCCCTAGCGGCTGTTCGCCGTGTTTTTACGGCGATTCGCACTCAGCATCCCGACTGCTGCCGTGAAAACACGGCACACGGTCGGGAAGTGGTTAAACAGAATTTGGCCCCCTGTATCACCTGAAATACCTGGTTGATCTTGCCAGTTTCTACCCTCTCCTCTGTAAACTGACCACTGTTCATCATGGCTGCTGAGCCCTGACTCCATGGTCAGTTTACGTGCCTCCGTCATCCATTGTCTCCTTGTCTGCTCTCCTCTCCGCTCTCCTCCCTATCCGTCAGCTCTTGACAGTGCCCGCCCCCGCCCCTCCCGCTACTGAAATAATATGTGAATTGTGATACTATCCACTCTCTCATTTAATCCGGTGTCCCCATACGTGTGATTTATAAATAAAAAAAAAAATGCAGATTATACCTCATTTTAGAGAGCCACTCAGCACTCATGTGACCGGCTGGCTCTCTCTCCTCCTCCCGATTGACGTCAGAGGGGGAATCTCGGCCCCGCCCACTCTAGCTGCCAGATGGGGAGAGGACAGAGCCGGCTGGTCACATGAGCGCTGAGCGGCGCTCTAAAATGAGGTAAAATCTGCATTTTTTAATAAATCACACGCACGGGGTGGGGACAGCATTAAGAGACAGAGCGGATAGTATAAAGTAGTCATAGTGGCTTAGCAACCACTTTAAGGGAATACTATATTAAGAGAAAGACAGAGGATGCCATAGCTGATCTGCTTTTGATAATGTTACTTGCCTGATTTTCAAAACCGGGAGCTCAGCAATGATAAACCGCCTATTTTTTTTTTTTTACTGCAGGTTTCCTTAAAACTGAACTCTGGTCAAAAACAATATTAGGACATGTGTACTATAAAAATAAATTAGCACTAATTTATTTATTTCAGGTACTTGTATAGAGCTGTCAATTTACGCAGCGCTTTACATATATATTGTATATTCACATCTGTCCCTACCCTCAAGGAGCTTACAATCTAAGGTCCCTAACTCACATTCATACATACGCATACTAGGGCCAATTTAGACCGGATCTAATTTACCTACCAGCATGTCTTTGGAGTGTGAGAGGAAACCGGAGTACCCGAAGGAAACCCACGCAGGCACAGGGAGAACATGCAAACTCCAGGCAGGTAGTGTCGTGGTTGGGATTCGAACCAGCGACCCTTTTGCTGCCAGGCGAAAGTGCTAACCATTACACCACTGTGCCGCCCTGGCACTAATAAAATGTATGCTATGTTTGTAGTCTATAAAACTGGTACTTTCCTTCATACAATATAGTAAGCACCGAACATATAACGCTGAGATTTACACTTTCAGATGGACTACAGTTGTGATAGCGCATTGCACACTACTAGACGTTTTGTGATTGGGGAGGGGAGAGTGTAACGTTTATCTACACCTCATCCATTCATATTTACAGAATAGAGGAGGTACAAAGCAAGCAACCAGATATCCAATCTGTCTCAATGCCAGAAGTTCAGTTATTGCTCTACTGTACAGGGCGATTTAAAGTAAGAGTTTTACATAGATCTGCAGCCTATACACATGGCACACACTTCATTAGTGCCCGTTTATTTTTTACAATGTACTTAAATATTGTTTTCGGGCAGCGTTCTGCTTTAAACCCAACCTCTTCCCCCAAACCTCTTTTATATATCTGAAGTTCCTCTTTAATAACTGCAACATGTGAAATAAAGAAAACAACTGTCCTACAAATACAGTTATTTTTACCTACAAGCTGAGCGCTGCCCCATATAAAAGGAAGAAACTGAAAGTCATCGAGGCCCCAGACCCCTTGGCTGCCTGCAGGCTCCATTCTATAGGTTTTCTGCAGCTTTCGCATAACTTCAAGGTAACTGCAAATATAAAGAAGAGCAGAGGGAGAGAAGACATCAAAGTAATGCACAGACAATGGTGACATTCACAAAGCAATTACTACAAGCTACCAAAGAAGGGCTTTTACTGAGCACTTTGGTGGTCAGCCACTGGACCCCAGTGGATGGTCCTAAATACTGGACCTCCAGATCTTTCTTATAGAAGTAATCACATACCCTTAGAAGGTTCCTTAATATTCATATACAATGTGCACTAGCCAATCCATACTCTGACTGTAATAAAGTTTACCAAACTACGTCAACTCCATTAAGAAAGGAAAACACAAATTTGGTTTTCCTAATTCTCCAGTCTGTCTGACCCCAGTGGGTACTGTCATTTTCTTTCGCAATAAATAAGGCATAGTATTTTCAGGCACATGATTAAAGTGGTTCTAAAGGTTATTATTTAAAAACAAAAAAATAACAAACATGTGGGCTGAACGAAAAAAAACCAAAAAACTGAGGAGCTCGGGGGGAGGGGGTAGATTGCTGTACTAACTATGCGATTTTAGTACAGTAATCTCCCTGCTGAGCTATTGTGTTCTGACAGGGGAACTGCCCCCATACGCACAACACTCACTGGATGCCAATCAGCAGATGTTTTTCTGGCATGCCCATTCTACAAAAGCCATTCCGGGCTCTGTCAGAGAAGCTGCCGTACACATGGGCCGAATGTCGGCCAGTTTCTGTTGAACCACCTGATATTTGGCCTGTGTGTACCTATGATAAGACTTACCTGTAGGTGCCCTGCATATCTCCAAAACCTGCACGGTTCAGGTGATATGCAGTGTACTAGCATTGCCGACGTAATTTCGGCACATGCGCAGTAAAGAAACGGCCTCCGTGCCATTTCTTCACTGTGATCGAGCCATGACTGGCGCACGCGACTTCGACCAGTCACAGAGCTGTAGATCACGGCCCCAGAAGGAATAGGGGCAGAAGATGGACATGGCCAGCACAGGGGACAGCGCTGGACATCACAGGCTTCGTTTGCAGGTAAGTGGCACATAATGGGCCACTATGTGATGCATAGTAGCCCATTATGAATCTACTTTGCAGGGGAATGTAGAGGAAGTAAACCCTAACTGGGTGTACTTCCTCTTTAAGAGTCTGCTAGCCTTAATTGCTGCAGCTTGACATTTGCAAGCTATTGCTGAACCTGTGATCTACTAGAACCCCCAAATCCTTTTCCAGGTTTACAATTTTGAAAGATAAACAGGTATTTTCTGTACTTGCTGAAAATTTTCTTTTCCAGAAAAAGAAAACTAAAAGCAGCTATCCCCTCTAAAGCTGACCATACATCTGTAGTTTTTTTTTAGATCAGTTTCATGCATGTGAACGAGCCCTAAAATAGCTGTCACATGACACTAAAAATCGTTATTAGTAATTGGTATCGGTGAGTACTTGAGAAAAAGTATCGGTACTCATATTCAGTCTTAAAAAACTGGTATTGTGCATCCCTAGTATTTATAGTCTGAGAGGTGAATATAGCAACTATTTTCTTTACAACCACTAGTGTATGCTCTTGGGCCACATGCTCAAATGCAATCAGTAGAGGCAACAGTTTGTGTTTAAAGTGATTGTAAAGTCTTGTTTTTTTTTTTTAGGTTAAAATAACAAACGTTATACTTATCTGCTCTGTTGCAATGGATTTGCACAGAGCAATCTAGATACTCCTCTTCTCGGGTCCCTCTTCTGTGCTCCTGGACCCTCCCTTCTGTTGAGTGCTCCCACAGCAAGCAGCTTGCTATGGGGGCACCTGAACCGAGCCACAGCTCCGTGTGTCCATTCAGACACAGAGCCATGACCCGCCCCCGCCCCCTTTCTCTTCTCATTGGCTGACTGACTGATTGACAGCAGCAGGAGCCAATGGCACCGCACTGCTGTCTCAGCCAATGAGGAGAGGCATCCCGGGCAGCCGAGACAATCCTACAACATCGCTGGATCTAGATGGGGCTCAGGTAAGTACAGTATAAGAGGGCTGTGGAGGCTGCTGCATAGAATGCATTAAGATAACAAACCTTCTGCCTTTACAACCCCTTTAATGATATACTAGATGGCACAGATACCAAAGGGTGGTCAGGTTGTGCCTCCAAGACCCAGCACCATTTAGCACCCTTTCACACTAAGGCATTTACCTTTAAATCCTATGGGACTCTTAAAGGGGTTGTGAAGTCTAAATGTTTTTTACCTTAATGAATTCTTTGCACTAAGGTAAAAAATACTTAGGTGTCAGCATCCCCCCCTCAGCCCCCCTTTACTTACCTAAGACCTCATTCTATCCAGCGCCGTGCACGTCTGCAGATCTCTTCTCTCCCCTCACTTCTGGGTCTTGCTGGCTTTGCTGGGGCACCGTGAGCCATTGGCTCCCAGTGTTGTCAATCAAACCCAGTGACGAGGAATCGGGGGGGGCGAGTCCCGCTGTCTGTGTCAATGGACGTAGCAGAGGGACTCGGGTGTGAGCAGGCGCAAGTGCCCCCATGGGAAGCAGCTTCCTGTGGAGGCACTGGCCAGAGAGGAGAGGCCAGGAGCGCCAATGAGGGGGACCCGAAAAGAGGAGGTTCCCTCCTGCTCTGTGCGATTCTATTGCAGAAAGAAGGTAAGTATGTTTATTTATTTATTAATTTTTTTAATTTATCTTTACAACCTCTTTAACGCCACTGTTTTACAGATGCGGTGCATTTTGAAAAGTCCTAAGTGCTGCATCTTTGGTGCGGCTTTGAAAACTACACCAAAAATGCAGCTTACCATTGAAATAAAAGGAAATCAGATAACATGTCAATTTTTCACAGGTGCAGGCAACCCAAAAATGCACAAGAAAAAGATCTGAAACACAGCAAAATCGCAGTAAAAATGCATATGCATTTTTACTGCGGTTTTGTCACAGAACAGTGTGAAAGGGTGTTTAGGCCAGCTTTGGGTCAGCCAGAAATCAATTAAAGTGGAACAGAAAATTCAGTCCTGCTAGATCACTTCAGGCTGGTCCCTTTTAGCAAGTATTGAAATGTAAAACATTAAAAGTAAGTGCCTATACTGTTTAGAATCCAATAATACAAGGTCTCACCCTGCTCTGCACATGCTCAGTTGCTCTCTATTTTAGGCACTGTGCCAAAGTTGTAAAGACAGATCTGCTGATAGCCTAAAGATTTACTGCTGCTCTGGGGCTCTGGGCTTCAGCAAAATGGCAGCCTCCAGCAAGAACAAACAGGAGCAGTGCTGGAGGCAATTTACAGCACACACTAATTTTGGAATCATGAATATTAATGTGGAATGTATGTTCCTTGCCAAAGAACATTATTTTTATCAAGTTTTTATGGGTAAAGTGTCACTTTAACGACTGCTCAAGTCCGTCAGATGGGAATGCAAATCCACTTGAACCAGGTCAAGTGCAGATCAGAAGAAAATCAACTGCAGGTCGAATTCGCCTGCCAATGATCTCAGAAGCATCTCAAACTGATGTAAAACTTTTGCCATCTACCCAAGCCCAGAGCTCGTCATCACAGGTGTTTAGCCACACACTGTACCCCATGTTTATATAGTAAATGTATTGTGGGGTTAAGTGACCATTCCCATTTCTCTACAGATAACTGAACTGCTGATTTTTTCATCAGAAATCAAATAATCAACTGCTCCTTACTGGTTTCCCAATAACCCCCTTCAATCCCCAACTCCTGTGAGGCAAGGCCTTGCCAATTATATGGCAAGTGTAACAGAAGAAATAAAGTTCAATAGCTTTTCCATACAAGCATCCCGTATATAATTCTTACCGATTGAAGACTTTGAAGACCATGGCGAGCTGATCGTCCCCTTGAAGAACGCCAATTTTACACAAACAGAACAGGAAGGTGGCAAATGCAGCTTCGTGTCCTACAAAGAAAGGGAAAGGGCTGTGACCCACGCAAGTGACCCATTCTTGGTAAAATACTTCTCATTACACACAGACTTATTCAGCTAGATCCAATTCACATGGGCAGCTTTTAAGAGCCATTTTTTCTTGCAGGTCTATTCTGCATATTACTCATTCTTCTTGAGTCGCTGTGGTATGAACTAACACCACGATTACCCCATTTATAAAACACATACTTAAAAAAAATAAAGTAATCAATGATACAAAGGATGCCCGTGTAACTACAGCCTGCATCTTGCATTATTATAGGCCAGGGCTCGACAAAACCAAGGCGCCAGGTCGCAATTGTGACTGGAAATTGTGTCCTGTCGTCTGAATTACAACACAGAAGCGGTCACAATTCCTCCCATGGTGCGCGGACTACCGTTGGGCTGGCCAATAATTGAGTCCGCGGCTTAGCGGCCTGCTGGAGCGGGATACTCACTCCTTTTGTGCAAACCAGTGCCCTCTGGTGGGCGGTGCTGGGATCAGCGCGGCTTGCTCTCACTGACCGTCTACCTCCGACATCTTCCCAGTTTGACAGCTGGGGTTGAGGTTGCGAGCTTGATTGGTTGCCCTTTCCTTACTGGGAGTGCCACCTATTACTGCTCATCAGTGCCACCTATTAATGCCCAATAGTGCTGCCTGTCCGTGCCCATCAGTGCTGCCTGTCAGTGCCGCCTCATCAATGCCCATTCAGTGCAGTCCATCAGTGCCACCTCATCAGTGCCCATCAGTGCCGCCTATTAGTGCCCATCAGCGCAGCCTCGTCAGTGTCCATTAGCGCAGCCTAATCAATGTTGCCTCAGTGCCCATCAGTGCTGCCTATCAGTGCCCATCAATGCAGCCTATCAGTGCTGATCAGTGCAGCCTCATCAATGCAGCCTATCAGTGCTCATCAGCGCAGCCTCATCAATGCAGCCTATCAGTGCTGATCAGCGCAGCCTATCAGTGCTCATCAGCGCAGCCTCATCAATGCAGCCTATCAGTGCTGATCAGCGCAGCCTCATCAGTGCCTCCTACCCGTGCTGCCTCATCAGTGCCCATCAGTAAAGGAGAAAAAAATGAGTTATTTGCAAAATCGTAAAACAACAAAGTTTTTATTTTTTTTAATTTTTGGTCTTTTTTTTCACTTGGCACCAGGCACAATTGACATGCAGTTCTGGGTGCTGGACAGCCGATGATTTACAAAAAACTGGCTCCTA
This sequence comes from Glandirana rugosa, assembly GCA_018402905.1. Classification (NCBI taxonomy): domain Eukaryota; kingdom Metazoa; phylum Chordata; class Amphibia; order Anura; family Ranidae; genus Glandirana; species Glandirana rugosa. Next base: position 338,980 of record BLSH010022067.1, read on the forward strand.
ACTTTTTTAGCTGGCTCCTAGATTCTAAACAAATTTGTCAAGCCCTGTTTTAAGTCCCTTTCACACTTGTGCGACTTGTCCTGTGACTTGGGACTGCAAAGTTGCATGACAAGTCCTACCCCATGATTTCCAATGAGTACCGTTCATATCTGTGCGACTTCAAAGTAGTCCCTGCACTACTTTGGTCTGATTTTGATGCGACTTGAGGTCCACAGACCACAGGATTACACAGGCATTGCTTCAAGTTGCGTCAAAGTTGCGTGACTTTCAGGTCATTCAAGTGTGAAAGGGGCCTTATGCTCAAGATAGTACCCAGCATATGTTCCTCGTTTAACGGGAAGAGACCCGCAGACTATGCGCTGCTGAGGAGCCTGCATGAACAAACCTTAAGCAGAACAAAAAAACAACTTATTTCCATACACTGACATAGCTGCAGCATATTACACAGCGACCAACATAGGTGCGTGCAGCTTATTGCATTAGGGTGTGCACCCCACATGTAATTAAAACATAGATGGTGTCAGTAGGGAAGTGGATGTGTCAGTAGGGCAGTGGATGGTGTCACTAGTTTTTTATTTTTAGTATTTTATTTATTGGGTGAAATATCAGCATATGGAAACTACACCGCACAGGGTGATTAGGGTGTGCCCAGGCACACCCCCTGCGCATGTCTATGGCGACCAATTACATCAGTCCTTGTCACCAAGAGAGTTTACAATTCAATGTCCCCACCACAGTCAAAGACACACATATTACAGCCATTTTAAAATGGAAGCTGCCTGTTATGCGTTTGTGGTGTGCAAGATCTCACAAAGATATGTGGACTGATGGAAACTGAACCTATGATCCCAACGCTGCCTGGCAGGCATGCTATCATACTGCTCACTAAGGACTCATGCACACAGGCTGTTTTTGGATGTTTTTACAGCTGCTGTTTTTAGCTTCACACATTTTTTTCCTACATTTAAACCCTCCGTCATGTTATCCTATGTGTTCATGCACACATAGGCTGTTATCAACCGTTTTTAGCTGGGGCGTTTTTGAGCTGTAAAAAAACACAGAAGACTAGTGGATTCTGAGAGATGTTTTTCAGCTGTAAAAATGCTCAAAAATGCCACTCACCAACGTTTTTGATCCATTGAAAGAAAAAAAAAACGAAAAAAAAAAAACGCTACTGCTCAAAAACGCCGCTCACCGACATTTTTGGTCCATTGAAAAAAAAAACCCGGTATTGCTCGAAGACGCTAGTGCAAAACGCTGAAAAACTCACTACAAAGCTACTGACGTTTTAGAACGTTTAATGTCCACTGTGCATGAGGCCTAATAAGAGCTTCAGATCACTGGAAGATGAAATCTGGTTTAGCTGGCCATACACTGGTAGATATCTGTGTGAATGTTTGTATGAAGAATCTTGTCAGTACATTTGAAAATGCCAACAGAAACGTGACAAATGTTGTTTGTAAGTACTACAAAATTTAATTTGCTTTTAAAAATTCAATGTTAGAATAAATGGAATTTTCCAAACAAAAAACATAAGTGCTAGAAATTTGTTTGAAATTTTCCATCCTGATCCTTAGAATTTTCTTGTCACTTTGGTTTAAAGCGATCATAGATTTGACCCCTCTAAGGATTGGAAAAATCAAATTAAATTCTACTAGCATATGGTCAGCTTTACTGAAACGTATGCCATCACTGCTTTTAGGAAAACCTAACTGAGCCAGCCATGTGGGTTCTAAAGTCTAGCTACAAACAGAAATTCTTTTTGCTAAATATTGCATTTCACTGTCCATGGCAGCTGAGGGGCTAAGACTTTAATGAACGCTGAGCATTTATTTACAAACTGCAGGATTTGAAGCTCAGCAGAACTACAAGTCCCAGTGTGCCCTTGTCAGCCTCCATGGTTTGAGGATCACAGACTGCCCGGCAGCGTACCGGCTAATTTAATCTGTGGCAGCTTCATTATCATTCTAGTGGCATGCAACGCTCTCTGCCAGGGTGTATGTAAAACAGATGACTGCAGAATGGCTGCAATATACCCAGAATCCACTGTATGGACCCTGTCATCTACCACCTTTCCTGCCTACCCAGCTTCCTTCCCATCTCTGCTCCCACCCAGACTTCCCATTCCTGTACCTCAAATAGCCTCTAATGCCTGTTTAACTCCTTCTGCAAAAGCTTTCTCATAATGCCAAGGTTACCCCTCAGCCAGATAAAATCCGTCATAAAAACATGCAAATACACACAGATTGCTCCTTTGTCCTATAATGGCTATGTACTTAATTTGATCTGTGATATGGGGGTTTTCGCTCAGTGATAGTGCTTCCCAGTGAGTTTAGACCACTCTGTGAAGTGCTGTTTAAGGGCTTGCTGGCCCACTGCTACTCAGGCCTTTTGCCTTGGTCATCCAGACCATCTAACACAGTATCTCAGTGCTCCTGGTACCTTGGTTCTTTTCCTGTTCCTTGCTGCTCTGTGCACACATACATGCTCTGGCTGCCCCGTGCAACCTCACTGACTCCTGGGCAGGGATTGGTGTCCTCCTGACTATTGTCAGGTCCTATATTATAAGGGCTGGGGATACCTTCACACCCAGCATGGTCGTTTTTGGCAAGACACAGACATAAGACTGGAGTCTCCTTCCTTCCCAAAGCACTTTGAAGTCTCTGAGCTCCAGACCCTGATCCAGAAATTACAAAACCTGGAGAAAGATGAAAAACCACCTTTCTCCGCTCAGAAATTACATTCAGAAGACCCTATGCCATTTTATCCTACATTTTCACAGTGGCAGGGCACTGTCACAGATCATATAACCACCCATAGATTTATTGACAAATACTGTATGTAGTGCCATGGCCTACATAAGGGATCGCCATAATTTTTAAGCAAAGAGGCCAGTTTACTGTCCCTCAGGCTTTAGGGGGGGGGATCAGCATGTGGCCCAGTGGGAGTAGAAAATGCCCTGGCATCAGTGCCTCATCATTGGTTTGAATGGGAGGAATAGTTCCCCATTGATGGTGTCAGCAGGGGGGGGGGGATGGTGCTTCACCATTGGTGTGAGTTGGTGGAATAGTGCCCCAAGGGCCAGATAAAAGCAAGCAAGGGGCCACATCCGGCCCCCAGGCTGCAGTTTGGAGACCTTGGCCTGCAAGATCAGATATAAACTGAATGGGTGGTTTAGGTGGGTCTTCTCGGTAGAACTAAAGCTGGCTACACAAGTTACAATCTGATTATACAATTTCTGCGTATTCTCCTCTAGATTTACAAAACTATGCGTGCTATAACCGTGCAGGCCCTTATACTACATAGTTACTGTCCAATCATATTGTAATGTGCTTGAAGAACTTTAAAGTGACCCTGTCCCTCAAATCCATGTGAAAACAAAAGACATCTAATAGCTCGAAATCAAGATGGCTCTTCTGGGTGGATTTGGTGGGTAAGTCAAATATAGACTAGAACGTCCGGTTCCAGAGGTTTGACGTCGGACCCCCGGCCTACACCGGGGAACGAACGAAAATAGACCGGGAACCCCGTGATAAGGTGGTTGAGTGTGGTTACCACT